>CP139505.1:244467766-245067766 GCA_021014915.2 Artemisia tridentata subsp. tridentata
TGAGGATCCATTCTTCATCCTCAAAATTACCATTTTCCTTATTTTGAATATCATCAAATAAGCTCTTTTGGTTATCAGCAACAAAAACCTCGGGTGGGAGGGTCGGGATGATATCATCGACAAGTAAACTCTTAGGATAGAGTACATCTACCCCCGGGTCATGATCTTCCTCAAAAGCAAAATAATCATACTCCGGAGGAGGTATGATATGGCTCTTATGAAGTATGTCTTTGAGCTTGGGCTCAGGAAGGATATATGGAGGTGGGACATGTGCTGTACTTTGTATGCTAGAAGTTTGCACCTCGTCCATTATAGTCTCCGTATCTGACTCATCATTTTCCTTGTTATGAATATCAAAGATTTGATTGTATGAAATTAGTGTAAATTCAGAATCAAAATCAAACAAAGGATTAGTGATAGTCATACAGAAAGTTTGTGAAGTAGAATCAGGAAGATCAAAAGGTTCCTCAGATACCCTTGGGATTGGAACAAGGTCATCATCATCCTTAAGAGGATTGATTTCGACTCCCTTGTCCCCCATTAAAAAGGTATCTGAAGGGTCTTCAATAAGTGGATTGATCTCTGAATTCTCTTCTTCCTCCTCATCACTTTCCTCAGAATATGACAAGTCAATGGGAGGATTTTGTTTTCTTCGAATCAACTCCTTAAGATTGTTCATTTTATTTGAATGTACATGTTGACTTCATTTTGAGCAATCATCGGTTTAGTCATCAATTCAGCTCTAGTAGTTAACAACCTTTGAAGAAGAAGGTGCTGAGGGGTTGTGTATTGTGAAGGTTGGTCAAAATCGGATGAGTCATGATTGTTATAAGGAATTTGCTCATAGTGCATGTTCTCGGTTTGACAATCTGAACCATAATGGGGACCTCCGCAATACTCACAACAGTATGATTGTTGTGACAAACTTGATGTATAATATGAAGATGTGTCAAATCCGGATGATGTCTGATTGTTATAAGGGTTCTGCTCATAGACAAGCATGTCTCCCGTTCGACAATCAAATTCCGGATGAGGACAACCTCAACAGATTTCACACAAGTATGTCTCCATCTGTTGCTGTGGAGGATAGTCGGTGAAATTTGGCGGTTCATTGAAAGAATAAGCGAATGAAGTTTCAGCTTTAGACGCGTAAAGCATACAAAGTTCACAAAGTAAACCAGCTTTTAACGGATCTCCACAATTTAAGCAATTAAGCTGGTCATTGAAAGAACTTGGATTCGAATTATAAGCGAATGAAGTTTCAGCTTTAGAATAACGCATACAAAGTTCACAAAGTAAACCGGCTTTTAACGGATCTTCACAATTTAAGCAATTAAGCTGGTCTAACGAAGACGACTGTGGCTGTGGTGGGTAATCAGAAAAATTTGGTGACTCATTGGAAGAATTTATATTTGTATTAATAAATGAGTTGCACCAATTACAATATCCGTTACTACAATTACCCCCACACTGCTCACAAATACACTTGTAACAACGATACGCATTCTCCATCGGACTTTTGCAATGAAAACAATGATAGCCGAGAGATGCCATAAGAATTAAACAAAAGAGGGATAAAGAGATAGAATTAAATGGTTTAGAGGATAAAGAAGATTATTTTTGGGTTTTTAAATTTAGAAACATGGAAAAACACAAAAGAAAAATGGAAAATAACTTGGAGAAGAAAATCTTTTTGGGATTTTTATATTTTCAAATATTTACAAATGAAAACGATAACTCCACAAGGAAGGGTCTTCAAAACACGAATCGAAAAACGGAATCACGAACTCACTTCAACCTTCCTCGGCAGCGGCGCCAAAAATTGATGTTCCACAAATTTGATTTGAATCAATTATAGTCCAAGGAATTGCAAAGGAAATATGCAAAACCCAAGGTTCATTGTCCCGACGAAGGTTGAATGGAATAAGTGATTCGGGATCGTGAAACGTGCAGTGAATGGTGAAAAATATGGGTGATTGGATTTTTAAACTAAAGAAATGAAATATGAACTAAAAACGATTAATAAGGCAAGTTAATGCTATTCTAAGGGAAATGTATTTAAAAACGTAAAGGGAACCTAAAAACGCGAATTCCCGGGCTAATCCCGAGAAATAAAGTGAAAAGTAAGGAATACTAACCCTAGGTATGAAATTATATTTTTCCTAAGTCCTAAATGATAAAAGAAAATTTTAAAAAAAAGAATTATATTTTTCTGATTAATAATTAATTTTCTATGAATTAAAAACTATTTTAAAGAAATTAAATGTTTAAAAATACTAAAACTATTGAGAAAAATCTGAATTTTTAACAAAAATTGTTTTAAACTATCAGAAGTGTAAGAAAAATAAGATTGATGAAAAAGCTAATCCTAATAAGCAGATATAAGCTAAACAGCCACAAAAAGCTAAAAATGAAATGCTTGTATAAAGGAATTAACTGGAATTACTTGGGCATAGAAGACCCAAGGGCAGAGTTGGTGTTGTGATGTGAGTGTGAGGCTTGGTTAAGGCTGAGGTCCAGGGTTCGACCCTTGGCCTTAGCTTTTTGAGAAAACTTTTTTTTTTTTTTTTTACTTTTCTTTTTGAAACTTGTAAAAAGCATAAAATTAACCAACTTTAACAAAGGAAAATTTTATGAAACTTAAAAACAAGCTAGAAATAAGCAGAAGGCTAAAACAGTTTAGTCTAAAAAACTTAAAATGAAATATAGAAAACTAAAAAGCTACTTAATTAGCTATAAGCTGAAAGCTAAAGGCTAAATAAGCTATGGGGGACTAAAAGCAAACCTAAATAAGCTAAACTAACAAAATTAAGCTACCCTAATGAACAGATAAGCTGAAATCAAAATAAGCAAAACTGATTAACCTAAGGACCAAACAGCCCTAACCAAGGTACTTTAAGCTATGATTAAGCTATTTAAATGATTAAGATAGGGCAAATCAACTTGAAACAGATAAAGATAAGCTAGAATAGATCATAGAAAAGCAAAAATTAAGAAATTTAGACAAGTATAGAATGCTAGAAACAAGATTGGAAAAGCTATGCTAAGAAGGAAATGAAGCTGATGCAGAACAGCCTGAGGATTTTTTTTAAGCTTAATAATAAGCTTGAATAAGCTAAAGTAAGGTTAAACAAATGGGAAATAAGCAAAGATCTATAAGCTAACAACTGAGAACTCAAGAAAGTAAGCATAAAATCCAATCAAATAAGCACCTAAATGGGTCCTAGAATCTGAGATCAGGACTTATTTCTGAGCAGACTTCCACAGAATTAATCCATAACCCAGCCAAATCCTAATGAAATAGATTCAAACTTTCAGAGTTCAAACAACACACTATTATGACATTAAAGACAGCAAAGAAAAGCACTAATCCACTTATCTCTAATATAAACAACTATAAGCAGTTTTTTTTTTTTTTTTTTGCCTTAAACCTAGAAAATCTCACTTAAGTCCACAAGATCATTCAAATAAGCCTAAAACAAACTGAGAACAACTTATCTAATCTAGTTTAAGCAGGATCAAATTTTGAACAAGTGCACATGAATAGTAGTGAACTATTTTGACCCATTTTCAAGCCTTAAACCAAACAGTCCCTTATGCAGGGCTAATTGTGATTTTCAAAACACTTAGACCAAATAAAGTAGAGACTTGAAATTCAAATGTAAAACCAACTATATTAAGCATACATAAGCTGACATAAACTGAAAATAAGCACTGAGAAAAAGCAATAAGCAGAGTTGACTAAAAATTGACTTTCATCAAAAATTGAAATTTGAGTACAAATTAAAACTGAAAATGGAAATTACAAAAAGCCAGAACCTAAAGCTACAATAAGCTGAAATATAACTACTCTAATTAAGCTACTCCTAATTAACCCTAATCCTAACCCTAATAATCTAACTAACTATCTAACGTTTTCTGCTGTGAGAAAGATGAGCTATTTAAAGCTGAGCTGATAAGCCTCTAGGGTTTCATCCAACCCATCTTAGCCCTTGAATCAATTCTTGATCAACAATCTACAATCCTCAGCCGTTGGATTCACTTGATGATGTGTTTCACCCAATCAAATGGCTCCATTCTGCCACCTTGGCATTCCATGTGTCAGCACATGTGTCAGACCTTCTGGAAGGAATTTAAGTGAGGGTAAATTTTGGGCGAGGGCAGGGTAAAGGTGGGACGAAGGATGTACAGTAAGAAGACGCGCAGGTATTTTTATTGTTTAATAAAAAAGGGTTTGACTGGTGGGTTGGTAATTTGACCGGGTCTAGGTTGGGTGGATCGGGTTTATTTATATAAGGGTGATGGGCTTATGTGTGGGCTAGGGTAGAATTGGATTGGGTTAGGGGTGTTTTAAATTTGGGTTAAATGAAATTGAATCCGGTTGTTATTAGGATAAAAAGGATTAGAATTGTAATTTTGCAAAGTGTAAGGGCCAATTCTGCCAAGTTCTTCAATCTTCATCCAAAGGTCATTTTTGCAACTTAATGAATCTCCAAGGGTCTTTTTGACAATTTGAGCTCAAACTTTAATCATTTGCTTCCCCGGCTTCGGCTTTTGATCTCTTTCCAAATCTCGTGCTCGGTTTTGCCCGTTTTTCTTGGTTTTTGTCCTTTTTTCTTGATATCCGTGCCTGCACATAAACAAACGCAAAAACACAAATATCTTTTGTATTTTGGTTAGTTTTTGGTCGTTTTGGTCTGTTTTTAGTCAAATAAAGGTATGTGTTTAAGCACATACCAAAATCCCCCAGACTAAGATATTGCTGTGTCCTCACGCAATGTTATAAAAACATGTTTTTGAAACTAAGAATTTCTAACCTCTTTTTACTAACTTTGAAAAGTAGCAAAATTTTCAAAAGAGATTAAGAAATCTTAAGTTTTAAAAACTCCCCGATTCCTTTTTATTCTATTTTTGTATTTTTCTCATTATCAAGTGACGGCTTTGTTGACATTCATTATCTTTCAATAACTTTTAGGGTCAACGAGTAGGAAACACGACTTATAAAGAAGTGACCATATGGATAAAATTCGTCGTCCCTGATTTTTCACGAGTCCCCAAACTAAGCTTAAAAACAAAATCATTGTTATTTACAAGTTAGATGCCAACACTACCCATGGAAGTTACTTGTGTAATTACCTCTTGCTCCCATTTTCCTAATTTGCCTCTATTTATTTTATTTTTGGTGAGAAATGAATTGCTTCATATTTTCTCGTTTCGATAGGTTTTTAGTCCGATAAAGATACTAAATTAAGTCCACAAGTAGTTTTCAAGGTTTTTGTTTATATTTTTGCATTTTTTTTATTTTTCATTCGTCACCATTTTTTTTTAATATCACTAACTTTTCACTTGCGTACCCTAAACGACGGAGCTTCACGGTTTAGTTCCAAGACCTTACACCTTCCGGAATAAAGGATCCAAGGGCCGTTACAACGGAGTGTTCCAAGACTCTAGACATTCCTGAAATGAGGATCCAAGGTGGTTAGACCAAGACCTCACACATTCCTGAACTAGAGGTCCAAGGGCCGGTGCAAGAGGGTAGCCAAGACCTAAACGCCTTCCGGAAATAAGGATCCAAGGCCCGATCTCGAATCCGTAGCTTAGAGCACTTAACTTGTTATTATTAAATGTATTTATTAAGTAACCTTGATGTGTACCCAATTTTTAAAGCAAGGATTCTTTTAAGAAGACCAAGAACTAATCATCGGCAAAACCTAGCATCTTTAATTATTCTTACAGTTATATATAGTGAAATAATTTTGTGGGAGCAAAAGGCCACAAGTAACTTCGATGAGCTCTAAAGAGAACCAACTACTCCACGCTTAGCATCTAACTTATAAATAAACTCTATCATTTCTCGTTCTTCGCAAATTTAAAATCTTAAATAATAAGATCCGCGAATGCTTAGCCTTATAATCAAGCCATGCATATATAAATTCGATACGGGAACTTGCAAACTCTTAAAAAGAATTCGTATTTTATAGCTCCTTGTGTAAAAGACTAGCACGAGCTTATAGATTATAAATGGTTAAGGGGACAAGCTAGGGCTCAACACGCCCGATCAAGTCAGAATTTTATTCCTACTCTCACCAGCGAAAATTCAACAAAGTGTCAAAATTTATTATATTTTTGCAAAAATTTTTAAATTTTCTCATTTTTTTGGATTTTTTTCAATTTTGGAGGAAAAACGGGGTTGCATGAGTAAACGGAAAAAATGCAAGGCACAAATCAAATTGAAAGATTACCCCCCCAGACTAAAACGAGACATTGTCCTCAATGTCTTAAAGGTAAGGGTTCTCCTAACTAAATCTAAGGCCGTTTATTAATTATGCCAAAGATAAACGTAAAACGATAAGATTAAGGATATCGGATGAGCAACGAATGATGAAACTCGAGTGGAGAGAAGTAAAATACGAGCACGAGAGTCTTCATTGTTTGGGCAAATCCTGGACACATCACAGAAAACCATGAAACACAAGATATGGAAGAGGTGCCCCTCCTAACGTCACTTTATTAGAAATTTGAAAGAAGATAGAAGGATAAGCATGGGGTGCCTCCCACGAAGCGCTTGTTTTTTATCGAGTCGTATAGCTTAGACTCGCCCGAATTCATTTGTTCTTGGGGGAGCATGTGGAAAAGAAAATCTCAATCGAACTTTCATTCAAGAGGTTTGGATAAACATTGAAGCATACGAAAGTTCCACTCCGAAGAGATACCCACGGCTTAAAAGAATGAGAGATGCCGGGGTCAAAGATGGTGTCTTCACTCCCGAAGGAGTGAATGAGAGGAGAAGTCACCGGGTAGGTGCAGAAAGGGAGAAGGATCTCAATCACAATGAGGATCCATTCTTCATCCTCAAAATTACCATTTTCCTTATTTTGAATATCATCAAATAAGCTCTTATGGTTATCAGCAACAAAAACCTCGGGTGGGAGGGTCGGGATGATATCATCGACAAGCAAATTCTTAGGATAGAGTACATCTACCCCCGGGTCATGATCTTCCTCAAAAGAAAAATAATCATACTCCGGAGGAGGTATGATATGGCTCTTATGAAGTATGTCTTTGAGCTTGGGCTCAGGAAGGATATACGGAGGTGGGACATGTGCTGTACTTTGTATGCTAGAAGTTTGCAACTCGTCCATTATAGTCTCCGTATCTGACTCATCATTTTCCTTGTTATGAATATCAAAGATTTGATTGTATGAAATTAGTGTAAATTCAGAATCAAAATCAAACAAAGGATTAGTGATAGTCATACAGAAAGTTTGTGAAGTAGAATCAGGAAGATCAAAAGGTTCCTCAGATACCCTTGGGATTGGAACAAGGTCATCATCATCCTTAAGAGGATTGATTTTGACTCCCTTGTCCCCCATTAAAAAGGTATCTGAAGGGTCTTCAATAAGTGGATTGATCTCTGAATTCTCTTCTTCCTCCTCATCACTTTCCTCAGAATATGACAAGTCAATGGGAGGATTTTGTTTTCTTCGAATCAACTCCTTAAGATTGTTCATTTCGGTTTGAATGTACATGTTGACTTCATTTTGAGCAATCATCTGTTTAGTCATCAATTCAGCTCTAGTAGTTAACAACCTTTGAAGAAGAAGGTGCTGAGGGGTTGTGTATTGTGAAGGTTGGTCAAAACCGGATGAGTCATGATTGTTATAAGGAATTTGCTCATAGTGCATGTTCTCGGTTTGACAATCAGAACCATAATAGGGACCTCCGCAATACTCACAACAGTATGATTGTTGTGACAAACTTGATGTATAATATGAAGATGTGTCAAATCCGGATGATGTCTGATTGTTATAAGGGTTCTGCTCATAGACAAGCATGTCTCCCGTTCGACAATCAAATTCCGGATGAGGACAACCTCCACAGAATTCACACAAGTATGTCTCCATCTGTTGCTGTGGAGGATAGTCGAAGAAATTTGGCGGTTCATTGAAAGAATAAGCGAATGAAGTTTCAGCTTTAGACGCGTAAAGCATACAAAGTTCACAAAGTAAACCAGCTTTTAACGGATCTCCACAATTTAAGCAATTAAGCTGGTCATTGAAAGAACTTGGATTCGAATTATAAGCGAATGAAGTTTCAGCTTTAGAGTAAAGCATACAAAGTTCACAAAGTAAACCGGCTTTTAACAGATCTCCACAATTTAAGCAATTAAGCTGGTCTAACGAAGACGACTGTAGTTGTGGTGGGTAATCAGAAAAATTTGGTGACTCATTGGAAGAATTTATATTTGTATTAATAAATGAGTTGCACCAATTACAATATCCGTTACTACAATTACCCCCACACTGCTCACAAATACACTTGTAACAACGATACGCATTCTCCATCGGACTTTTGCAATGAAAACAATGATAGCCGAGAGATGCCATAAGAATTAAACAAAAGAGGGATAAAGAGATAGAATTAAATGGTTTAGAGGATAAAGAAGATTATTTTTGGGTTTTTAAATTTAGAAACATAGAAAAACACAAAAGAAAAATGGAAAATAATTTGGAGAAGAAAATCTTTTTGGGATTTTTATATTTTCAAATATTTACAAATGAAAATGATAACTCCACGAGGAAGGGTCTTCAAAACACGAATCGAAAAACGGAATCACGAACTCACTTCAACCTTCCCCGGCAGCGGCGCCAAAAATTGATGTTCCACAAATTTGATTTGAATCAATTATAGTCCAAGGAATTGCAAAGGAAATATGCAAAACCCAAGGTTCATTGTCCCGACGAAGGTTGAATGAAATAAGTGATTCGGGATCGTGAAACGTGCAGTGAATGGTGAAAAATATGGGTGATTGGATTTTTAAACTAAAGAAATGAAATATGAACTAAAAACGATTAATAAGGCAAGCTAAATGCTATTCTAAGGGAAATGTATTTAAAAACGTAAAGGGAACCTAAAAACACGAATTCCGGGCTAATCCCGAGAAATAAAGTGAAAACTAAGGAATACTAACCCTAGGTATGAAATTATATTTTTCCTAAGTCCTAAATGATAAAAGAAAAATTTAGAAAAAAGAATTATATTTTTCTGATTAATAATTAATTTTCTATGAATTAAAAACTATTTTAAAGAAATTAAATGTTTAAAAATACTAAAACTATTGAGAAAAATCTGAAATTTTAACAAAAATTATTTTAAACTATCAGAAGTGTAAGAAAAATAAGATTGATGAAAAAGCTAATCCTAATAAGCAGATATAAGCTAAACAGCCACAAAAAGCTAAAAATGAAATGCTTGTATAAAGGAATTAACTAGAATTACTTGGGCATAGAAGACCCAAGGGCAGAGTTGGTGTTGTGATGTGAGTGTGAGGCTTGGTTAAGGCTGAGGTCCAGGGTTCGACCCTTGGCCTTAGCTTTTTGAGAAAACTATTTTTTTTTTTTACTTTTCTTTTTGAAACTTGTAAAAAGCATAAAATTAACCAACTTTAACAAAGGAAAATTTTATGAAACTTAAAAACAAGCTAGAAATAAGCAGAAGGCTAAAACAGTTTAGTCTAAAAAACTTAAAATGAAATATAGAAAACTAAAAAGCTACTTAATTAGCTATAAGCTGAAAGCTAAAGGCTAAATAAGCTATGGGGGACTAAAAGCAAACCTAAATAAGCTAAACTAACAAAATTAAGCTACCCTAATGAACAGATAAGCTGAAATCAAAATAAGCAAAACTGATTAACCTAAGGACCAAACAGCCCTAACCAAGGTACTTTAAGCTATGATTAAGCTATTTAAATGATTAAGATAGGGCAAATCAACTTGAAACAGATAAAGATAAGCTAGAATAGATCATAGAAAAGCAAAAATTAAGAAATTTAGACAAGTATAGAATGCTAGAAACAAGATTGGAAAAGCTATGCTAAGAAGGAAATGAAGCTGATGCAGAACAGCCTGAGGATTTTTTTTAAGCTTAATAATAAGCTTGAATAAGCTAAAGTAAGGTTAAACAAATGGGAAATAAGCAAAGATCTATAAGCTAACAACTGAGAACTCAAGAAAGTAAGCATAAAATCCAATCAAATAAGCACCTAAATGGGTCCTAGAATCTGAGATCAGGACTTATTTCTGAGCAGACTTCCACAGAATTAATCCATAACCCAGCCAAATCCTAATGAAATAGATTCAAACTTTCAGAGTTCAAACAACACACTATTATGACATTAAAGACAGCAAAGAAAAGCACTAATCCACTTATCTCTAATATAAACAACTATATAAAGATTTTTTTTTTTTTTTTTTTTTTTTTTTTTTTTTTTTTTTTTTTTGCCTTAAACCTAGAAAATCTCACTTAAGTCCACAAGATCATTCAAATAAGCCTAAAACAAACTGAGAACAACTTATCTAATCTAGTTTAAGCAGGATCAAATTTTGAACAAGTGCACATGAATAGTAGTGAACTATTTTGACCCATTTTCAAGCCTTAAACCAAACAGTCCCTTATGCAGGGCTAATTGTGATTTTCAAAACACTTAGACCAAATAAAGTAGAGACTTGAAATTCAAATGTAAAACCAACTATATTAAGCATACATAAGCTGACATAAACTGAAAATAAGCACTGGGAAAAAGCAATAAGCAGAGTTGACTAAAAATTGACTTTCATCAAAAACTGAAATTTGAGTACAAATTAAAACTGAAAATGGAAATTACAAAAAGCCAGAACCTAAAGCTACAATAAGCTGAAATATAACTACTCTAATTAAGCTACTCCTAATTAACCCTAATCCTAACCCTAATAATCTAACTAACTATCTAAGGTTTTCTGCTGTGAGAGAGATGAGCTATTTAAAGCTGATCTGAGAAGCTTCTAGGGTTTCATCCAACCCATCTTAGCCCTTGAATCAATTCTTGATCAACAATCTACAATAGCCGTTGGATTCACTTGATGATGTGTTTCACCCAATCAAATGGCTCCATTCTGCCACCTTGGCATTCCATGTGTCAGCACATGTGTCAGACCTTCTGGAAGGAATTTAAGTGAGGGTAAATTTTGGGCGAGGGCAGGGTAAAGGTGGGACGAAGGATGTACAGTAAGAAGACGCGCAGGTATTTTTATTGTTTAATAAAAAAGGGTTTGACTGGTGGGTTGGTAATTTGACCGGGTCTAGGTTGGGTGGATCGGGTTTATTTATATAAGGGTGATGGGCTTATGTGTGGGCTAGGGTAGAATTGGATTGGGTTAGGGGTGTTTTAAATTTGGGTTAAATGAAATTGAATCCGGTTGTTATTAGGATAAAAAGGATTAGAATTGTAATTTTGCAAAGTGTAAAGGCCAATTCTGCCAAGTTCTTCAATCTTCATCCAAAGGTCATTTTTGCAACTTAATGAATCTCCAAGGGTCTTTTTGAAAATTTGAGCTCAAACTTTAATCATTTGCTTCCCCGGCCTCGGCTTTTGATCTCTTTCCAAATCTCGTGCTCGGTTTTGCCGGTTTCTCTTGGTTTTTGTCCTTTTTTCTTGATATCCGTGCTTGCACATAAAAAAACGCAAAAACACAAATATCTTTGGCATTTTGGTTAGTTTTTGGTCGTTTTGGTCTGTTTTTGGTCAAATAAAGGTATGTGTTTAAGCACATACCAGCCATGCAAGGAATGGAGAGTGGGTAAACATCACCATGAAGAAGGTAAACACTTTACTTTCTATGGATGATGATTCTGATTGTCAGTCTTACATGAATTATATTTGTGTAGATCTTAAATTTGTTGAGGAACAAAGGCTTAACATGTGTTCAAAATATAACAACATAGTGTCAGAATTGAATAAATGTAGAGATGAATTGCTTGTACTGAAGCAAGCCAAATTAGAAACAATAACTCTACAAATTCAGAACACTGAAATTTTGAAACAAAACCAAGCCCTACAAACTGAACTTAACAAAGAAAAAGCTGTCATCCAAGGCTGGACCAAAAAGAACCCCAAAGTCTTTGACACTGTGGGATTAAGCCCTAAGAAAACCATTGGAATTGACCCTCTTATGGTTGATCCCAATGTGAGTCACAGTGAATTAACCTTTGTTCCAGCTGGCATATCTTTTGAGCAAGAAATGCTTCCTAAGTCTAATGACTGGATTGTCAGGGACAACCCAGTCAGTAAGTTACCAAACTTTGAGACTGGAAAGATCTTGCTTCCTGAAAGTCAGGCTTTGAAAAATATGCTTGGACTTACTGAACAACTCAGTAAGCTTGAACTCACTGAAAAAGTCTATAATACTGAGTCTGTGAATGAGTCTGAATCAGAATCATATCCACCACTTCCTCCACTGTATACCCTTCAGGGTGCTGCACCAAACTCAGGCCTCCCACCAATGGTCTTCTCACCACACTCTCCAAAGGAGAGATCAGGAATGGGAACAACCATCCTGAAGAGACCAACCCTTGAAGTCTCAGTAAATACTGATGACTCATCAACTTCAGTCCCTTCTAAAGTAACAACCCAAAGCCCTGACTCAAAATTTGATCAGTTGGCTGAAATGGTCAGGAAGCTTGGTGAGAAGATTGCATCTTCAGAGAAATCTTCTCAATCCAAGAAGGAACAAAAACCAACTTCCTCAAAAAACCAAACCCAAACCCTCAAAACCCCTGAAAAGATGTGAACTGTGTAACTATACAAATCATGTCACTGACGATTGCTATAGAATCCTTTATTGTATGGTTTGCAAAAAGGATGATCACAGGACCTCTGATCATAAAACACATTCAGTCACATCAAACATGGCAAGTCTTAAAGCTCAGTCTTTAAACTATCCTTCTGATTCTAAACAGAAACAGAAACAAAAGGCAAAGCCTTTTGCACCTTGCCCTTACTGTGGGTTCAATGACCACCATCCTAAGGATTGTCAAATTGACAATTGTTGTGAAAATAGTGGAAGTTCCACTCATAACACCTCAGGACGTGGTAAGGCCATTCAGGCCAATAGAGGTATGACAAAGTCAGCCTCTCAGTCCACTGAGTCTACATCAGCATAAATCACTTGAAAATGTTAATAAGACCCTCAAAGCTAAGCCCTCCAAGAAGTGGAGTCCTAGAAAGAACTGACCCAGTTTACCATTTGTGCAGAAACATGCCAGGGATCCTGTTTGGCATCTTGATAGTGGATGTTCAAGGAGCATGACTGGTGTGAAGGAGTATCTGCACAAGTATGTGGATGAATCAGGACCCAAAGTGATATTTGCTGATAACTCATCATGTCTCACTGAAGGTTATGGTTCAGTAAACTGCAATGGTATAGTCTTTACTAGGATAGCTTATGTAAATGGTCTAAAATACAATTTGATAAGTGTCAGTCAACTATGTGATGCGAAATACATAGTTCAGTTTGATGATAAACAATGAATCATCTTCAATGCTAATAAGGAAGTTGTCCTTATTGCACCAAGAAGACATGATGTTTATGTGTTAGACATGTCCAGTCTGACTCAGAATGGAACTTGTCTCTGTACCAAGGCCACTGATACTCTCAACTGGCTTTGGCATAAGAGACTCTCCCACCTGAACTTCAAAAACATAAACAACCTTGTAAAACAAAACAAGGTCCTTGGCTTACCATCTCATGTGTTTTCAAAGGACAAACCATGCTCAGCTTGTGAAAAAGGTAAACATCACAGAGCATCCTTTAAAACCAAAACCAACTTTTCCATCAGGAACTGCCTACATCTTCTCCATATGGATCTATTTGGACCAATTAGTCCTAGATCCATTAACCATGAGAAGTACACTCTGGTCATTATGGATGAATACTCAAGATATACTTGGGTATACTTCCTGATCAAAAAGAGTCAGGCAGCTGAAACAACTATGTCCTTTGTCAGGAACATTGAAAATCAAAATGACATCAAAGTCAAACAGATTAGGACTGACAATGGAACAGAGTTCAAAAATTATGAACTTGAATGTTTTTGTGATGAGAAAGGTATTTCACAAAATTTTTCCTCACCCTATACACCTGAACAAAATGGGGTGGCTGAAAGGAAAAATAGAACACTCATTGAAGCTGCTAGGACAATGCTAAATGCATCAGTCCTTTCCAAACACTTTTGGACTGAAGCAGTAAAGACTGCCTGTTACACACAAAACAGATCCATCATTGTCAAGAGACATAGCAAAACTCCTTATGAGTTATTCAAAGGAAGAATCCCTGACACCAGCTACTTTCATGTCTTTGGGTGTCCTGTGTTTATTCATAATAACAAGGATCACTTAGGAAAATTTGATGCCAAAGCTGATGATGGATACTTCCTAGGATACTCCCTTGTCTCAAAGGCATTCAGGGTGTTCAACACTAGGAGACAGCATACTGAGGAAATATTTCATGTTACCTTTGATGAAAGCACTGATGCAATCAGTGTCTCTAACAACTCAATGGAAGAGATATGTATTGATGAATCATCAAGATATCCTCCTGATGAACATCATACTGATAATGGTCCTTCCACTCAGTACCATGCAAATGCTGACATCTCCTATTACATCATTCCCCACAACCTTCCTTACCCAACCATCACTGAGTTTATTGAAGCACAAAGTACTGATGAATTCATTCAGTCAGTACAAAGTGCTCAGGTACTAAACAATCACAGTGATGAATCAACCCAATCAGACACTCATGATGCTGAAGAACATCAAGTATCTGATCCTGATCCTACCCATCAGGCCTCTACAAGTTCTAATCAGTTTCCAAGACCTCAGGACAGTTGGACTAGGTCTCAGGATATAGAACTTGTCAATATAATTGGTGAGCCTACTGAAGGCATGCTCACAAGAAGCATGGCTGCTGAACTGAGAGCATCCTCAGCCAATGAATGCCTATTTGTGGACTTCATTTCCACAATTGAACCCAAAAGTGTTAAGGAAGCACTAAAACATCCAAGTTGGGTTCAAGCCATGAATGATGAACTGAAACAATTTGACAGAAACAAGGTAATGTCCTTGGTCAAATGTCCTGAAGATGTTTCAGTCATTGGCATGAAATGGGTATTTAAAAACAAATCTGATGAAAATGGCATAGTCATTAAAAACAAAGCCAGACTTGTAGCCAAAGGCTATAATCAACAAGAAGGCATTGACTATGAAGAAACATTTGCACCAGTAGCAAGGATGGAAGCCATCAGGATCTTCCTTGCTTTTGCTACATACATGAACTTCAAGGTGTACCAAATGGATGTTAAAAGTGCATTCTTAAATGGCTCACTGAAAGAAGAAGTTTATGTTCAGCAACCTCCTGGATTTGAAAGCCATGAGTTTCCTGACCATGTCTGCAAGCTTAACAAAGCCCTTTATGGACTGAAACAAGCTGCCAGGGCATGGTATGAGACTCTTTCAGCCTTCCTAATCCAAAACAAATTTGTCAGAGACAAGATAGACAACACATTGTTTATCTACAAGACAAATAATGATGTCATACTTGTACAAGTGTATGTTGATGACATCATCTTTGGCTCAACAAATTATAAACTTTGCAAACAGTTTGAAAAAATAATGGCAAAGAAATTTGAAATGAGCATGATGGGAGAACTGACTTACTTCCTTGGTCTACAAATCAAGCAGACTGATAAAGGAACCTCTATCAGTCAAGAGAAGTATGTCAGAAGCCTACTGAAGAAGTATGAGCTCAGTGACTGTGCCTCAGTCAAGACTCCCATGGTACCTCCAAACAACCTTGGTCCTGATCTTACTGGAAAACCAGTGAATCAAACTCTTTTTAGAGGAATGATAGGATCACTGATGTATTTACTTGCATCAAGGCCTGATATCCAATTCTCAGTCTGCTTATGTGCCAGATATCAATCTGACCCAAGAGAAACTCATATCACTGCTGTAAAAAGGATATTCAGGTACCTAAAAGGTACTCAAAACCTTGGATTATATTATCCAAAATGCTCAGGCCTTGATCTTAAAGGATACTCAGATTCTGACTATGCTGGATGCAACATGGACAGGAAAAGCACCTCAGGCTCCTGCCAAATTCTTGGTGGAAAACTAATATGTTGGAGTGCTAAGAAGCAACAATAAGTTGCCATGTCCTCAGCTGAAGCTGAATATGTTGCAGCAGCAAGTTGTTGTGCAAATGTACTCTGGATGAAAAGTCAACTCAGTGACTATGGAATTCAGTACAAGATGGTTCCCATCTTTTGTGATAACACAAGTGCAATTGCCATTTCAAATAACCCAGTTCTTCATCAGAGAACAAAACACATTGATATTAGATATCACTTCATCAGGGACCATGTCATGAATGGTGACATAGAATTACACTTCATTCCTACTGAATATCAGCTAGCTGATATATTCACCAAGCCATTGGATGAACCAACTTTCACCAGACTGAAAGCTGAACTAGGAATGTTGGATATTGAGAATCAGTCCACTGATTGACTCCATCCAAATATGTGTAAATTCTGATAAACCCAAGTCCCTGACTCAATGTGTTCTTCAGTGAGAAAGGTCACTGAACCTCAGGAACTAAAACCCAAGTTCCTGAACCCTTAATCCTCAGGAATTAAACCCAAGTTCCTGAATTCTTGGTCCTCAGGAACTAGACCCAAGTTCCTGAACCCTTGAACCTCAGGAATTAAACCCAAATTCCTGAACATTAGAACCAATCAGTGACTAAACCCAAGTCCTGACAATCAGGTTCACTGAATGAAAAGTCATTTAGGGTCCTCAAGAGACATTAAATACTAACTTAAATGCACTAAGTATCTAGTTAGTAAATGTCCGAGGTTGGTAACTGAACTCATATTTAATTTAAGAATATTTGTTCTTTTGCCTTTCTGGCTTCCACCTCTGGGCCCCCACATTCCCACTTGGCATTAAATGCCTCTCCAATCACATTACAGATATGTGATGACTCATCTCTGCAAATTACACTTTTGCAGAACTGCTCAACTGTTCACCTTGACTGTTGCGCCAAACCAAGGAAAGTGGAGTGGTGGCATTAAATGCGGATCCCAAAACATTTTATTCAAAACAGTTTCCAAAAAATTCTTTTTGAATAAATAAAATCCGCTTAATGCCTAAAACACCCTCCACTTCACTTCCCTATAAATACCCCAACCAAAATAACAACACACACGTCTATTAGAAATCTTAAGCAAATTCTACCCATTTTTCTCTCAAAACTAATAGTGTGTGTGTTCTTAGCTTTAAGAAATCCCAACCATCTTTGTTACCCAGACTTACCAACAAATATGGCTTCCTCTAAAGCTGTGACATACGCCCCCAATGTGGAATTCCTCTTGGGGGACATAGACCTCACAAAGAACAATGTGGTGGGAAACTTTTCCTATCCACAAAAGTTCCATGCTTACAAGAATGTGATGAAATATCTTCAAAACTGTTTTCATGCTAAAGCATTTACCAAGACCCCCTCAGTCATCTACCATGACTACTTGAGGGAATTCTGGTGTACTACTGTGGCTACTAGCCCAAAAGACACCAAAGAATCCATCATCACTTTCACAGTGATGAATGGGAGAAGGACTCTCTCCCTGGGTTACAATGACTTCATCAAGGCCACTGGTCTTGATTTTCCTGAGGCTTTTGAACCCAATCCAACTGACCAAGAGGTCAAGGGAGAGTTGATCTTCTTAGGACCTCATGACCCTAAACGTCCTAAGGAGTCCGCTGGAGCCTTATTAGAAAAGGCTCCAATTGTCAAAACCTGGTTCCACCCAGTCTGGAGGATCCTGATGACATTTGTCATTCAGGTCCTTGGGGGGAATAAATCCTCCACTGAGCAATTGAACTTATCACAACAATTGATGTTGTTCAGTCTCTTGGAGGGTAGAAAATTAGATATTGGAGGTATTATCTTCTGTGACCTTGTTGCTAAGCTCTCAGGAAAATCTAGGAAAAAACACTTGTCTTATCCTAGGTTTATTTCCTGTGTGCTTCAGGACCTTCTTGGTTCTGACTATGTGAGGCTTGGCGTCGTAGGTATGAAACCTGACGTCTTACATAAGACCAATTTAACTAGTGGCATCACTGAGGTACAACCCATTGCCCTGACTAACTACATGATGGTGGTTATTCAGGGGGAGAACGTTGTTTCTCCAGTACCTTCACCAACAAAGAAGGTGAAGAAGACAAAGAAGGGTCAGTCCAGTAAGGTGGTTAAACCCAAACCACTCGCCACTGAGACTGATGCCCAGAACCAACTCAACCTTAAAAAGGGGTTGAATGTGGCCCAGACCTCTAAGACACCCACTACAGAGACCCTCCTGACCACAAAACAAAGGCCAACGGAGGGCACTGAGCAATCATCCTCAGTGTCCTCTGGAAAACCTCCTCTTCCTCATGATTTCACTAACATAAACAAGTCATTGGAGTCAGGAACCTCAACCCATTCACATCCCGATAAAGGCACTGATAAATCACAATCAGAGCCTGAGGGAGGAAAGGGTCCTATATCCTCGGTTGGGCAGCACTACTCAACTAAGATGGGGACCCACACCCAATCACATCCCGATGAAGGTACTGACAAATCACAGTAAGGACCCAAGAGAGTCATGGACCCTAAATTCCCAAAAGGGCAGTACAACCCTGATGGGAAGGGGGACCACCATCCATCACAAAAAGTGCCTCGTGATACTACTGGAAAACACCCGTCAGTAGTTAAAGGCGCTCAGGGGGGACAAAGACTCAGAGGGATATAAACCACCCGCTGATACGGAACCCACAACCACCTCAGATGGATCCATTCTCTCAGGAACTGCCCCCAATAGTCAGGCTGAGAAATCAGTTATTATGACTAGCCAGGATGATAAAACCAAATCAGTTATTATGGTGGGGTCAGGACCTGGCCAAAACCAAGGAAAGTCCTTTTATGAGGAGGAGCCGGTTAACCTTTTGGAGTTCGAGTCTATGGGGGATGTTCAGGCTCTTCTTGATTCTGAAGATTCTGATAATGAGCTTAAGGAAGAGAGTGAGGAAGAAATCTTTGAGGCTGGTGAGGATATGGAAACTGATGTACAACCTGAACAATCACATCAGTCATCTCCACATCCAAGTGAAGAATCAGAATCTCAAGCTGCTGGTTCTTCGGATACTGACAACATCCTCAGCAAGTATGACAACATTCTTCCTCTCACAGAGAGACAATTGGTCAAGTTCCTGCTAAAGATCAACAAGGCTCTCTTCCAAGGTCTGACTGAAGAAATGTTTGACCAGCACACTGAAGCAGCTGTTCATTATGTCAATCTGAAGGAATCAGTGGAATCCTATCATGATGATGTAAATGAGCACAAGTCATCTATCTCCTTCTCCCTGACAAATCTTGATTACAACTTTAAAATGTTCAACGAGTCTCTCACCAACTTACAAAAGAGCGTTGACACTATTCAAGAGTCAGTGAAAGATGACCCTGAGCTAAACAAGAAAATTCTTCAAGCTTCAGCAACTTACCAGCAACAAACTTCTCAGTTGGCTAAGCTGTTAACTGTGCTGAGATCCTCCAATCTTAAGGGACTCAACTCTTCAGTGGACTCCATCCGATCTTCCCTGGGTCTTATGGAGTCCCACATGGCATCTTTGGCATCTTCTTCTTCCTCCCTGGCTTGGACTCTTGGGCCAAGGATGACAGCATTCGAGGCTTCTCAGGCTTCTCTTGAGACTCAGGTCTCAACTCTTCAGAAGGACACCTCAAACATCAAGTCCATGATGACTGAGATCTATCAGGCCTTCAAAGGTCAAGCTCACTCAACTTTAGTGAGCGAACCAACTCTTGCTCTCACTATAGGTCAAGAAACAGTTGAGGGGGAGAAAGTCACTGAAGACGAACCTCCACAACCTGAACAAGAACAACCTCTTTCTCACACTGAGGGGGAGAATCCTGAAGCCACCTCATCTTCATCCCACCAAGACAAAGGCAAGGGCATTCTCACAACCATTAAGCCTGAGCCCACAATCTTGGTACCTGCCTCTAAGGAAAGAAGGCCAGACCCTAATGAACCAGTCAAGGTTCCTTATGAAATCAATGGGGTGATGGAACTTCTCACTGAAAAGGAAATTCAGGATCATATGGAGAAAGAGGAGGCAGTGAAAAAAGCTGCTAAAGATGAAAGGCAGAACAAGATTGCTCTCATTCAGGTTGCAAGTGAAGAGGCTGAGAAGATTGGGATTGAGGCAAAAGACCTTGCTAAAATGGATGGTGGTAAGAGCTTTGTGGAAGCTCAGAATGCTGAAATGACTGCCCTCAGGCAGAAAAGGGAAGAAAGAATGAAAAGGACTGAAGAGATTAGGCAGAACAGGATTGCAAGATATCAGTGGGTCATGACAAACAGGTTAAAGCTAGAACCAATCACTGATGTCAAGATTCGTAAAAACTCCAAGCCTGCAATTCTAACTATCTACAGAAGTAATGACAAGAGAGTCTTTGAGGTTCATGACACTTGCAGATTCGCAGACTTTGGGATCTCAGAACTGGATGAACTGGGTCCACTAATTGAGAAGAAGCAAAATGTTGTTGTGCAAAACCTGATGAAATCCCTCAGTCTGAGGTATAAAAAGTTGGCTGCAACACCTCAGGAACATGGCATTCCCTCTCTTCTTCCTGCATCAACCGAACAGCCTGCCCCTTCTCAGTCTTCTTCAAGAAAAAGAAAGAAGGTTGAAGCAGAGCCTGAGATCAAGGTCCCTGTTCTGGACTGCAACAGAGCCCTCCCTGAAGGTGTTCCATTCAGGAGGAATGTGGTCATCGAACAACCTGAAAGAGGGTTGTTCTTCACTGATGAGTTCGGAGACCCAGCCTTCCAGAGGTGGAATGATATTGATCTATCAGGGATCAAGGCAATGATTGGTTTCCTCATGATGGCCTCTCCAATCAAGAGTCCTGAGAATGTGAGGTTTTGTAAAGATCTGAAAATAAAAATCCGAGAGCACCCTGACCAACATGAGCTGCAGTCAAAGAAGCCTAAGCTTGAAGCCCTTGGTATTAAGTTGAACTGATGAATCTGACTGAATACCACCACTACCTTTTTGTACTTAGTTTTGATAGGACTTGTAATGATATTAATAAGATGATGTTTTATTATTTCAGTGTCCTTATTTATATTCTAGTACATTCAGTATGAGTAGAAGTCATTAACTCACTCATAACTGATCAAAACACTTAGGAATAATTTATATCCAAATAGGGGGAGATTGTTGGGTCCATCAGTACCCAAGAATACTTAAAACAAGATTTGGACACAAATTAACTAAGTGTTAACTTAAACCGAGAACAATTCAAGTCACTGAGTGAACAGTCACTCAGTGAGTCATCTTCAGGATGCTTAAAGCGAATTCAAGAAGAAGGATTCACTACTCAGGAAGGCGGCACTCCCTGTGTAGGACTTAAGCCAAAGAAGAAGATGATGGTTCAGTGAGTGTTGGACAAGAACTCACTGAACCCCAGTCTCCTCAACAACATTAAGTGATTGAAGACTGAAGAACTCAACGCCTGAAAGAAAGGCGGGAAGATCTGGGAAGAGTTTAAGATAAGATCAAATCTTATCTTGTCAGGAAGAAACTTTCCCTAAGACGGCTAAAAGTCATGGAGTGTCAGACCAACCACTCCTAAAGACTTTATAGTCCATTCCCATTGGTTCTTGGAAATGACAATTACTGTTGTAATTATCAGACACGCTTGCTTCAACAAGTTGTAGTTTTTTAATCACTTTTACTCTTTTATATTTGTGTATAAATAGGTTCAAAAGGAGAGAAGTTGTGTGTGTTTTGTACATTGAAAGCTTAGACTTTTACAAAGCAACTTCTCTCCTACAAAGAGTAACCAATCCCTGAGATAGCTCAGTGAGGCATATTGTTACCACTCAAAGCAAAGCTTGAGTTTAGATAGGAGACACCACCATACCTTGTCTGTTCAATCCCAAGTGTTTGTTCATCAAAACACTTAGGTAATAGATTCTTTGATTCATTTTTAATAAGAATTTAAACGTTGAAAAATACTCATGTGTTTTTACTTTTACGTTTTCATTAATCTGTTAGAATGAATCATAATATTGTATTAGTCATAAACATGAATAGATTAACTTTCTAGTTAACTCTAAGCGTGTTAAGGGAACAACAGTTTACACGAATCCGACCAAATAAGTAATTCAAAAGACACAAATTTCTTTGTTTGAGGTTAATAGTCGAGTAAATTAATGCGACCCTGAAAAATTTAAAGTTTAGTGAAACGAATTTTCAAATGCGGTGTAAATAAGACAATTTCACAGAAATCAACGTTTAGACGTTTGTTAACATACGAAATCTTGATAAGGTCTGACTAAAATAGATATATAATTTAGTAGTGTGGGTTATTAAGCATGGTGTAGCTAAAATAACTTCACAAAATTTAACACTTAGTCGCTCTTTAATATGCAAAAGTTTTGATATAGTTTGACCAGAGAAAAATTTTAACTCCACAAAATGAGTATCTCGGAGAAATACTTTTGTAGTTGATATAAACGTGTTTTTAAAGAAAGATTCTTAAAAGTGAAATCATCAAAGATGAAGGTATAGTTGGGTATGGCATTTATGTAAGTTTTCAGAAATTCTAAAGACAGAGTCTAGTTTCCAATGTTCGATAGTGTTTGGTGGTTGTATGTCGGGTGAAGTTTATAGATATGGTACTTAATTCACTAGGACAGTATTGGGATGTATCATGACTCATGAGTGAGTCAGATATTGTGTCATGAGGCATTTTCCTTGGCTACAAGTGATAGTTGTGTATCAATAGCCGATTGGTACATTGAGACTGTTTGCCATTTCAGCGTGGGAGTGAGGTTAATTCAAAATGGATTTTTGAGGTTGAATAATCTAGAACTCCTAGAGGACACGTTGTAAGGGTGATTGTATATTGATTGTCCAATCCAAGGTATCCATCACTTATAAGGGAAATCTTATTATACGGTGTGGAAAGGGTGAATTGTGCATTGAACAAACAGTGTCAAGTTATGGTATCTTGTCATTCCTAATCGAGGACAGAGATGCTTGATTTACCCCTAAGGTTTGGTTTAGTGAACAACGGTGTTTTGGATTACTCTTACGTCCCAGTCAGGCTTATACCCTTAAATAATTAGTGAAAGATTTGGCAATTTCCCAAGATAGTGGCTCGGGTTGCTCTGTAAGGTCTTACGACTTTCTTCAGGTTATAAGTCATCCCATTGTATGTTCCTAGCCTTTGTCAAGAGTTTCATTGGTTCCTTCATTGTTTACTTCTCTCGAGGGGTCCTCATCGTATTTGTTAAGATCTTATTACCATAAGGTATGCGGACGAGTTTCTCATCGTGGATAATTCAGCAACTAGACCAAAATGTCTAGGCCTCAAGTTCTGTGGACACTAAGTCGATGTCTTATGGGTATCTAGTAGGTTTATAGTGCAACCCCGAAAGATGATGTCGGTTCTATTAGCAGTCAAATAGCTAGTTCGGTGGTACACTTAATACTTAACGCGCAAGGTAAAGTCTTGAAGAATGGTGTTGATTGCTACCACCAATCAGTTGGTTGATTCCTTAGTGTACTTAGTGTTCAATGCAGAAAGCACGGTTTCGATTTAGGGACTAAATGTAATCATCATCACGATTGATATCGAGTATAGTGAGGGTAAGTCTTAGTCACCCTTGGGGTTATGAGTCATCCGGTGGTTATCGAATTTAGAGGTTGTCTTGTTTGACAGTGGGATCCTTCGAAATCGGATGGTGTGAAGTAAAGTGAGATGTCATAAGGTTAAGTTTCATACGAATTCTTATGGTAATGATCGTAGGTAATCCCGTTGATTGTGGCTACATTCGTTGGTAGGTTGTTTCTATGATGGCTAATGATGTAACTGGTCCTTGCAGAATAGAATATGCGGCGAGACTAGACTGATTTCATGTGATAAGATGGTGTCGAAGTCTATTTGGTTATTGTGCTTCTTAGTACGGGTGCCCATGACTTGCACAACTTTTATGCGAGTTTGTGATTTCTCAAAAATAGTAATAGAAAGTTTGACTTTTGGCAAAAAATTTTGACAACTATCCCCAGCATAGCATGGTCCTACCTGAATTATACATAGGTGATCAGGCTTTGCATAATTAAAGTTCAACGATGCAATGTTGGATTTAGTTTAAAGGGAAGTATCGGTAACTCTGTTCATAAAGTGGTGGCTTAAAATACTTTTCAAATGGGACTTAGTTCATAGGGTGATTGCAGAATAGATTATAAAACGGTGTGTAGAATAGTTTATAAAATGTAGTGGAAATAAATGTATCATAGTTTACAAAATGTTGGCGAAACCGTTTGTTGGTCTATGGAATAGTATTAAAGTAGAAAATCGGTTTATTGCATTCAATAAAATAGTTCATAAAATAATATGTGAAATAGTTTATGGAACAATAGGGATGACATTTCATTATTCAAAAGTTGGCAATAAGGTCGCAATTTTTTATTTTTGCGGTAGTAAAACAGTTCGTAGGATAACGACAAATTGGTTTGTAATGCATTTGCGATATTAGTTTGTTGTTTTATCAGTGGTTAATGTGGTGCTCATAGGGGCAAAATAATTTATAAGTCAATAATAAAACCTGTAGGGTATTTGCAACATAGTTTACAGGGTGTCAGTAAAAATATTTGTTGGCTTATAGACTAGTAGTAGGGTAGCAAATTTTTGTTTATTGCGTTTATATCAAATAGTCTGTGGGATGATTCGTAAAATGGATTGTATGTTGATAGCGACACCGTTTATTACCTTTATAAGAGGGTAGTAAGGTAGTCAAATAGTCGAAAAATGGAAGTAAAATGGTTCATTGGGTGGTAAAGTAGTTTGTAAGAGAGTGCCGAAATGACTGATGAAATAGTGACAAACAGTATATAAAGTTTTAGCGAAATGTTTTATAAAGTGATAGTTTCACAAGATAATAGCAAAACGGTCTGTAAGGTGTTTACAAAATGGTTTATATGAAACTAACAATTTATAAGTTGATAGTAAGTCTGGTTATTTTTTTATAAGGAAATTCTTAAAGGGATGATAAGTCCGTTTGTTCATAGTGTAAGATAATAACAAGGTGTTAGTGAACTGTTTTGGTTGATAGTGGTAGGGTATCAAATTGGTCTATTACATGGTAATAGTTTGTAAAATGGTATAATAATAACTTATAAGAGAAGTGGTAAAATATGGAGTGCAATGGGCGACTGTTGGCATATCTAGTTGATATGAGATTGTGCACCAACTCTATGTAATATGACGAGGTTCGTAGGAAAGTACTTATTAAAAGAAAAGTGAGACATAGTAAGGATGTTCCTATTAATAGACGTATGTAATACAACAAGATTAGCTCAACCATGATAAGGTCGGAACAAGTCACGACCCTCATAATATGATATCATAACATGAGTAGATACAATCACCACACATATGATGGAAAATCTCGGCTCTTATAGACCGATATCAATACATAGCATAATCGAACCACATGTCCAAATGATAACTTGTCTCAAATTTGTTATACAACAAAGATGTACTACAAGTGTCACTAATTTGGCCACACATCCCATGGCTAGGATAGAAGCTACTGATGATAATAGTGTAGTCTAAGAACTACCCGGTGCTCCTCTGGGTGGATTCTCGGTGGTGGCATGGTGTGGTGGTCGTGATGGTTGTGGCACTATCCATAGTGAGTCATCCAAGTCTTCATAGGTAGGCATGCCAGGGGTCCATGATGGTGGTAGTGGTGTGAGTGGGCGCACTAGGCGACTCCTGGTGTGTACCATCCTGGGTCCAGCGAGGTAGTATCGGAAAATGTAATGGGGTGGGACACCCCTCCTGGGCCTGATAAGTATGGCGGGTTTAATAGGTGGTGTGGATGATATGGGTACAGCGGGGTGTGGTGAGGGAGGTGCCGGATCATTGGTGGATGAGCAGGCATCCTCGATGTCGGAGTTCGTAGTGATGATGATGGGATAAGATGAAGAAGACATGGTACTGTAATATCCCAATAATAACAAATATAAGTCATTTAATAATATTAAATATCTACTAGTTATGATGTCTAATAGTTATAACATTCATAAGTGATAATATCTATTAGTTATGCATCATCTACCAAGCAAATCTCAATGCATGTGTTCATAAGCGATGTATCATCTGCCAAGCAAATCACAATGCATGTTTTAGTAAAGTGTTGGCACGGAGGGCCTGAGGTGGTAAGATTTAGAATGGTCCATTTTGAAATCGTAGTTATAGTCCAGTGTTTTGAAAATCACTTGGTTCTCTATAACCAAGGCTCTGATGCCAATCTGTAACACCTCGTAAAATTTAATGTAGCAGCGGAAGACTAAACGGGGTATTACTTCTTAGATCACAGTCATAAGTATAGAAAATGACTCGAAAGAGACGTTTTCAAAAGCATTATCATTCATTGAAAACTTAAAAATTCAGAGTACACAACATAGATCAAATTGTTTGGGAATTTCAAAAGATATGAAAAAGTTTGAAACGAATGATAACTTCATTTAACATCATCAAAGGGGTCCAATGCCAACTCTGTGCCTTATGCTCTTTAATTACCTGAGATAAAACATGCTTAAAAGGTCAACACAAAGGTTGAGTGAATCCATAGTGTCTAAATTGTAATAGTCTGAACACAAGTTGATTAGTAGCACAACGGTGATATCGTTGTGAAAAATATATATATATATATTGCCCTAAGTCTCATGACACGCAAACGTTGACATCGTGTGATATCATAAAATGATATAACTCACATCATAATAATGATGTAAGTGATGGGCCCTCGTAGTAGGAGTTTGCAATTCTCCTAGTTTTTCAAATAAAGTGCATTTGGGTCGCTATTCCAACTAACACAAATGGGGTCATCATCCCCAAATAGATCTATCCACAGTATTCGCGTTCACTCGCAGTGATTAATGGCTCATGATGTGAGGGGCTTTTGGCAATATTGGTAGGCAATATCAATCAGGATAGCATACAGAAAATACTTGTGTTCATTTTTAGAGCATGTATCTCCCCACGGGGTTTGAAAACGTATAAAAATATGGGACAGTTAGGTCGACAAGAGAATAAACCATGGGTCGTTATAACATATTAACAAGGTTATTATGATTTCATGTGATGTTAATTCTCTTATATACATATGTATGTTTACAGATAAAAGAGACAGCAAACGAAAAGAGATTATACGAATAGAAAAGCATGGTTTTGATTATAGTTTAGTCATGGTTTAGTGAATGACAAAAGAGGAGGACATATGGGATTACCTTGGCTGGAAACGAGAGGAACAAAGAGAATGAGAACAAAAAGCACCACAACCACAATCAACAAGACAACAGGCTGGAACTCCAATTCACCAAAGAAACCGTTCACCTTCACAGCAACAACCTTCGACACTTGAACCTTAAGGGAAGAATAAGACGCCTGGAACCTTTGTTGGAGTTTTCTGAATGTTCTGAATGTCGTTTAAGTGAATGAAGAATAGGATAATACCGATTGTTATAGGAGGATATTCAATAAGGCAAACCGTGTTTTAAGTTATAGAATGTCGTGTGTTTATTAGGGTAAGGAAGGGACAATCCAAATCTTTTATTTTGATAAGGTTATACACAATTTATATTTAGTTCTTATCTCTTATTGTGTAAAATGTATGGAATATGTGGGATTAGGAAAGTAAAGATTTGGTGTAGGTAAAACAAACGTATAGAATGAGTAGGTACAAAAGATGGGGCGTTTTTGTGTATTAGGATAGATTAGGAAAATTGTATTTTGTAACACCCCGTAAAATTTAATGTAGCAGCGGAAAACTAAACGGGGTATTACTTCTTAGATCACAGTCATAAGTATAGAAAGCGACTCGAAAGAGACGTTTTGAAAAGCATTATCATTCATTGAAAACTTAAAAATTCAGAGTACACAACATAGATCAAATTGTTTGGGAATTTCAAAAGATGTGAAAAAGTTTGTAACGAATGATAACTTCATTTAACATCATCAAAAGGGTCCAATGCCAACTCCGTGCCTTATGCTCTTTAATTACCTGAGATAAGACATGCTTAAAAGGTCAACACAAAGGTTGAGTGAATCCATAGTGTTTAAATTGTAATAGTTTGAACACAAGTTGATTAGTAGCACAACGGTGATATCGTTGTGTAAAACATATATATATATATATATATATATATATATATATATATATATATATATATATATATATATATATATTGCCCTAAGTCTCATGACACGCAAACGTTGACATCGTGTGATATCATAAAATGATATAACTCACATCATAATAATGATGTAAGTGATGGGCCCTCGTAGTAGGAGTTTCCATTCTCCTAGTTTTTCAAATAAAGTGCATTAGGGTCGCTATTCCAGCTAACACAAATTGGGTCGTCATCCCCAAATAGATCTATCCACAGTATTCGCGTTCACTCGCAGTGATTAATGGCTCATGATGTGAGGGGCTTTTGGAAATATCGGTAACTTAGGCAATATCAATCAGGATAGCATACAGAAAATACTTGTGTTCATTTTTAGAGCATGTATCTCCCCACGGGGTTTAAAAACGTATAAAAATGTTGGACTATTAACTCACCTTGGTGATATAGTAGTCAAGTAGAAATCAAGTGATGTAAATGAGTGGCTCCGAATCGCAACCTAGAGTAATATAGCAAGTGTTTAGATTTGTTGATTTAGGACTCGATGCGAGTACTAATGTGTGCTAGATTGTCGATGCTTGTGTGGTAAAATGCTTAAAGTTCAAACATATAGTTTTCGAAGTATTATTCATGTTGTGTAGGTTTTATTAACGATTGTATATTCGTTAGTGATTTATATTTATTCGTTAAGAATAACGTTTATTTATATATATTTCAACTTTGTTGTATTAAAAAGAAATCTTGACATAATTAGTTGTAAATATAAGTTTTTGATAATATTATAAAGTTTACAAATCTCACCCTTAACTTATAGAAAAAGTTACACTTTTAACCCTATGTTTAAAATATTCACAATTTTAGTCCAAAACCTTCAAATTACACTTTTTACCCAAACTTTCTGTTATTTATAGTTTCTACCCTCAGTTTTTACTAAAGTTTTATAATTTCTGTTTCGAACCACCCTTTTTCCAGAATTTATACTTTTAACCCACTTTTCAAAAAAATTGCATTTTTAGTCCAAAAGTTTATAAATCATAAAATTATATTTTCTTTTTATTCATACAATTTTAAGAGCTTATTCCAAGCTTATGACACACAGTTTATTTCGAAAGAGTTTTACAAATGTCGAATGGGCCTTTAGGCCCAACTTGAAGCCAAGTGGGTTTTTAAATAACTTGAAATCGTCCTTGGGCTTACAAGCCAAATCAAGGGTCTGTTTGGTTTTAGTAATATATATATATATATATATATATATATATATATATATATATATATATATATATATATATATATATATATATTCCAAGCAACCACAACAGGGTTCGAACTTGGGTCTGTCGACTTGGGTATCAAAGACACAACCATTGAGCCAAAGGCTCGATGGTGTTATGTTTGTATCTCGTACAAGTTTAAAAGGATCTCGACTGGGTTATATAGATTCATTCGACACAACTATGCATGCATGGAACACTTTGGGTTTCGACTACAATTCGTTTCATTGTTCCAGTGAGCTAGTGAGGTTGTTATGCTTGTGTTTACCTTGTGTTATTATATATCATGCATGCATGGTTCGAGCTTTAAAAGAGTACGTGATGTGTTTGAACACAAAACGTATTATAGTAACTCGTACAATCATGTGAGTTTTCGAAGGAAACCAAATAACGAAAATGATGTTGAGCTAGAATTTGAAATACGATTGAATACTTACAACGCCAAGAAGGTGGTGAAGAGGATCGAATAGAATAGAGGCACAAAAGGGGGAGGCTAAAACGTGATCGAAAACCTTCAAACCCTAGTTTTTCTTCTTCCAATCAAACCCGTACTCAAAGCAAACCCTAGTGAATTCTTATGAGACTTGTAGTATGACCAAAGCTCCTTTCTTCCTTCTTCCTTTTCGACACAGCCAAAGGTGTGAGTAAGTGAGGTTTGTTCGAGTGTTGGTGTTCGAATTTTTGGTAGTGAGAAATTTATAAGAGTTAGGTTTCTTAAATAGAGGAATATGTACGAGATTAAAAGACAAACCTTAATCCAAATCGTCCTTGTTCTGTCGACTTTGCATGGGAATTAGAAGGAAAGTGATGGTGATTTCCATAATAGTTGACAATATGGAGGTTATAGTGTTTAACCAAAGGTTAAAGTGGTTAAGAGGAGACAAGAGTACAACATGACAAGATTAGTATCTAATACTCCTTGAACTTGTGCCTTTGTGAATCTTAGTCGAGTACATATGTGCAGAATTTTTAGGGTGTTCCTTGGTTATGTCGAATTGCATGAAAAGAGATAGGAAGGTTTGTAACTTCCATGCTAGTTGACTTGTGTGGATAATGTGTTTAACCAAAGGGTGTTGAGGTTTAAGAGGAGACAATGAGTGTCTAATAGTACTATGGATGGGATGAGAATCTTCTTATATGAATGTGAGCTTCCAAGGAAAACGTGTGTATGCATGGCTAGCTAGGTCAAATTGCATGAGAAGAGAAAAAAGGTGATGAAATTTATGGGGGTTGACTATATGATGGTTCTTGTGATTACCCAAAGGATTTAGGTTGCAACTGGAAGACAAGAATGACTAATAGTACCCTTTGATTGGATTAGGATCAACGCCAAGAGAATTTAGAAAGGGGAGGGGCGGCATTGTATGGTGTGTTAGTGTAAATATTGTAGTTTAAGTTAAAAGGATATATTGTGCATGTTACTAGTTAATAGGGTGTGTTTGATTATTAGTCGATGGATGAGAATGAAATGGAAAAGGGTTATGAGTTATAATTTAGTTACAAAATGTATTGTGTCACGTGTAAATTACGGTGCGTTTGAAAATAAATCACAAGAGGTGTGTTTGTTCGTTCGTTTATTAGTAGTCCACACAAAATAGTTATAACACATGTTGGGCTAGTGAATTCATATAGTGGTAGCCCATGTTGAGGTGAATTTGTTTAGTCAAAATAATTAGTAAAGCCCATTAATATATACTCCCTCCGTCCCATTTTAGTTGTCCGTTGACCAAACTTTGACCGTAAATATTTTTGTTTGTATTATATAACACTTGATATAAAATATATAAATAAATTTGATTTTAAACGAACTTTTCAATGATATAACTTTCATCAAGTATTATATAATACAAACAAAAATATTTACGGTCAAAGTTTGGTCAACAGACAACTAAAATGGGACGGAGGGAGTAAAGCCCATTAATATATATTAAGGGTGTGTTGGGTTAGATCGAGCCCAATATAAAGTGTGTTCGTTTGAGTTATGGCCCAATTGATTTGTCGGGTTTGCTTAGCCCAAGAACAAATATATTGTTGGCATATCGGTGAGTCGTTTGTATATAAATGTGAGTCACGTCACATTATTAATTGCTTCGTATACATTTGTAGATGAAATGTAAAAAAAAAAAAAAAAAAAAAAAAAAAAAAAAAGGGTTTAAAAAAAAAAAAAAAAAAAAAAGTCCGTAAAAAGGGGTTTAATTAAACTCTCTCATTGAGTTTATTCGTGATTATTGTTAATAAATGACATGGGAAATTACAGGTTACTACATATTTTGTATTTTATTTTCACAACTTATAGCTTAGGACATATAATGTGTAATTAATTTGTAGCATATAGTTTATATTTACTTATTAAACATAATAAACTTAGGTTAACTTCAAATGGTCAAATAAAAATGTAAGTCCAAATTTTAGGGTTTTACATTGCTACTGGGACTTGCACCATGCTCTCTAACTCCTTAAGTAAAGAAACTTTAGTCTTTTGACTTGATACAAGTTCACTAAAAGAGAGTTATGTCTCATAACCAATGCAGCTACGTACTTTCTCCGTCTTAAAATAAATGTTCACATTTCTATTTTGGGATGTTCCGTGCTCTCTACATCTTTAAGTAAAGAAACTTTAGTCTTTTGACTTGATACAAATTTACTAAAACAGAGTTCTGTCTCATAACAAATGCAACTACGTACTTTTTCCGTCTTAAAATAAATGTTCACATTTCTATTGTAGGATGTTCCAAAATAAATATACAATTTGTGTTTCAATCAATCAAAGATAATTTTAATTAGTAGGAATATTATTTCATGGGTGAAGAATATCGATAATGAAATATCTTAAATATTTGTGCAATGTGAAAGTCAACATTTAATTTGGTACGGAGAGAGTAGTACATTATTACAAAGATTTAGGAACAATGCTATAAATAGTTAGATCGATGGTTCTTCTGATAATCATACTCTATACTTCTTTGACTTAATAACATCTTGACTCACTTAATAACATCTTGACTCGTTATATACTTTTTGTAATTTGTTTTATATCGTGTTCTTAAGTTTTTAAACAAAATAAGAAAGGGAAAACAAAAAGAAAGTAAATTAAGTGTTGGTTAGTGTGACAAATGGTAATTTTCACACTTTAAGTTAATCATAAATATTTATTTATTATTTTTAAACCGATCATTTCTATGCATAACTGCATGTTTTTTTCTGAACATTTTTGGGGAGCTGTCCCGCATACTGTAGCTTACAGTCACTGCTGAAAAAGTCTATTTTTGTCAGTAAGTGTAAATTATTCTATTTCTGATAGTTACTAACAAGTTTCGTATTTAACCGAGAATCTTTCTCGTATTTACTGAAAAGCAATCCTACACGTGAACCGACACTACAGTATACGTGTCCAAAAAAAGTCAAACCGGGACTTTACTTTAACATTTAAACTTAAACCGACACACGATACACCAACGAGGAGCAAAAATGATCTCCTTCCCCCTCTTGGCTGTTGTTTACAGCCACCTCCCCCACAAGAGGACAAAGATTTTTATATAATTTGATTTGATAGTGGATAATGACATGGTAACTTTTGTTTTTATACCCCATTAGTTACACATAATACTTCACACACACATTTTATCATCTAGAACTTACCATCTTGTTTTCTCTCACCTCAACCTCACGAACACAATAAAAATTCAAGATCTACAAATTTCTTTTGAGTTTCAAAGCAATCGGGGTGTACTTTCAAGTGTTTTGTGTTAATCGGAACGTATTGTGGGTAATTTTGGTGCAATTTGGAGTCTTTCTTGGTCTTCTGCCTCTCGACATTTTTCAAGCATTATAAGGAAACTCATAAACTTTTTCGATCTTGCTCATATCATGTTGTTATGATGTTTAAAAGTGTTACCAAGTATTAAAAGTATGTGTTTTGTTAAAATGAAAAAGCTAGGGTTTGGTATATAATTAGGAGTACTCGACTTTTTTTGAAGTTTTTATACAAATTATGATATTTTTTGCTTGTGTGGTAAATCTTGTTACTTGTGGTACTAGTTTGATGATACAAATGTGATTAGTGTTAATTACGCGAGTTTAAAACGAAATATACACTTATGTGTAAAAATACACTAATCAGCTACATTTTTAAGGAAATAAAAATTGGGGTTTTGAAAAATATAAAATTTTGGCTCTAGTGGTGAAATGGTGAAATTAGTGTTTAATAGCTTATTGAATAAGCTATAGCTTATTGTGTTTGGCTTATTATTTTGGGTTTTTGGGTCGTACGGTTCACCTTGGGCCGAGCCCAACAAATTTTGGCCATGGTTGATTTTTTGACTTAATGGCTTATTAATAAGTGCTTATTTGACTAAATTAAATATCGTTACGTAACTATTTGGATCAAAAAGGACTTAGGGCTTAAACTATTTTTTTTGGGCTTTTGATTGGTACGACACAGTTGGGCCGAGCCCAACTAAATTTCGGTATCTTTTGACTTTTTGATCAAACGACAATTTGATGTGTTAAATTGATTTTTAGAACTTAACGGCATATATAACGTAACTTAAAAGGGTTAAATTGTTTTTGGACTAAAAATGGATTATTGGGCCTATTATAACCATTTCGGTCCAATAGTGGTTTCGGGTGACAAAAATGAGTTTTCGAACACTTTTCGACCTTTTACAAATGTTTTAACTTATTAAAACGTTATATATCGATTAAAACCGTTTTTAACTTGTTTTGACACTTTAAGTCCAATAAGACTAATAAATGGACTTTTCGGTCCAAAGTCATAAATGTTGACTTTTGGAAGTATTTTGACTAAACGTTGACTTTTGTAACGAAACTTATAATCGAGATGTAAACGTAACGATAAATATAGTTATAACGATAAATATATATTTTGGACTAGTTTTGCAAATATAGTTAACGTAAGGGATTATTTGAGGAAATTACAACACTTGAGAAAAATGAAAAAGTTTGAATAAACGAATGGGTCATGCCCGATTTTTCTAAAATTCTAACACTTAGAATATTTTTGGGTAAAAACCGATTAAAAGACAAAATGAAATATTTTTATTATTAAAAATATTAATTTTTACAAATTAATATTTTTAGACGTTATAAGACTTATAAATATATTTTTATATATATATTTATACACTTACACTTATTTAATTTCTCAAAATTAAATACTTATTATAATTTCTCTTTATAATTACAATTATATTATAAATAATGATAATGTTTATAATATAATATTACCCCACTATCACCATTATTATCTTAATTTTTCAATACCTATTTAATTAATTATAAGCCCTAATTAATTAAATACTTAATTATTATATATATATATATATATATATATATATATATATATATATATATATATATATATATATATATATATATATATATATATATATATATATATATATATATATTACTTACGTATTTTACGATGACGAGTACTAAGAACGGATGTTTCCGTCGCACGTATTTTCACCGTACACTTTCACCATGAGCCATCACCAAAGTGTTTTGTACGATAAACCACTTTTGAAATGTACCTTACCACACAACAAGCAAGAAATACACGAGCACTTGACACACGTAAACATTTTAAATGAGTTAAAACGTTTAAAACACGAATATTGCGCTAAGACTTACCATACTGATCTAGGTCGCGTGTCGGAGCGGTTGCACTGTGTTATTGTTGACTAGCAGATTGTTATTATTAAGGTGAGTTTATAGCCCAATTTTTATATGAACTGCTTTATAAACCTTAGGGTGAGAAACATGCAAAACTGTTTTCATGGACCAAAAATTTGATCTTTTGTTTTTACACACTAGTATGCGGATAACCTAAGTATGTATGAATCCCATTGCTCCCACTATCATCAACCGTCAATTCCTGCGGGAAGCGCGTATGATATAAATAGATCTATTAGGGGTGACTCCCCCGTTCGGTTGGCCCGGCAGGTCAACGCAAACATATACCTGGTCGGATTTTTGCCGAGTGTCTCGGGATTAACACGGGCACCCTTGTTTGCTATGCCGTTTGGCATATTGTTTGTCTAGTTTCGGTTGGATGAGCTTAGTGTTAGCATGCAGTTAGTGTGTGTTTGCTGAATTTTTGCTATAGTCTATATGTGTTTATTTACTTTAAACCTATGAACTCACCAACGTTAGCTGACTTTTAGCATGTTTTCTCAGGTGTTTGAGAATGTATTTGTTGAAGGCAGGGCATGGCATCGGTCATAATTACCAGAAGTGTTTTTACACATGCGTTAAACTCTGATTTGAGACAGTCATGTTAATGGGCCTTGATTTTTATTTAAACTGAACTTGATGTATGACATTTAACTTTGATAATGTAAACTATTTTAAAACGGATCTTCAAATCCGTTCTCTATATCTTTGTGTTGTGATTACCAATTTAGTAGCACCCAAACATGTATGCTTCCGCAAATTCAGATTTTGGGCGTGTTACAGTTAGTATTTTCTTGAGAATGAAGAAAGGAAAACGAAATTAATCATAACTCGTGTTCTTGAATTAGATAAAGAGGAAATAAATTGTTCAAATTACATTATCAAATCTTTCGAAAGACATATTTAGGGGGTGTTTGACTGCCTTTGAATGGTATAATTCAGAGGACAAAATTGAATCGGTCAGAGATATGCTTGTTTGTTAGCACAATTACCTATGTTGAATGATTCTAATTGGCTCTTATTCATTCGGTACGGTAGACACGCAATACCATTCAGCAATAAAGTTTTCCCCATATTGGCCTTATATACACAATTCACGTTCCCCAAGTTTTTCCTTTTAGTACTTCTTATCATTTATTTCACATCAATTATGTCTAATGGATATAGTTTTCAAACGTTTGCCACAATAAAATTTTAATATTTTTGTTTTAAATCATTCTCATCACTGATGAAAATTTATAATATATACACATATATATATATATATATATATATATATATATATATATATATATATATATATATATATATATATATATATATATATATATATATAGAAAACAACATCATTCGATTTGTATAGATGGGAAATGAAATTAATTTCAATTCGCAGCAAAAGTTTTTGATTAGAGAAAATATTAATGTTTATATTACCATTTTAATTAGCTTTTTCTTAATATTATCTTATACTAACATTTTAATTAGCTTTTCCTTAATATTAATATTATCGATAAGACTATTTACATTTTATTGTTTACTCTAACGTCGCTTTCTTTATATTATATTTCTATTCGAGTTAATAATTTTGTTATCAAACTATATATTTTGCTCGGTACAAAACTAGACAGAAGGTTAAATTGGTAATTTAAGGCAATTCAGATTGCTCATTCAGAATAATTATCAAACAATCATTTTCACACAGAATGAGTTTCACTCAGCATCTTAGAATCATTCAGCAGCTTTGATTCATTCAGCGCTAAATCATATTTTTTATCAAATAGCCCCTTAGTCTTTTACACAAAAATTACTGAAGTTCACTTTCTTTTTTCAACCAATATCTTTCGTCTTATTCTTTAGGTTAACATTTTTCTGCTTTTAATGTAAGTTTGACAGAATTCCTTGGGATCTCCCAAAGTGTCCACGCTCGAATCATATACACAATACCCACGCCATTGTTGATTGTCTCCTAATGATGTTTGGAATGTAATATGGTGTGCCGAAAAGGGTTATTATGGGTTTTGCTTTTGCTTATGTTCACACTTCACACTAATCTGATTAAAAATAGTTCAAGAGAGAAGCGAAAAGAATTTTACTCAAATCCAAAATATTGGTGATAGAGTAATGTATGATCGCTTTAAGATTTTCTCCTAATTCATCTATGTCATCTACATAGACGGGGCGTTAGGGTCGTCATCGAGTTTTCAAGGGCCCTAAGTGAAGACTTAAAATGAGGCTTTCAAAAATCAACGTTATATGAAATGCGTAAACAATTTTACATGATACAAAGCAAACTAGCTATATAAGAAAAAAGTTATGTTATATTAATATGTTGTAAAGTTTTGTTATTTTATTTACAAGAAAGTGAAATGAATTACATATACTATCAAGATTATGTTCTACTTCACATCACGTACCTAACGCCCATGGGTTTTTCTTATTGAAAAAAAAAAAAAAAAAAAAAGGCATTTTGCTCAAAACAATAATATATCGGGTTTGCAAGTCACTCCTTTAGCCTTTTCATCATTTTGTTTTTAACAAAGGCCCGAAATCAACGGATTGCCAGGTTGTTATATTTCTTTCGGCTGAACTTTCTTATCTATCTTTATATTACAAACAACCCTCAGAATTGGCTTTTAACCTTTAAGTCAAGTAGTCAACCAAGCCAAGGTCTCAATTGATTTTGGATCTTTTCAAATTGTACTCTCTAATTTTCAACTAATTTTGTCGAAAGTTTTCCTATAAAATTACTTTTTGTCAACGAAGAAAAGTATTTTCTCGGTGGTTTAATGAATTCAAAGGTCTTAAGACTCTGTATTGGGATAAATCTTTAGTTTTAATTTATATGAGTATTCCCGTATATTATATTCACGAGTAATGTACTTTATCGTCGTGTATTTTCACAATTTCATTTCCCTCTTTGACATTTATTTTTTGTTTTTTTAACAGAATTTACACGAGTACTTGGTCTTGATACATTTGGGGACACCCGCTCTAACCTTGTAATTTAATTATAGAGGTATAGCGTGTGGGTTTAAACGAGTTTGTTTGAGCTGAGCTTTATTAAGCCTCGAGTTTGAAATGTGTAAGTTAGACAGTCTAAAGAGTCAAGCTCGAGTTTATATAGACTCGACTCGAATTATTATCGAGTTTTTCGAGCTTCTAAGTGATATATATATTTTTTTATATATTATGTATATGTATATTTTAAGAGATTATTTGTAGATACGTTAGGCGTAAATACTTATTTACAAGCGTATCGAGTCGAGATCGAGCCGTATTCAATTATGATTTTATATTTTCAATTTAGTTGGTTTAAAAAACACATCATTACATATAAAAGTCGAGTTTTTTTAGCTGAGCTCGAGCGGAATTCAAACTTTTTTGAGCAAAGCTCGAGCTTCTCTCATGAAGGCTTGTCGAGCTATCAAGCCGAGCTCAAGCCAAACATAATATTATCGAGTTGAGTCGAACTCTCTCAAAGTTCGTATCAATTCGACTAGTTTACACCCCGATAATGATTTACTATATTCGATGGGTCATGGGTGGTATGTGGCTCGGGTGAGGTTTCTCTGGTAGAAAAAAACAAACAATATGCGACTATGATACTTAGTTATTCGTGTTTGGTGGGAATGCCACTTTCTGCCCGATGTTTCGGTTTTGCAATTTTACACGTTTAGCTTCAAGTTGTTTAAAGGGCCTTGCTGATGACGCCCTCCCATGGCCGAGAAATTATAAAGGAATTACCAGTGATGCAAGATCTCCCATATCGTTTAAAGATGATGGTGTTATTGCATCATGCATGCGAAAGAAAAGTTCCATCTATTATTGACATCTTACTAACAGTCGATAAACAAAAGCAACTTGTCTTACAATTTGTCTGCTGATTATTGAAACTTTAGCTAATGTATGATGTTGTTGGAGTTTTAATAACATGACATGCATATATTAAACATATATTCATCAAAAGCACGCAGCGCAAGTCAAGAAACAATACTAGTAATTAGTTAACCGAATTCTAAATAGAATGCGCACCTTTTAGCAATTCCAAGCAATAAGATAATCAAGAAACCAAAACCCTAATCATTTAGGGTTTATGTAATCGACTTTCTCACCAAAGTCGACTAGTTGTTCACAAACACAAGTGGTGTTTGTCCTATGTTCTTGTACACACGTATTAGTAGTGATTCGATGCGAATGTAGTTTCTATGGATCACAATAATTAACCTAAACACTTTAGTTAATCAAAAAAAAAAAAACAAATCGAAACCCTTTGGAGGAGGGTGTACGATCGGCCAAGCTCACAAGAAAGGAGAAGAGAAGAATTTAGGGTTAATTATGTGAACCAAGATTAATTAAGAATGAATACAAAGCCTTGTATTTATACTAATGTAATCTTGGAGTCCAAGTTAGGGTAGGATTACCCTACCCCACCCATTCGGCCGATTATATGGATCCAAGAGGGATTCTAGATCCTTCTTGGCTTGTTTTCATATATTCGTCTCCCTTCTTAACTTAACGACCGTTAGTCAATTCCCGTTAAGTGTGCAATCTCATAAGCTCGTGTTCGAATCCGGTCATACGTATATTAATTTATATCCATAACCTTTCAGCTCCCACTTGGATATACCTTAATATAGTAATGACATTGGTTAGCGTCTAGAAAACACGCCAATGCCCCCAGAACGACCCTGAGTGTGGTTTCCTGGAAAACCTATTAATGATTCATCATTATACTTATCATTTTGTTACTAATACCATGTTAACTATGGATACGGAACAAAGTCATTCCATAAGTTAACTATTCTGTTTCTCGTTATATCTGATTGAACAAGATTACCAAATTATCTGAACGTATTCCAGATAGATCTTGGGCATGGCCATGCGAACATCTTGTCAACCCTACGAGGGGCCCAACAGTATTATACTTCAAAACAAATTTGAAGGAACAAATTATCTCTTGACTACAAGCAAAACTCATGAACTTTACAACACTTCTGAAAATAGCCCTTATTAATACCAGTTACGGATAGCGTTAGACTATTTCACAAAAATAGGCTACATCCATAACAGTTTCCTGGTATCTCAGGTCTGAGGATAAATATTCATAATTTACTTTAATGAAAAAGATCCATAAAGTACAATCATGCAGTTGGGATCAGTCATATATTCAATTCATTGAATATCATGTGAATTTGGCATGTCTACGCATCAATATACATAAGTATATTCTACCAAAACTCATATTTGTCTTAATTCAATAATATTCCCATATCATTGATTGACAATGGACTATTTAGAATAACACAAGTTATTCATGGATTAAACATGCAAATATAGGATACAATTTATTATTAATGGAAACAAACGTACTAAGTACTTTAATTCATTATAAATAACAATTGCTTAACATCCTTTATCCAAATACTAAATAGATCAATGCATGATAATTCTAGTTAATGAATTTTGCCTCAAGTCATGACACTTATACTTGTTGACAATTATGCCTCAAATCATAACAATCATACTTGTTGACAAGGTATAATTTCAATTAACTTTGATCTATCTGAATTTTGAGAATACTTATTTCAAGAATTCAATTAGTGAAGTTCTTGTATGTGTGCACAAATATCTCATCTTGATATTGACACAATATTCCATAAGCATGACAATCACCTTTCAAACTTTTAAAGTTTAAAGTATTCTTTATTCATTAATGTATAATGCAACTATGCTCTTACTTGAGCACAACTAGTCTTCATGGTCATCAACAAGGATGAAATCCCACCATGATTAGTATTGAGTGTCATCTCAATTTAACTAGCATCATTATATATAAACAACAATATACTCTTTAGAAATCCGTAAACTTTAATATCTATTGTGTAATGCTTGATGCCTTGCAAACTTTCAAGTTTTTATTGTCGGCTATAACAATTGCACAACAATTGCCATATTCTTCATCCATTGAATTTGGGAGCAACTTTAGGCCGAGGAATGCAATTCAAAATCCAAACATATTCTATTTTATTAGACTAGTTATCTAATAACTTTCAATTAGATATTACTGTTGTCAGATCATCTTGCATTCAAGCATGATCCAACAATAACATGATGTACATGAAAAATCCTTGAGTCAAACTTAGATTTCATTCATGTTCTATCTTTTGAAAAGATATATATATCCATTGAGACTTTCTAAATGATATGTCATGTTCCATTAGATTTATTTTACCGCACATGTTTATAAACATATATTCCAAGGTTATATGTCTTATTTTAATCTTTCAAGTGAAGTTTCATTTCAAACTAAGACTTAACTTATATGGAATGTTACTGCCCATATGTTCTGCAACATATATGATTTAAGAAAATAAACATAATCCTACTAGCTCTTAGGAATACTTAGGAGTTATCATATTTTAATTATAAATCAAAATATTGATTTAATAATTAAACATAAGTTTTATCTCCTAGATGCATGCATTAATCCATTCATGAATTATTGCACTTTGTACACTTCCAAAGATTATTTGAATTCAAAAATTCCTTTCGATTACTTACCGTCCTCGCTCAAGTAATCACTCAAGAAAGAATTTTGATTTTCCATTGTCATTTTTCATATTAATGAAAATAGGTATGACAATTATCATCTTTATATATTTAATGTGCCTAGGAAAGAATATTTCATCACAGTTAATTACTTAAGTGTGATTAATAATCTTGTTATAGTACATGCATTAAATATGTGTACAATATTGTCCATATGATTTCTACACAAAGATTTAAACCACTAGGGTTTCTTTATCTTTGAAGAAACTCATCATCATTCTCTAGTCTAACTATTTGATTAAGATAAACCAAGTTTCTAAAAATTGATTATCTTTGTGGACAGTATCTTAACATTCATAGTATGAATAATTTGCCAAATTCAATGTTTGCAATGCCTCATTATGATTAACAGGTTTACTAAGATCCTATAAATCATATTCCTCAGCATATCAATCAAATATCTGAGATATCCTTGTGGATCTATGAATGAGAATTTCATCATCTTGAGGTTTAACATTTGCATGTCTAGCCTCAACATGATATTCAGTGTATTTTAGAAGGTTATATATTTGTAATTGTATCTCTTCAATAACTAAAAGAAACTCACACTTGCTTTTAGTAATCTAGAGACTGTCTACAGATACTTAGCATGTAGAGCAATAATAAATTGTTCTCTTTTGGGATATTACAAATCATATTGATAGTTTCTAACTCTTGTTTGTTAATAATCACTCTTCATAAGAAGTTTAACAATTCAGAACTTCAATTTTAAGACTTAATGTGATTTATCACATTCCATAGTATCATGGTGTCTTATTAACCTTCTAGGTTGTAGTCTTATTGAGCATATTCAGGACATACTCAATTTCCTAACCTTGATAACTTTTAGGAAGAAAAGAAGTTATAATTATCTTGAATCAAACAATCCAAATAGAGTTTTGATTCTCCTAACTGAACATACCATTAACTTGTGGTATTTCATTAGAATTAATATTGTAAGACAATCTAACAATATGTAAGATAAGCATATTCCTTTTGGCTTACCTATTTACCATCTAAGGGTGTGTTTGGTAAAAGTAGCAGTGAGCTGTGAGCAGTAGCACTGAGCTGTGTTTGGTAAAAGTAGCAGTGAGCTGTGAGCAGTAGCCACAGCTCACAGCCCACCGCTCACAGCTTCTTAAAGAAGCATTGGAAAAATGAGCATTCCTAAAAAATCGCAAAGCTCACCGCTCCTTTGCCAAACGAACAATAAAAATCAAAAAGCTCATTGCTCACCGCTCATCGCCCCAAAAAGCTCCGCGCCAAACATAGCCTAAGTCAAACTGAATGGTATTATAGACTTTCCAAGCCAATTGCCTACTTTATAACACAAGTACTTTTGACCAAGTCACTTCATATCCATTTCTCAACAAGAAGACATAAACAGTTATAATCCCACTTATACGTTATAAGTCATTTATCAATGACTTCATGTACATGTCTTAATTAAGAAGACATAACAAGTTAACGTCTTACTTTATATTATTAAAAGTCTTGTAACAATTAAAAGACTTTATGTTTATAAGAAGATATAAACAAGTATAACTAAAGTAATCATGAACACCACCTCTTAGTTTCAATAGCAATTTCAAGTTAATATATTACTTCATTTATTTATGTCATTTCAAAAATACATAAATATTCAAATTGAGGTAGTATTAGATTACTTCATTCAATTATGTCATTCCAAGAATACATAAATATTTAAGTTGAAGCAGTATTAGATTACTTCATTCATTTATGTCATTCCAAGAATACATAAATATTTAAATTGAAGTAGTTTTTTTTTTTTTTTTTTTTTTTTTTTTTTTTTTTTTTTTTTTTTGCGGTCAAGTGAATCCTTTAAATCATATTTCTATGTGTTGTACCTTGCACACAATAAAGATTTCTCCCACTTGTGCATGGAACAACATCATGTAGCAGATAAACAACGCGACACGCGTTAGTTTATGTGAATAATATGATTGTGTCATTGACATTAGCATAACAGTATATGTAGGACTTCATTATCTAGTAAGGAAACGCACATGACTATCCTTAAAACATGTGTTAGCAATTATTGTCTACAATTGAAAAGTAATTATCTTGAGATATTCAAGAGATAATCTGGGTTACTACCAAGATGATAAAGCTTGTAGCTCCCACTGAATTAGAGAACATTACAATAATTCCTAATTCAGTAATAAGACAAAATGCTCCAACTGGATTTGACAACATTGTAAGTGTTTCATAACCAGTGAAAACAAATAGCGTGCTTCTAACTTTCCTACACCTTTGAAGGCCCATACATAACAATTACTTAGGCACTAAAAGAGTGTATTCTACTACGTAGATGATGGACTATCCATCAATGCTATTAACTTGTAAATTGGGCATACAATTTCTTCCTTAATAGGTCTACCATCCCCACCATGGTATGTAGCACCTTTAAATGGTCAAAGCAAAACAACTAGATAAAATATACTAGTTTGCCTTTTACCATTTTTGCGGTAATTAGTCTAGCTTCTAATTTAATAACTCATAAAATGTCATTCATATTTGCCAGTTAACCAACTGTCATATTTGTTACAAAAGAATTCAATCACCAAATAAGGGTGGTGAAATCTTTATAGAAAATAAAAAATATGCAATTCTCTTAACTATTAAAGTTTGCTATGAGTTATATTAGAATTTAGACAATTATAATGCTCCTATCATACCTTTCTCAACCATGAAAAGGAATAGGATTGAGTCTCACTCTTCTTTCATGGAAAGGAGACTTTGTTTGTCTTTTCGGTAAATTTTTCTCGATCAAACATGTGTTTGAAAGCAGAATCGAATCAATTTACTAATAAAAGACCAAACCACGTTTACGGTTTAATGTTGCATTAATACATTTAAAAGAATTACAAAATTCAATTTTGGTATTTTCGATAATTAGATCTTTAAGAAAATAAAATATCCGTTGGTAAAAATTCATATAAACCATAGTATTTTCTTAAAGCTGGGATCCAAATTGTCATAGTTCCATTACATGAGTTGATCTGCTAGTAATGAAAGTATTTAACAAGGTAATTGTCGAACAATAATTGCCAATCTCGTATTGCAATTCCTAGATCATTATGGGACTTACCAATTTGCCAAACTAGTTGCAATGTAAGCATGTTTCATCCCATCTTATGCCTTGAGTTATAGATCTCACTAACTAACTCAATTAAGTTGTCTAATTTAGAAACTGTAAATTTATTCCAGATATGGTCTCACGTAACATGGAGATTTACCTCGTTGTTGCAACCTAGCTAAGATCTCACATAACATAAATTGCAACTTCAAGTGTTTCTTGAATTAGATGACATAAACTTAAATTTAAAGGGTACTAATTTTGATGTGTGTAATCAAAATATATACGAAGAAGCATGCACACATCTTCATATCATAGGTTTAATCAAAACTTTACTCATTAGCTTTCTTTCACTAAGATTAAATCAACATAGTTTTAGTCAAGGTATTGGATAAACCAATCAAAAAATTACTTTCAATTATCACCCACTATATCCTACTACTGCATGAGTCAAAACTCAAGTTATTCGGATAATTACCACAAAGTGGCGCGTGAAATTAAGGTCAATTCACCCTTAAGATGTTTTTGTACATAAAAATAGTCGTAGGTAACTCCATTTTGACACACAAAGAAGCGGAGAAGTGATTCAGCGCGAAGCTTATTAAAAACTTTCTTCTTTAGGTTGGAAAATTAATGACAACCGCCCTTATAGCTCTCTTATAGTGTGTCAAAGATGGATGAGCCTTTCTAACTATTGGTGCAATAAACATTAATCAACTAAAAGTTTAAGATTTAACTCTTAAAAAACAAATCTAATCTCATCATTGTTTAGTCCTGTTTATTTTTCTATTCAAAAAATTACCCTTTGCTTACAACTTGTCAAACAAAATATATAAACAAATAAGCAAATAAAAAATAACCAACTAAAACAATAAACATGCTAAAATAAATAAACTAACATGTATATATTAATCTAAGACTCCCATTGGTTTTCGAGCTAGGTACCAATGGACCACATACACCAAACAATTTGATTGCGTAAGTCCTACGATAAATATATACAATAACACACACATATAGTTGATAAAATAAATGATACATATGGGGTCTACCCAATTTTAGGTATACCCTAATTATATAATTAATTAATCCTATTAGTAAATTAATCATGTCATACATTTAATTACTAATAAACCCTAATTAATTATTACATATCATCAATTAGCATGCATAACAAAACCACTTAACAATTAACGCATAATATTCAATGATCTATGATAAAACATGCATGATTTCATCATGGATCCCCATAAGCAATTATTATCAAATAATAAAATTCCAAAGATACGCAATCAATTAATGACATATAATGATTATTCATTAAATTAACACATAACAATTGCATACAACCTAGGGTTTCTACAAATCTTACAAACCCTAAAAAAATTTATTAAAAACTTTCGATCCTAATTAAAAATTTTAGGGTTTCGATTTCTTAAACCCTAGAAACCATGAACATGCAATAATCAATCAAAGATTCGATTTTTATATGTTTCGGTAATCAATTACAAGGTATTAACAGCTCATGATGCCACTGTTGGAGTTTTAATAACATGACATGCATATATTAAACATATATTCATCAAAAGCACGCAGCGGAAGTCAAGAAACAATACTAGTAATTAGTTAATCGAATACTAAATAGAATGCGTACCTTTTAGCAATTCCAAGAAATAAGATAATCAAGAAACCAAAACCCTTATCGTTTAGGGTTTATGTAATCGACTTTCTCACCAAAGTCGACTAGTAATTCACAAACACAGGTGTTTGTCCTATGTTCTTGTACACACGTATTAGGAGCGATTCGATCCGAATGCTAGTTTCTATGGATCACAATAATTAACCTAAACACTTTAGTTAAGAAAAAAAACAAATCAAAACCCTTTGGAGGAGGGTGTACGATCGGCCGAGCTCACAAGAGGGGAGAAGAGAAGAAGTTAGGGTTAATTATGTAAACCAAGATTAATTAAGAATGAATACAAAGTCTTGTATTTATACTAATGTAATATTTAAGTCCAAGTTAGGGTAGGATTACCCTACCCCACCCATTCGGCCGATTATATGGATCCAAGAGGGATTCTAGATCCTTCTTGGCTTGTTTTCATATATTCATCTCCCTTCTTAACTTAACGACCGTTAGTCAATTACCGTTAAGTACTAACGCCCGTTATGAATTTATTGTGATTAATAATTAAATATAACATTTTATATTAATTATTTAAACATCAATTCTCATACGTAAAGTGTTCAATCTCATAGGCTCGTGTTCGAATCCGGTCATAGGTATATTAATTTATATCCATAACCTTTCAGATGTATGGATAGTTGGTAAACCTTTACAAGGATTAAGGAAACCATTAAAAAGTACATGAACATATTAAATGTGTTTCTACGTGGTACGAAAAAGGTTTCATATAAGAAGTTGCCCAAAGTGTAATAGAACTCAACGGCACATTCTTTTATATTTCTTTCTAATGTATACTCTGATCAAGCTTTTGAATATGTTGTCGTAATTGTCCAACAAGTTCTAACAGGATACGAGGATAAGGATCAACTTATTAGACAATATATTACAAGGCTCGGCCCAAATGTGTTATTATGAGTACCAAAGTTGTCTTTTATGTTTATTAATCAAGTATTTATAATGCAACTTACATAACAAACCCACCCAACACAAATAGGCCAAGTCTTGTAGTATATTTGTGGAAAACTAGAAGGGGGGGAGGGGGTTGAATAGTTTTACCGATTAAAACTTCTTTTTAAAACTTATAGATCGACTTATGTTAATCTAGTTTTATCGTGTTGGATATTGTTGTTCCCGTTACACTTATAGAAATAACTACAAAGTTATCCTAAACGTGTACTAAGACTGATATAATGTGATGATTAATTTTACCAAATAAGTAATAACGTAAAGATAAAAACAACAAAGGTTTTTCAACGTTTAAATTCTTATTAGAAATTAATCAAAGAATCTATTACCCAAGTGTTTTGCGGAATAAACACTTGGGATTGAATAGATAAGCTATGGTGTTCTCCTCACTAAACTCAAGCTGTTCTTGAGTGACAACGAAAAGACCCACTGAGCTATCTCAGGGGTGTGTTGTTCTTTGGAGGAGAAAAGTGGTTTTGTGAAAGTCTAAGCTTTTAATGCACAAAACTTATCCCACTTTTCTCCCCATCTATCCTATTTATACACAAGTATAAAAGAACAAACCGTGACTAAAAGTACAAAAAGAAAACATAGTCTAGTCTGACAAAAGCACTACAGTCTTTTGTCAGTTCCAAGAATCTATTTTGGGATGGCCATAAAGAAGCTTTCCAATTGTCAGATATGACACTTCACTTCCTTAAGCCATATAAGGTAAGTTTGCTTTGGCGGCGATAAGACTCATCCTTATCTCCTTTAAACTTTCCCGCTCGATCCCGCCTTTCTTTCAGGCTATAGATTCAGTCTTGGTCTTCAGTCTTTAGTCATCAGTCTTCATTGTTGTGAGGAGACTGAGGGGTTCAGTGAGCTCTTGTCAGTACTCACTGAACCCATCATCTTCTTCTTTGGCTTAAGTCACACTCAAAGAGTCCCGCCTTCCTGAGGAGTGAATCCTTCTTCTTGAATTCTCCTTAAGCTTCCTGAAGATGACTCACTGAGTTACTGTTCACTCAGTGACTTGAATTGTTCTCGGTTGATAAACACTTGGCTTAATTTGTGTTCAAATCCTGTTTAAGATAATTGGGTATTTACGAACCCAACAATCTCCCCCTATTTGGATATAAATTATGCCTAAGTGTTTTGATCAGTATGAGTGAGCTAAAGGCTTCTTCTCATACTGAATATACAAGAAGACAGTTAAGGACACTGATATAACATAAACATGGACCAACATTTTATTCATATTATTACAAAGTCCTAACATCTTAACAAAATACTCAAGGTTCCTGAAGGATACCCATGAGTTCTAGTTTCGCCTTCTTTGACATCAACACCTCTTTATTAGGTCGTTCCTTCATCATTTGATCCATCAGCCTGACAAACTCCTCATTATCAGGACTCCTGATATTAAGCGCCATCAGTTTGTAGGCAAGGAGTGTTGTCGTTTCCACCTTATCAATGTCAGAGACTCTCTGAAATGCTTCCTGACCAAATTCATCCACAAAGAAGATACCATACTCAGGTTCCTTGATGACCAGGTTAGGACGGAACTTGACTCCCTGAGGAGTAATCCTGTTGCAGTGAAGTGCAGCTATGTATTGTTCAGGTTCAAGAGCCACAGCTTTTCTTTTCTTCCCGGTCTTCTGAGTAAGTTCAGGGATAGTTAGTCCCTGAGAAGCAAGTGCCCTCTCGTGGTCAATTCCAAGACTTTTGGCCACTTTCGAGAGTTCCTCATACTTAGCACTTAGAGACTTGATGAGGGTTGGGGCATTCTTGCTTGAGGTTTTCTTCCTCAGGATGGGCATCATCATATCCCATTCTCTCAACCCATAGTCTGAAAATTTGATTGTTGGAAGATGTTCAGACTTCCTTGGCCCCCTATGAATTGTTATGCTTAAGGGTTTGGTGTTGTGAATGGTGATGTCAGTTATTGTGCCTTCATCCTTGGTTTTGGTCATGTGCCATACGTACCTCTCATATATTCTCTGCCTCCTTTCTTCCTTAAGTTTGGCTTGTTTGTTGTGTTCTTGAAGAAGTTAGGCTTGTAGCCTGATGAATTCATCTCCCTGAATTTCTTTATCAGACTCCTTAATTTCCTCCTTGGCAACCTCAGAAATTACAGACCTGTTGAGTTCCTGCTCTTTCTCTTGGTCCTTCCTGAGATCTTCTTGGTGTAAGATTTCAGCAAGTTGTTCATGAGTCCCACAGACCCTTCTCTCATCCTCTAAATCAACATAGAACGGTGCATCAGGATCTGCACGTCTTTCAGTTGAAGCCTTGACTAAGCGTGCTTCAGGAGGAGGGTTTGTTTCAGTCACCATGATTTTCTTCCCTTTGTCAATGGGAGGGGGTTGACTAGTGGATGTCTTAGGGACAGTTACCAAAGCATAAGTAGGATTAGGGATCGGAGGATCATCATTTTTCTCCCCCTCAGCAGATGGTGGAACTTCAGTGGAGACACCTGCTGACTGAGGAGTTGGAGTAACATGAGAGGCCTGAAGAATGGATAGGATGTTGGAGACCATAGACTTTGTCTCAGAAGTCTCATTCTTCACGGCACTTAATTCGGCAGCCATTTCCTTTTGGTGGGTGGTTAGTTCAGTGACATGGGTGGTGTAATGGGTGACTAGCTCATTATGTGTTGTTGAGAGCTGCTCAAAGGCTGAAGAGATCTTGATCAAGTGCTCCTTGGATGCAATAACAGCCTGATGAATGGACTCCTGTTGTGTCCTTAGACCTTGAAGATCTACCCCCTGAAGGAGCTTTAGAAGCTCAGTAATGTTGGTGGAGGTGGACGCCTGAGAGGCCAAGTATGCATCCAGTCTTTTGATGAAGGTGGGATCATCTGTAAGGTGTTCTTGGACTGATTCAATAGCCTTGAGGATGTTGGAGAGTTCCTGATGCTGTCCAGTGGCTATTTCATCTACAGATTTGTTCAGGTCGCCAAGTTGTTTATCAGTGAGATTGGCGGCCTGAAGAATCTTTGCCTGAGATTCTTCTACAGAAGCCCTGAAGTCGGCATAGGAGGCTGCCACTTCAGTTTGCTTATCCCATTGCTCATCCGTGAGTATATTGTAAAGACCTTCGTTGGCTTTGCGAAGGAATTTGGCCACTTGCCTTTCAGAGGCCGGACGAGCATTGTCATACTTTTGCAACCACTCAGGAGTGGCTAAAGCACCTGATGATGAAGATGAGGTTGTTGGGGAACTGGGTGGTTGATCCTCAGGAGGAGGAGAAGAATGTTGTTGCTCAGAGGGCTGAGGAGGGTTTAATTGACTCTCCATTTCCTCCTCAGCATCAAGGATATCATCATCACCAAAATCAATCTCCTCCTCTGACTTATCAGTTAACAAATTTTCATAGTCAGCTAGAGAAGGAGCTTTCAGGATATCCGGCTCCCCCTCAGAAGAGGGCTCACCTTCGTCGTGGCCAGGTTCTGACTCTTTTGTCATAATAACTGGTGGGGTTTGACCAGCCTGACTAGTCATAATAACTGGGGGGTTTGCCCAGCCTGACTTTTAGGGTCAGTTCCCGAGAGAACAAAAGTGCCTGAGATGCCTGAGGTGGGTTTGGGTTCCGTATCGGCGGGTGGTTTATATCCCTCCGAGTCTTTGTCCCCCTGAGTGCCTTCATCCACTGATGGGTGTTTTCCAGTGGAATCATGAGGCACTCCTTGTGAAGATGTATGGACCCCCTTCCCATCAGGATTGGTCTGTCCTTTTGGGGATTTAGGGTCCTGAACTCCCTGAGACTCTGAGTGTGATTGCTCAGAGACGTTAGCGGGATGTGATTGGGTGTGGGTCCCCTTCTCAATGGAGTAGTGCTGCCCCACTGAGGATATAGAACCCTGTACTCCCTCAGGCTCTGATTGTGATTTATCAGTGCCTTCATTGGGATGTGAATGGGTGGATGTTCCTGATCCCTCTGACTTGTTTATGTCAAAGGAAACATGCGGAAAGGGTTTGTCCGAGGACACTGAGGATGGTTTCTCAGTGACCTCCGGTGACGGTTGTTTTGTGGTCAGAATGGTCTCTGCAGTGGGTGTCTCAGAGGTCTGGGCCACAATGTTAAGGGTGCCTAAGGCAACAGTCTCAGTGACGAATGGTTTAGGTCTAACCACCTTACTGGACTGTCCTCCTTTCTTCTTCTTCACCTTCTTGGTTGGTGAAGGTACTGGGGAGCGTGCATTTTCACCCTGAATGACTACTAACATGTAGTTGGTCAGGGCGGTAGGTTGTGCCTCAGTGATGTCACTACTAAAGTTGGTCTTATGTAAGACGTCAGGTTTTGTACCTTGATCATCATACCTTAAGTAGTCAGAACCAAAAGGTCCTGAAGCACACAGGAAATGAACCTAGGATAAGACATGTGTCTTTGCCTATGTTTCTCTGAGAGCTTGGCAACGAGGTCTTGGAAGATTATACCTCCGATATCAATTTTTCTACCCTCCAAGAGACTGAACATCATCATTTGCTGTGATGAGTTCACTTGCTCAGTGGAGGATTTATTCCCTCCTAGGACTTGAATGAAAAATGTCATCATGAGTCTCCAGATGGGGTGAAACCATGTCTTTACTATGGGAGCCTTTTCTAACAAGGCTTCAGGAGACAAAGTAGGACGCTTAGCGTCATGAGGCCCAAGGAATAGCATATCTGCTTTAATTTCCTTGTCAGTAGAGTTTGCCTCAAAGGTCTGGGCGAAATCAAGACCAGTGGCCTTGAGAAAGGTCTTGTAGTCCAGGGAGAGGGGTTTCTTCCCATTCATCACAGTGAATGTGATGATTGATTCTCTGGTGTCCTTAGGGCTAGTAGCCGTTGCGGTACACTAGAACTCCCTGAGGTAGTCATGATAAATGACTGATGGGGTTTTGGTAAAGGCCGTGGCAAGGAAGCAGTTATGTAAATACTTAACCACATCCTTGTACCCCTCATATTGTTGGGGGTAGTGGAAATTTCCAACCATGTTGTTTTTGGTCATGTCCACGCCCTCCATTGGGAAATTCACATTTGGGGCGAGGGTGATAGCATTAGAAGATGCCATTTTTGTGTTAGGGTTTTGGTCGGAAAAAAATGGTCTGGGTTTCTAATTGCTAAGAACACACACAATTTGTTTGATAGAGAAAAGGGCAAGAGTTTGCTTAAGATTTCTAAATAAAACGTGTGTGTGTTATCTTTTGTTTGGGTTTTTATAGGGAAGTGGAGGTTGAGGGTATTTTGGGCATAAAGCGGTTAGTCTCAAAATTTTGAAAATTGTTTTATAAAACATTTGAAATCCGCATTTAATGCCACGTTTCCACTTCCCCATGTATTCGGCAACTGTCATGGTGAACAGTTGTGCCGTCTGCAAAAAGTGTAATTTGCAGAGCTGAGTCATCACATTTCTATTATGTGATTGGAGAGGCAATTAATGCCAAGTGGGAAAGTGGGGGCCCAAGATGTGTATGCCAGAAGGATAAAGAGACATATATTCCTATATTAAATAAGAAGTCAGTCACCAACCTAGGACATTTACTAACTAAATACTTAGAGCATTTAAGTTAGTATTGAATGACATCTTGAGGGCCCTGAATGATTATTCATTCACTGAGAGGTTCAGGAAGGGTGATTCAGTGATCTTGTTCACTGACGAACACATTGAGTCAGGGACCTGAGGTTTTAAGAATTTACACTTCAGTTGGAAGGATTCAATCAGTGGACTGATTCTCGATATCCAACATTCCTAATTCAGCTTTCAGTCTTGTGAAAGTTGGTTCATCCAAAGGTTTGGTGAAGATATCAGCTAACTGATATTCAGTTGGGATGAAGTGTAATTCAATGTCACCATTCTTGACATGGTCTCTGATGAAATGATATCTGATATCAATGTGTTTTGTTCTCTGATGAAGAACAAGGTTGTTGGATATTGCAATTGCACTTGTGTTATCACAAAAGATGGGTACCATCTTATACTGAATGCCATAGTCACTGAGTTGACTTTTCATCCAAAGTACATTTGCACAACAGCTAGCTACTGCAACATATTCAGCTTCTGCTGAGGACATGGCAACTGATTGTTGCTTCTTGGCACTCCAACAGACTAATTTTCCACCAAGAAATTGGCAAGAGCCTGAGGTGCTTTTCCTATCCATGTTGCAACCAGCATAGTCAAAGTCTGAGTATCCCTTGAGATCAAAGCATGAGCCCTTAGGATAGTATAATCCAAGGCTTGGGGTACCTTTCAGGTACATGAGGATCCTTTTCACAGCAGTGAGATGAGATTCTCTTGGGTCAGATTGATATCTGGCACACAAACATACTGAGAATTGGATGTCAGGTCTTGATGCAAGGAGATACATCAGTGACCCAATCATTCCTCTGAATAGAGTCTGATTGACTGGTTTTCCAGTGAGGTCATAACCAAGGTTGTTTGGAGGAACCATGGGAGTCTTAACTGAGGCACAGTCACTGAGATCATACTTCTTCAGTATGCTTCTGACATACTTCTCTTGACTGATAAAGGTTCCTTTATCAGTCTGCTTGATTTGCAAGCCAAGAAAGTAAATCAGTTCTCCCATCATGCTCATTTCAAATTTCTTTGCCATCAGCTTTTCAAACTGTTTGCAAAGTTTGTAACTTGTTGAGCCAAAGATGATGTCATCAACATAAACTTGAACAAGTATGACATCATCTATTGTCTTGTAGATAAACAAGGTGTTGTCTATCTTGCCTCTGACAAATTTGTTTTGGATCAGGAAGGTTGAGAGAGTTTCATACCATGCCCTGGGTGCTTGCTTCAGTCCATAAAGGGCTTTGTCAATCTTACAGACATGGTCAGGGAACTCACAACTTTCAAATCCAGGAGGCTGTTGGACATAAACTTCTTCTTTCAGTGAGCCATTTAAGAATGCACTTTTAACATCCATTTGGTACACTTTGAAGTTCATGTAGGTTGCAAATGCAAGGAAGATCCTGATGGCTTCCATTCTTGCAACTGGTGCAAATGTTTCCTCATAGTCAATGCCTTCTTGCTGATTGTAGCCTTTGGCAACCAGTCTGGCCTTGTTTTTGATGACTATGCCATTTTCATCAGATTTGTTTTTGAATACCCATTTCATGCCAATGACTGAAACACCATCAGGACATTTGACTAAGGTCATCACCTTATTTCTGTCAAATTGTTCCAGTTCATCATGCATGGCTTGAACCCAACTAGGATGAGTAAGTGCTTCTTTGACACTTTTGGGTTCAATGGTGGAAATGAAATCCACAAATAGGCATTCATTGGCTGAGGCTGCCCTTAGTTTAGCAGCCATGCTTCTAGTGAGCATGCCTTCAGTAGGCTCTCCAATGATGTTGACAAGTTCTATGTCCTGAGACCTAGTCCAACTGTCCTGAGGTCTAGGATAATGATTGGAACTTGTGGAGGCCTGATTTGGTAGAGGTGTAGGATCAGGTTCAGATACTTGAGAATTTTCAGGATCCTGAGTGTCTGAATGGGTTGGCTGATCACTGAGATTGTTTGGTTCCTGAGCACTTTGGACAGACTGATTTAATGTATCAGTGTTTGTTTGTGCTTCAATAAACTCAGTGATGGTTGGGTAAGGGAGGTTGTGAGGGATAATGTGATAGGAGATATCAGCATTTGCTTGATACTGAGTGGAAGAATTGTTGTCAGGATCATATTCATCAGGAGGATATCTAGATGAGTCATTGATTCCTATTTCTTCCACTGAGGCATTTGAGAACCTGATAGCTTCAGTGCTCTCATCAAAGGTAACATGGAATGTTTCCTCAGTTTGTTGTCTCCTTGTGTTGAACACCCTGAAGGCTTTTGAGACAAGGGAATATCCTAGGAAGTATCCATCATCAGCTTTGGCATCAAATTTCCCTAAGTGATCCTTGTGATTATGAATAAACACAGGACACCCAAAGACATGAAAGTAGCTGATGTCAGGGATTCTTCCCTTGAATAACTCATATGGAGTTTTGCTATGTCTCTTGATAATGATGGATCTGTTCTGAGTATAACAGGCAGTTTTGACTGCTTCAGTCCAAAAATGTTTGGAGAGGACTGATCCATTTAACATTGTTCTTACAGCTTCAATGAGTGTTCTGTTTTTCCTTTCAGCCACACCATTTTGTTCAGGTGTGTAAGGTGAGGAAAAGTTTTGATGGATACCTTTCTCATCACAGAAACTTTCAAGTTCATGGTTCCTGAACTCTGTCCCATTGTCAGTCCTAATCTGTTTGACTTTGATGTCATTCTGATTTTCAATGTTCCTGACAAAGGACATGATAGTTTCTGCTGCCTGACTCTTTTTGGTCAGGAAGTAAACCCAAGTGTATCTTGAGTATTCATCCACAATGACCAGTGTATACTTCTCATGATTAATAGATCTAGGACTGATGGGCCCAAAGAGATCCATATGAAGTAGGTGAAGGCAGTTCCTGATGGAAAAATTGGTTTTGGTTTTAAAGGATGCTCTCTTGTGTTTGCCTTTTTCACAAGCTGAGCAAGGTTTGTCCTTTGAAAACACAAGAGATGGTAAGCCAAGGACCTTGTTTTGTTTCACAAGATGATTTATGTTCTTGAAGTTCAGATGGGAGAGTCTCTTATGCCAAAGCCAGTTGAGGGTCTCAGTGGCCTTAGCAAAGAGACAAGTTCCATTCTGAGTTAGACTGGTCATGTCTAACACATAAACATCTTGCCTTCTTGGTGCAATAAGTACAACTTCCTTGTTTGCATTGAAGATGGTTCCTTTCTTATCATCAAACTGAACTATGTACTTTGCATCACATAGTTGACTGACACTGATCAGATTATACTTAAGGCCATTTACATAAGCTATCCTAGTAAAGACTATACCATTTTAGTTTACTGAACCATAACCTTCAGTGAGACATGATGAGTTATCAGCAAATACCACCTTGGGTCCTGATTCCTCTACATATTTGTACAAATATTCTTTCACACCAGTCATGCAACTTGAACATCCACTATCTAGATGCCAAATTGGCTCCCTGACATGTCTCTGCACAAATTGTAAACTGAATTAGTTCTTTCTAGGACCCCTCTTCTTGGAGGGCTTGGCTTTAATAGCCTGCTTAAAAGTAGACAATGATTCATGGTCAGTGGTGGAGTGGACTGAGCTTCCACAAATTTTGCATTTGATAGCAGTGGATGACTCGGCAGACTGAGAGGATTGTTTGGTCATTCCTCTTCTTGCCTGAATGACCTCCTCATGTCCTGAGGTGTCATGAGTGGGATCAACACATAAGTCACAACATGTGCCCATTAGGAAATCCTCAGGGAGGTGGTCATTGAATCCACAATGAGGGCAAGGTTCAAAAGGCTTTGCCTTTTGTTTCATTTTCTGCTTTGAATCAGATGGATACTTATGAGCAACTGCTTTAAAGTTTGCCATCTTTGATGAGGCTGTGTATGATTGATGATCAGATGTTATGTGATCTTCCTTTTTGCATATCATGCAGTAAAGGATTCTATAGCAATCATCAGTGGAATGATTGGTAAAGTGACACAGCTCACATTTCAGCAGAGGTTTGGTGGGCTTTGGTTTTGGTTTGGAACTTGAGGAAGCTGATTTTGTTTCCTTAATCTTAGATTTAGGAGTTTTCTCAGAAGATTCTATCTTCTCACTCAGCTTCCTGACAAGCTCAGCCAACTGATCAATTTTTGATTCAGGGCTTTCAGTTTTAACTTCAGAAGTGACTGAAGTTGATGAGTCATCAGTATTTACTGAGACCTCAAGGATATGCCTTTTCAGGATTGTTTTTCCCAGTCCTGATTTCTCCTTTGGAGAATGTTCAGAATAGACCAATGGTGTGAGGTCTGAGCTTAGAGAAGCTCCTTGAAGGACTTTCAGTGGTGGGAGAGGTGCAACTGATTCTAATTCTGACTCAGTGATTGACTCAATACTACTAGGTTGATCAGTGAGTCCTAGCATACTTTTCAGAGCCTGACTTTCAGGAAGCAAGATTTTCCCAGTCTCAGAGTTGGGTAACTTACTGACTGGGTTGTCCCTGACAATCCAGTCATTTGACTTGGGTTTCATCTCTTGCTCAAAAGATAAGCCAGCTGGAATAAAAGCCTTTTCCTTGTCAGTCTCACTGGGGATGTCAGTGAGTTGGTCACTTCCTGTGATTTTCTTATTTTCACTAGGAATTAGACTGACAGATTCATAGACTCTTGGGTTCTTTTTAGTCCAGCTTTCTATGACAGCCTTTTCTTTGTTAAGTTCATTTTGAAGGGCTTGATTCTTTTTCAAAATCTCAGTGTTTTGAATTTGTAGTGTGACAACTTCTAACTTGGTTTGTTTAAGTACAAGCAATTCATCTCTACATTTATTCAATTCTAACACAAGTTTATTATATTTTGAAAGCAAATTCAGCCTTTGTTCTTCTACAAACTTAAGATCTACAGAAATATAGTTCAAATAAGACTGCCAATCAGAATCATCATCCATAGAAAGTAAAATGTTTACCTTCTTCATTGTGATGTTGACCCATTCTCCATTTCTAGCATGGCTCTTTCCAACAGCCAACTGATCACCATCAGAAAGTGCCATCAGTGCACTCACATGAACTTCTTCATCATCAGAGACCTCTTCTTCATCCCAGTCATAAGCTTCAGCCATAAGGACCTTGTTCTTGGTCTGAACAGGTTTGGGAGCCTGAGCCTGAGAGACTGAGGGAGTGGCCTCAAGAAGAGCAAGCTTAGCTTTTGCTTTCCTATACTTAGTTTCAAAGTCTTTTTGACTACTTTGAGAGGTTTGAGAAGACTGAAACATTTTAGGTTGAAACTTGCTAGTTCCTGAAGAAGAACTGTTTCCAGAAAATTTGTAAGAAGGTTCTGAGGTTGTTTTTGAATAACAGTCTTTAGCAAAATGACCCTTTTTACCACATTTAAAACATTCAATGGTCTCATTTGCTTTAGCTTTTGAAAAGTTTGACTGATTTCTTTTGATAAACCGTTTTGAATTTGTAAGGAGTGCCCTTTCTTGGAATTCCAAGTGTAAGTCATTTAGGTACTCCTCACAGGTTCTATCATCAACCTCATCATCAGAATCCTCTTGAAAATCCTGCACAATACCATTAGAATAAAAGGCAGTTGCTATGGGTGAGGAAGTCAGGGCCTTTTTGCTCTCAAGGGCTTTCTTTGAGTCTGTGTATCTCCTTGAGATTAAGTTGTCTTCATAGACAAACTTCCCATAGATCTCAGCAAGCTCAAGGGTCTGAATGTGATTTGCATTCCTAAGGCCCTGAGAGAAGTTTAGCCACTTCTCAGGGAGACTGTTGACAAAGCCAACATTGATCTCATGCTTAGACAAAACTACACCATCATTGGAAAACTCATTCATCAGGGTCTTGTACCTGGTATAGGTCTGAGAGAGACTTTCAGAGTCTTCGGCCCTGAAAGTATTATACTCAAGTTTAAGATCCATGATCCTATTTTCCTTGGTATCTGAGGGACCTTCGAAGCTATGAACCAAGTCAAGCCATGTTTGTTTGGCTGTGGTACAGTTAATGACTGATTCCATTGTATCGTCAGGGAGACAAGATATAATGATGCTTCTCAGGCGCTGGTCTTGGTTGACCACCCTTCTCTCATCAATAGTCCACTGAGCTTCAGGTTTGATTAACTCTTCAGCAGTTTTTGGGACATAGGGACCTTCATTGATACAAGTGATGTAGTATGGTTCCATACCAGTCAAGTAGCAAAGCATGCGCTTTTTTCACTTGCTAAATTTTCCAGCTTCAAGTCTGGGAGCAACAGCTGAATACCTACCTCCCTTTTTATTGACTAGCTGGGGTACATTGATATCAGCCATAGTAGGATCTTGGTTTTAAAAACCTTGAGCACTCTTAGTTTTGAAAAGATTTTATAAACCAGAGGCTCTGATACCACTTGTTGTTCCCGTTACACTTATAGAAATAACTACAAAGTTATCCTAAACGTGTACTAAGACTGATATAATGTGATGATTAATTTTACCAAATAAGTAATAACGTAAAGATAAAAACAACAAAGGTTTTTCAACGTTTAAATTCTTATTAGAAATTAATCAAAGAATCTATTACCCAAGTGTTTTGCGGAATAAACACTTGGGATTGAATAGACAAGCTATGGTGTTCTCCTCACTAAACTCAAGTTGTTCTTGAGTGACAACAAAAAGACCCACTGAGCTATCTCAGGGGTGTGTTGTTCTTTGGAGGAGAAAAGTGATTTTGTGAAAGTCTAAGCTTTTAATGCACAAAACTTATCCCACTTTTCTCCCATCTATCCTATTTATACACAAGTATAAAAGAACAACCCGTGACTAAAAGTACAAAAGGAAAACCTAGTCTAGTCTGACAAAAGCACTACAGTCTTTTGTCAGTTCCAAGAATCTATTTTGGGATGGCCATAAAGAAGCTTTCCAATTGTCAGATATGACACTTCACTTCCTTAAGCCATATAAGGTAAGTTTGCTTTGGCGGCGATAAGACTCATCCTTATCTCCTTTAAACTTTCCCGCTCGTTCCCGCCTTTCTTTCAGGCTATAGATTCAGTCTTGGTCTTCAGTCTTTAGTCATCAGTCTTCATTGTTATGAGGAGACTGAGGGTTCAGTGAGCTCTTTTCAGTACTCACTGAACCCATCATCTTCTTCTTTGGCTTAAGTCACACTCAGGGAGTCCCGCCTTCCTGAGGAGTGAATCCTTCTTCTTGAATTCTCCTTAAGCTTCCTGAAGATGACTCACTGAGTTACTGTTCACTCAGTGACTTGAATTGTTCTCGGTTGATAAACACTTAGCTTAATTTGTGTTCAAATCCTGTTTAAGATAATTGGGTATTTACGAACCCAGTTTTATCGTGACAGATATTGATAGTATAAAAGCATATAAAACTAAACTACGAGAGAGGGATAGAGAGACACAACCATAACACAAGTATTTATAGTGGTTCGGCTACAAGGACACATTCCTTTCCCTACTCCACTCCCCGAGTACCCAACTCGAGAGTTCCGTAAACACTACACAAGACAAACTCCTTTCACCGGCGGAGAAGCCTTCACAACGTCGCTTACACTTTATCCGGTACAAAGCTAAATACCGAGCTCTTCCACGAGGTAGAGCCAAACCTTCGTCGCCTATACTTTATCCGGTACAAGGCTAGATATCGGGTTCCATTACAAAGGAGGAACCACTACCCGATCAACACAACACAACTAAAAGGAACCAACGTCCTTTTTACACCTAATGACACAACACATCTACTACACTCTTAAGAAGAAGAAAGAACAAGATACACTTCTGTGATCTTAGAAAAGAAGAATCCTGGCAACTCATGTCACGAGCTTGCAAGTCTTCGAGAGGTCGTGATCTCGCCTTTTAGAAGGAACCTATAGAATCACAAAGAAAGACTACATAGAAAGATCCTTGGATCTGAGGTTAGAGAGTTTAGAACATAGAGAGAAGATATGTCTAAAAGGGGTGAGGAGTAAGAGAGAAATGGCTCACTATTATTTATAGGCAAACTGAGCATTGTTCACCCGGATCTGGCGGATCCTTTCCCAAAGGGATCCGGCCAGTGTAATCTAAGGGATTTGGATATCTGGTATCATCAGTCTGGATTTTGGGTTGCAAACCGGTTTATGGGTTATGGGTTATGATCCATGGATAGGTGATGTCATGCCTGATGTCAAAGTCATCTTGGGTCATGGGTCATGGACTTTGGGTTATGGGTTATGGACTTTGGGTCATGGATTTATACCCATTTTGATGTCATGCATGATGTCATGCAATGGGTCATGGGTTATGGATCAAGCTCCATGGGTTATGGGTTATGGGTTATGGACTTAGTTTTGGGTCATGGATAGTTCAAGTATTTCCTAGTTTGTTTTTACAAGTTGCATGCATTTTATAAAATGTAAGTAACTAAGTTACTTAAGTGTTTTTATAAAATGGTTTTGGTTTTATGTAAACTTCTTAACTAAACATGTTTAAGATTTATTTGTTTAGTTAAATGAGTTAGTAAACTATTGGCTCAAAGCATTACGTATTTTATTTATCTCATTAAAATGATTTTACGTTTGTTATCGACAAAATATTAGAAGATCGTAAAATATAAATAAACGTTTTTATGGTTTATTTGTATTAACAATATTGTCTAATACGGAGTACAATTTAGGATATAATTCTCACAAAATAGCTTGTAATATACTCAACTAGATCCAATGTCTTTCTTATGTACGGGATAGTTCCATGAATTTATATATAATGAAGATAATATATTAAAAAAAATTATATAATACTACTTTTAACTTAGAAATTTTGGATACATGCAACATTACACAATAGATGAAATAAATTTAATCACATATTCTAAAGATTATCACATTCTAAAGATATAAGAGCAGGAATTAGTAAAATAAATTATAGTATGATCAAGTTTAAACTATTTTATATAGATATAAAGTCTACTATATGTAACATATATTATCGTAGTAACATATAAAAACATACAAAGATAACCAAAATAAATTTTCAATAAAATATAATATAGCATTTAAAAATTTGGTGCGATAATTGTATACAATACATATCATATGAGTATGGGTACCCGCGCGTTGCTGCGGGGTTTTTGTTTATGTAAGGTAGCTACAAAAGAATATATTAAATGGTTTCGTATAAAAAAAAATTCAACACATATGTTAAAAGAAAAAGAAAAAAAGTAGCTGTGGTGTGTGTAAAGAGGGAAAACATTAACACGGGGAAAAAAATATTATTAACAGTACTATTGATAATACTGTCTGAATCGAAGATTCAGGGACACGAAATTGTGTGGATGTGGTGTGTGTAGAGAGGGAAAACATTAACATGGGAAAAAAAATATTATTAATGGTATTATTCATAATACTTTATATCATCTCACAAACTAACTGTAGCTGTATTTCTAAGAGTTTGCCAGTAGCAATTTTTGCACACCAAACCCTTCAAATCAGTTATAAAAAGAGAGTGGGAATAGCAATTACCTTATGGACCGGGTTGCAAAATAAAATGGTCGGGTTGCGCCATAAATGTATAATAGATAAAAAAAATGCTTAAAAAAACATTGCATTTTCGTCAGATCGTTAAAACTGAAGAAGATAATTGTTGGGAATTAAATATTCAAGATGTCTAAAATCAAGTTCTAATTCAAGAAATACTCTAAATGTAATTCTGTTGCTAGTGCAAATGGTTCCTGCTGTTAATGTTGTTCCTGCTGCTAGAACATTTCACTCTGCTGTTAGTGATAAATGACTCTGCTGTTCGGCTTAGCATTCTGCTGTTGTTGATCCTGCTGCTATTTATACTTGTTCCTGCTGCTAGCGATAACTCGTTGCTGCTGATAGTGAACACTCTGCTGCTGAGTGGATAAGATCGAAAAGATACTTATTGTATTTTGGTCAACAATATACGGTAGATAATATTTTACCCCATGTTCTTAGTTAACAAGTTGTATACATAGATACATGTTGTATCTTATGTACTGACACTCAAAAGGATAAGTTAACAAAGTAAGTCGGCTAAGACTTTAAGCAATATGTAAAGATCTTTTGGACTATAAAAGAGATCTTAGTTGTGATATTAGAGTAGAGTTAGTCAAGTGTCCATGCATATGTTATTTTGCAAGAACATATAACTGTTAGATAAGAACAAACACAAAAACATCACAAGTTAGAAAAACTTAAGATTCAAGGTTGTAACCCTAGTGATATTTCAAGATCACTCGTATTATTATCTTTAATAATATTGAATCGTTTGGTGATAATCTTTATGTGTTCACTGCTAACTAACAAACATAACAATTCCATTTCCATAACATACACAACCTTCTAAGTTTGGTTGAGTGAATTCCGCGCACTTAATCATTTTAACACAACATATCATACACACAAAGTTACAAGGTTTAACCACCTTAATCGTGTGTCAAGGATCCTAGCAAGTGGTATCAGAGACAGGTTGATATTGTTGTTTTTAGAAGAAACAAGAAATGGATGTACAAGATGTTCAAACCAATGTTGCTGCAAAGTTGCCCATGATCAAACCGAATGAGTTTGAGTTATGGAGGATGAGAGTTGAGCAATATTTTATGGTTCAAGATTATGCTCTTTGGGACATAATTCAGTATGGTGATTCCTTCACTTTAGGCTATTCAGATGTTCTTGTTGAAGGAAAAACAGTTAGAAAAAGAAATACTGGACCAGTTTCCAATGATGAAAAGATACAGAAGAGAAATGATCAGAAAGCAAGAAAGTTGTTGCTTATGACCATTCCTGGTGAGCAGATGATGCGCGTGTGCGTATGCTCTAATTTATACCCACGGTATGTCTTTGTGGTTTTAGCAGTATTCAAGTTTTAAATTTATATTTAGCCGACTTATCAATAACACACACACTTTAACGAGCAGTGTACCCGGTCAGTATGAATATAATGGTAAGTAGAGTGTCGATCACTAAGAGTGGAACGTATTATCTAGTTATCCTAATCAGTATTTTAATATCTTAAGTTAGCTATACAACCTAATCTAACGCAAGGGGGTTCAGCCTGAGAGACTGGCACGGTTTGGTTGCAATTAAATAATAAACTAAACTAATAGGCACGAATCAGCGAATAGCACACACGTACACAGATAAATACTCGAGACAATAAGAAGACCTGTCCTGATAGTTAAGTAGCTTGTCACTTGTTTTATTGCTAGTTTTATATGAAGTGTATAGTTCGATGCAACGCACCGAGATTAAGTCCTTTCTCGTTGGTTCTAATCTTATCGGCGAGTAAACCCTTAATGATTACTTATGACTATCCTATTTATCTTTCTTTCTACTTTTCTACAGACGATAGAATGCATAGGCGATCTAATAAATAGGCGAGGGCAGAGGCATGGCGACCCGATCAACGCTCAGCTAGACACAGAGGTTATCAATGCACTAATAAAAGTCACCAAAGACATCAACATATAAACTTTAATTAATGGGAAAGCAGTTTTAAGGGAGTGCAACCTTTCCGTTGTCACATTACACAAGCCACCAATCCTGATGAATTAAAGTTTACTAATACAATAAAACAAAACTACTTAATGAATTGAATACATGCAGGACCTTCTTACAGCTCTTGTATCTTCGTTCAAGGTGTGTCTTGTGCTGCTACTTCGACTGAATTCGTCCTAGGGTTTCTGTCTTCTCGTACTTAGCTAAATGTCGAACCTTTGAAATTCGTCTGGTCTTGGGGTATTTATAGTTTCTGTCTGAGGGCTAGATGCGGCGCATCTAATAAGTAGATGTGGCACATTGACTTAACTTCGCGTGGGGTCCAAGATTAATATATTCAGGAATATTCGTACACCGCCAGAAGATGCGGCGTAACTCCATTCTTAGATGCGGCGCATGTCCTTGCTGTCTTGGATAATATCTTGTGAAATCTTGATAGTGATGTGCCGTATGTAAAAGTAAGATGCGGCGTATCTGGAGCAGAATGTCTTGATCTTGTACATTTCAGTAGACTCTTAACTTCTTGCTTGTTTTGCTCCATAATTAGTCCAAAATCGCCAAGTTTCACATAATACTTGTTTTTACCTGAGAATTACAAAAGTAAACATTAACGTATCAATTCTCACAGATAATATAATAAAACAAGTCAAATAAATAGGATAAATGACGGTAATAAAATGTACTTATTTGAGTTCATCAGCAGATGCTATCTTTTAGCAAATATCTTGATGCGAAAAAACCTTTTTGAAGAGATTTGTGCATTGTTTGGTGGTAATGAAACTACCAAAAAGACTCAGAAGACTTTACTAAAGCATCAATTTGAAAATTTTACTGCTTTTAGTAATGAGTCTCTTGATAAGCTATTTTCAAGACTACACAAGCTTGTCAGTCAGTTAGCTGTGTTGGGTGTTGAGACTGAGAAGGAAGATCTCAACATGAAGTTCTTGAAAAGTCTACCTGTTGATTTCCATACTCATGTTATTGTCTGGATGAACAAACCAGAAATTGAAACAATGAAGCTTAATGATTTGTTCAACAACTTTAAAATTGTTGAACAAAGTCTTAAGAGAGGTGGAAATTATGGTGCTAGTTCTGGGAATGCTGCACTCTTATCAGTTCCTAGTGTTAGTCATTCAGAGGAGGTAGATGAAGTTGAAAGTGTTTCTAATGTTACTTATGGTGGTCCTTCTACTAGTTTACAAAAGGATATTGCTGGACTTGGAGATCCAACATTTTATGCCTTTATAACTAGTTAAGCTAGTGGTTCTCCTCTAAATCATGAAGTCCTTGAGCAGGTAGATGGTGATGATTTGGAAGAGATGGATATTAAGTGGCAAGTTGCTTTACTTAGCATGAGGGCTAAGAAGTTTTGGCAGAAAACTGGAAAGCAAATTACCATAAATGGTAATGATACTGCTGGGTTCGATAAGAAGAAAGTAGAATGTTTCAACTGTCATAGGTTGCGACACTTTGCTAAAGAATGTAGAAGCCCAAGGAAGCAGGAGAATAGGAACACATGGTATAAGCAAGAGAGGAATAAGGAAGTACTGGTGGAAGAGCCAAAGGCTATGCTGGCTATTGATGGTATTGGATATGATTGGAGCTCTATGGCTACTGAAGAGGATGCACCACCAAATGCTGCTCTTGTTGTCGATGAGATTGCTCTAATGGCCTCTTCTGATTCAGAGGTAGATACCATTCCTACTTGAACTAATTCATGTCCTAATCTTAGCAATTATGAAGACATTAAAAAGAGATTTGATGCTTTTAGAGAAGAGTTAATTGATGCCCTTCATAATTTAGCTAATCATAAGAGGTGTGTAGGAGTTCTAGAAAAACAGATTCAACATTTTAAAAAGAATGAATCTACGTTTACTAATGACTTAAATGCTTTAAAAAGAGGAATAGCATTTAGAGATGAATTACTTAATGATCAAAGTAGACAGTTATCTCAAGCCAAAAATGAAAAAGAAAATGTTAAGGTAACTATAGATACTCTAGCACATGCCTCAGAAGGAATGAATAAGATTTGGGAAGCTCAGGTAATTGATAAAGCTAATTCAGGTGTAGGTTACAAAACTGTCCCTCCACCATATAGAGGTGTTCCTTCACCTCCAGGTGTTGACCTAGCACATACAGGTTTAGCTGAGTTTCAAGAACCAATCATGGAATATGGTTCTAAGGCTAGTAAGAACCTTAAGGTAGCAAAGATAAGTAAAAGTTTAGATAAAACTTTACTTTATCAGGACAAGGTGTCCTTTGCTAAGAAAGGAGAAACTATAGTTGTTGAAGATTGTACAACTGATAGTGATGATGATGAAGAAAAACAGGTTATGTCTAAACCTGTTTTGGTTAAGAAAGTAGGAACAAGTGTTCCTAAGATAGTCAAACACAATACTGATAGGCCTAAATCAAACATTAAGCATGTTAGGCAACCAGTTAGATATTGTGAGCAATATAGAACCACCAACAAGCCCAGAGGTAACCAAAGGAATTGGAACAACCTCAAGTCTAACCAATTAGGTGATGACTTTGCTTTTTATAATAAAGCTTGTTATACATGTGGTAGTTTTGACCATCTTGCAACTTTCTGCAACCAATGGGTATCTGGGTATGAAAACCATAGAGTGAACCACAAAAGGCAAACACCTAAATCTCAATTTCACTCTAGTTTTAAGAAGACAAACCCCAGAGTAGTCAATAAGAAGTCTGGCTCAAACTCAGATTCTGCTGCTAGACTAATGGATCCTGCTGCTAAACAAGTTCATTCTGCTGCTCGACCATTTATGACTATTAACCCAAAATCAACAGCTAAGGGTGCAAAAACATTTTTTAAACATGCACCAACAACTGTTCTAAGGCCCATTCAAACAAAGGCATTGGTCCAAAAACAAGTTTGGAAACCAAAGGGTAGAACTACAAAGTTAGCAGACTCTGCTGCTAAGCGTGTGGTTCACTCTGCTGCTAAGGGAAAAAGGGCAAATGCTGTTAAGGCCTCAGCATGTTGGATTCTTAAATCCAATGTTGCATCAACTGTCCTTAAAAGATTGAATTATATTGATGCAAGAGGCAGATCCAAGTCAGTAATGGCTTGGATCCCCAAAAGAAACTAACACTCTTATTTGTGTGTAGGAACATTCAAATGATCAGGAAGAGGATCAAGGATACTCAGATAGTGGATGTTCAAGGCACATGACAGGCAACATGTCTTATCTCTCAGATTTTGAAGCTTTCAATGGAGGATATGTTACCTTTGGAGGGGGTGTTCATGGCAAAATTTCTGGTAAAGGTATAATCAAAACCGGAAATTTAGATTTTGAAGATGTGTACTATGTAAAAGAGCTAAATTATAATCTTTTTAGTGTCTCACAAATGTGTGACAAAAAAAATAATGTTCTTTTCTATGAGACTGAATGTCTTGTACTTTCTCCTGATTTTAAGATGCCTGATGAAAGTCAAGTACTTCTTAGAATTCCTAGAAAGGGCAACATGTACAGTGTAGACATGAAGAACATTATTCCTAAAAAGAATTTAACTTGTCTTGTTGCAAAGGCCACATTGGATGAATCAATGAAATGGCATAGAAGGCTTGGTCATATTAACTTCAAAACCATAAATAAAATTGTTAAGAATGGTTTGGTAAGAGGTTTACCTCACAAAAGATTTGAAAATGATCAAACATGCATTGCTTGTCTAAAAGGTAAACAACACAAAGCCACTTGTAAGCCCAAGATTTTTAACTCTATCAATCAATCTTTGTTTATGCTACATATGGACTTATTTGGACCTGTTTCAGTAATGAGCATAATGCATAAGAGATATTGTCTAGTTATTACTGATGACTATAGTAGATTTACATGGGTTTTCTTTTTAGCCACTAAGGATGAGACATCAAGCATCCTTAAGGACTTCATTACACTGATAGAAAACCAAGTAAGCAAGAAAGTAAAAGTCATTAGATGTGATAATGGGACAGAGTTTAAGAATAGAGTTATGGATGACTTCTGCAAAGAAAAAGGTATTAAGAGAGAATTTAGTGTTGCTAGAACACCACAACAGAATGGTATAGCTGAAAGAAAGAATAGAACACTAATTGAAGCTGCTAGAACAATGTTAGCTGATTCTAAGCTACCAATAAATTTTTGGGCAGAGGCAGTCAACACTGCTTGTTATGTTCAAAATAGAGTTTTAGTTGTGCAGCCTCACAATAAGACATCATATGAACTTTTTAATGGTAGAACTCCTGCAATAGGATTTCTTAGACCTTTTGGATGTCATGTGACAATTCTCAATACCTTAGACCATTTAGGAAAATTCGATGGTAAGGTAGATGAAGGATTTTTTGTTGGTTATTCTCTTAATAGCAAAGCTTTTAGAGTTTACAACACAAGAAAAGAAATAGTAGAAGAAAATCTACATGTGGAGTTTTTAGAAAACAAATCCAATGTAGAAGGTCAAGGACCAAAATGGCTATTTGATCTAGAATATCTAACCAATTCAATGAATTATGTGCCTTTTGTTGCAGAAACTAATAATTTTGCAGGTTCTAATACAACAAATGAGGCAGAGTTAGAGAAAGATCAAAATGATGTGATAATGCCAATATGGTCAAGTTCAATTGTGGAATCAACTTCGACAACTGATGAATCTTCTTCTAGCAATGCTAAAGAAGGTGTTGAAGATGAAAGTAAAGAATATGGAACTCAGGAACAACAAAATGTTTCTGCTGGTAGTGTCTCTGTTCCTGCTGGTCATTCTGCTGCTGAGCCAGAGCACTCTGCTGCTAAGCTTACTGATTCTGCTGTTCGGCCAAATGACTCTGCTGCTGGCCCTTCAGAAACAAAAGAAGCAGAATTCTCAGATAATGAGGTGGATTTGGGTAATCTTCCACCATCTTATCAAGTTCCTTCTACACCACAAACAAGAATTCACAAAGTTCATTCCCTGGAACATGTGATTGGAGATATACAGTCAGGTGTGAAGACAAGAAAACAATTGATGTCTTCAGACCAACAAGGGCTTCTTGATGCCCTTTATGCTTCAAAACAGCATGAGCTTTTAAACTCTTGCTTGTTTGTATGTTTTCTCTCACAAGCTGAACCAAAGACAATTCTTACAGCCCTAGATGATTCAAGCTGGTTAGAAGCTATGCAAGAAGAGCTTCTTCAGTTCAAGATTCAAAAGGTTTGGGTGCTAGCTGATTTACCTACAGGTGTGAAGGTAATTGGCACTAGGTGGGTTTTTAAGAACAAAAGGGATGAAAGAGGAATAGTGATCAAGAATAAGGCTAGATTAGTAGCGCAAGGGTACACACAAGAAGAAGGGATAGAGTATGATGAGGTTTATGCTCCAGTAGCAAGGATTGAGGCAATTAGGCTGTTTCTAGCTTATGCTTCATTTTTAGGCTTCACAGTCTACCAAATGGATGTCAAGAGTGCATTTTTATAGGTAAAATTGAACCAGAGGTGTATGTTTCACAACCTCCAGGCTTTATTGACCCATTACATCCAAACAAAGTGTACAGAGTAGTGAAAGCTCTATATGGCCTTCATCAGGCACCAAGAGCTTGGTATGCAACACTAGCTTCCTATTTATTAGAAAATGGATTTCAAAGAGGAAAGATTGATCAGACACTGTTCATCAAACAGCACAAGAAGGATCTTCTGTTAGTGCAGGTGTATGTGGATGACATTATCTTTGGATCTACTAGGAAAGATATTTGTTTAGAGTTTGGGAGACTTATGAAAGATAAGTTTCAGATGAGTTCCATGGGGGAACTTACATTCTTTTTGGGTTTGCAAGTTAAGCAATCATCTGAAGGCATATTTATTAGTCAAGACAAATATGTTGCAGAGATACTTAGAAAATTTCAATTTGCTGATTCAAAAATAGCAAGCACACCAATGGATGTAGAGAAGCACCTTCTGAAAGATGAAGATGGAGAGAGTGTAGATGTACACACTTATAGATCTATGATAGGCTCTTTGATGTACCTTACATCATCTAGACCTGATATCATGTTCCCTGTTTGTGTTTGTGCAAGATTTCAAGTTACTCCAAAGGTTTCTCATTTAACTGCAATCAAGAGAATTTTTAGATATCTCAAAGGTCAATCAAGGTTGGGTATATGGTATTCTAGGGAATCTCCTTTTGACTTGGTAGCATATTCGGATAGTGATTATGCTGGTGCTAGCTTGGACAGAAAGTCAACAACTGGAGGATGTCAATTCCTTGGGTGTAGACTTGTCTCATGGCAGTGTAAGAAGCAAACAAGTGTGGCAAATTCAACAACTGAAGCTGAATATATAGCTGCTGCAAGTTGCTCTAGTCAAGTTATATGGCTTCAAAACCAACTCCTTGATTATGGGTACAATTTCTTAAACACTGTTATTCATATTGATAATAGTAGTACAATTTGTATTATTAAAAATCCAGTGCAACATTCTAAAACAAAACACATTGAAATTAGACATCACTTTATAAGAGACTGCAATGAGAAAAGATTAATTCAAGTTCTTAAAATTGCTTCAGAACATAATTTTGCAGATCTACTAACAAAAACTTTTGATGTTTCAAGATTTCAGTACTTGGTAGCAAGTATTGGAATGCTTAATCTTTAAATTTTCAATATGATGTGTTTTTGTAAATAAATTTTTGTTGTTGCTACTGATTTATATGATATTGTTGTTATTACAAAAGTTTGTGCTAAAAGTACAAATTTAAATTGTGTTATTCATATAGTTGGTCTTATGATTATACTAATGCAAGACAAGTACTTTGTATTTTGTTCTTTTGGTTTTAGACTAACAATTTCAGGTATGAATATATAAACACAAAGGATGTTTCAAGTGAAATGGAAACAGCAGAATTGAGATATTAGCTGCTGACCATAATAGGTTTATGATGGACTGAGTTTGGGAATTTAAAACTCCTTAAAACTACTTTCTTGAAATCTAGTTATGATATTTCACATTGAATTGATGACTTAGTTGATCAGATAGTAACTGATGCAACTCACTTTCTATCATTTTATACTTTTAAGTATAATGTGCAAGTCTGAGGACATCTGATAGAAAGAACAGCTAGTAAAAGTGAATCTAACACTTATGTTAGAGGCAACAATTACTATGAGCTGGAAACCCTGTCAAGAAAGCCTTTTGAATAGGTTTATCTTTACATAGGCAGTTATTTATAACTGAAAAATATTGGTTCTCACACAACCAGAGGTTGCTTTAAACCGAAATGCTGATTAAGTGTCTGTTATACACTTGATTCCTTCAAAATGGTTGAAAGTAGTATGATTTTTCAATTCTAAAATCATGAACATACTACTAAGTCAAAAAGATTTCTTAAAAGGATTTTCAAGGATTCACAAAAACCATTCATTAATGGATCATGAATCAAAATGTCCACTGATTCATCTCTCATAGGAGTTAACACACCTAGAAGTGATGAGGGCAGTAACTTAAACTCTTAAGGAATTGATGGCTTCATGTACAATATTGTCTGACAACAAGTTCTAAATGCTGGATCAGATGATAAGGAAAGATATATTTTGGTACATAGTGAGATCTTCCAAACAAGGGGAGGAAACAAAAGTTATTTGCTTCAGGGGAGGTAACAATCTCAGGGGAGGAAATATTGGCCCAGAAAAGGAAGATAATCCAATAAAAGGAAGGAGAAGACAAGAGCATACAAGATGATAAGGAGGTTGAAAATGACAAGAATAGAGCTTATTCTGGAGTATTATATATATTCAGAAGGGATGAAGCATTCCAAAGGAGAAAGTTCTATCTAGGTCAAACGAAGAAAAGTTTCAATTTCACTTCAAAGACATGCTGGTTAGATGATTTCACTTGTTGAAACAAGCATCCAAGATACACAGCATCATTGCCTCTTACAATTCCTCCATCCAAGGAAATTGCACCATCTTTTAGTCCAAGATTGGTTCAATATGTTTTGATATTGTTAAAGTCAAAGAAGAGCAAAGCAGATGAATTACTGAGAAGATATTCAATCTTGAAGAACAGAAGTGTTTGAAAGATCTTCAATCCATGATTTAATTCAGAAACATGTTGAATGGATTCACATGTTTAGGGGAGGATTGTTGGGAATTAAATATTCAAGATGTCTAAAATCGGGTTCTAATTCAAGAAATACTCTAAGTGTAATTCTGCTGCTAGTGCAAATGGTTCCTGCTGTTAATGCTATTCATGCTGCTAGAACATTTCACTCTGCTGTTAGTGATAAATGACTCTGCTGTTCGGCTTAGCATTCTGCTGTTGTTGATCCTGCTGCTATTTATACTTGTTCCTGCTGCTAGCGATAACTCGTTGCTGCTGATAGTGAACACTCTGCTGCTGAGTGGATAAGATCGAAAAGATATTTATTGTATTTTGGTCAACAATATACGGTAGATAATATCTTACCCCATGTGCTTAGTTAACAAGTTGTATACATAGATACATGTTGTATCTTATGTACTGACACTCAAAAGGATAAGTTAACAAAGTAAGTCGGCTAAGACTTTAAGCAATATGTAAAGATCTTTTGGACTATAAAAGAGATCTTAGTTGTGATATTAGAGTAGAGTTAGTCAAGTGTCCATGCATATGTTATTTTGCAAGAACATATAACTGTTAGATAAGAACAAACACAAAAACATCACAAGTTAGAAAAACTTAAGATTCAAGGTTGTAACCCTAGTGATATTTCAAGATCACTCGTATTATTATCTTTAATAATATTGAATCGTTTGGTGATAATCTTTATGTGTTCATTGCTAACTAAAAAACATAATAATTCCATTTCCATAACATACACAACCTTCTAAGTTTGGTTGAGTGAATTCCGCGCACTTAATCATTTTAACACAACATATCATACACACAAAGTTACAAGGTTTAACCACCTTAATCGTGTGTCCAGGATCCTAGCAATAATCATCTTTTGTTCCTACAATAGAGACAAATCAGCAGCCGAAGGTCACAATCCAATCCAAGTGAGGGCCAAAAAAAAAAAGAAAACACAAAAACCTTACATATCATAATCTCATACCAGTTATAAAAAGAGAGTGGAAGTAGCAATTTTTTACGGTTCGGGTTGAAAAGTAGGATACCTGAGTCATCCAACTTGATTCTATTTGGCACCTAATACGTTAACATCAATTATAAATGAGTGTGGAAGAGGAATAATATTTAAAAATGTGTTTATAAAGTGTTATTGCTGTTGTGATAAATCGTAGTATTTTTGCGTTGAAACTATGAGTGCTATTTTTTGGTTTGCAATAATTATTTATTTGTTGTTACATTTAACTGTGTTGGTGGGTTGTTTTTTCTGTTAAGTGCATTGGTGTTCGCCCTCAAATATGGCAACATGCATAAAAGAATATAATTTTTTTTTAAAATATACAATAATTAAATTAGCAATGTCAATAATAATATATAGAAGCAAGCATGCTTTTATTTACAATAGGTAAAATACTACAAACGTAACTATTCATGTAACTGTAGCAATCCTCACATATTCTTGTAACTGCAAGAAAACCCAAAATCTTGGGCTGAAAATTTTCGGGTTGTGATACTGGATTCGTAGCTGTTCGATCTCAAAGGAATGAAAATCTGAGAGAAAATGAATAGGGCGGGCCACCAATAATAAAATTGGATTGTTGCAGAAGGCGGTATTTGCATCAAACAACTTGCGATACCATCCTTTTTAGTTTAGTATCTATCTTTGATGAAACATAGATGGGCAGCAAACCTGAAAAGATGCATAAAACAAAGGTTTTTGAATGATAGGCATTTAATGAAGACCGGTAAATTCTGTAAATACAAAAGAGCTTATCTATCTAACAAAATGTATAAGTTCCAGCGGTTAATCTGCTACAGATCAATGGGCCCAATGCATATTGTTAGATAGATCTGCTCTAGTAACAGAGAGTTTGAAGATCAAGGTGAATGTACGATGTTGTGTATAGTCACGTAATTTTGCAATGGAAGCAAAAGAGAAACATAATTACTGCTTCTAAGACCCTTAACCTAGAATGCGCAGCTATGTTGAACATCCATACTGATTTATTAACATAAACCGTTCATCGATGTTATTTCCAGTCTCTTTTTGGAAGACTTTTACAGAATTAGCAGACACAATTCATGAAACACCTTTGATATGGCTAGTTGTATTTAGAATCTGTAATTAACAAACCTGTTATAATAAAGGTGAATACGTACCTTACTTTCTGACGATGTTTTTAGAACTTTGTAGATGCATCCAATTATAACAGATTGATTATAAGTAGGTATGGTCAGATGAGGTAAGGCAGATGATATACCTGCACACGAATGAACAGAAAAACATAAAATTAATTAAAGTAAGCAGATATGGGAAATAGGAATTTCTGAATATGGCAATAATAGGTCAGCTGAGTCTGCATACATGTTGAATTTGGCAATGAGCGAATAATGTGATGAAATAAGCAATTGCACAAAGCTGGATAAAAGAAAAATATAAGCCACATAAGATTCAACAAACCTAAAATACTAAGAAAGCACAAATGGTTGTCTATATATAAAAGAAAGAACTGAGATAGTTACTTTTGGCCACAAAGCTGTTACATACCTTATTATAAGCAAGGGTTATTGACAAATTTAGAGTTGAAGAACCTAGCAGCTGTTGGATATACATAGTGTATTAGGACGCAAAAAAAAAAGGAAAACTCACCGGAACCAGTAAATTGTAGCAGCACTTATCTTTTGCTGATCTCGTTATGAGTGGCCAATGCAGTTACTGGTTGTGACCAGGTAGGTACATTTTATTAGTGCTAAAAAAAATTTAAGGGTGAAAGCAATAGTGGTTATAAAGTTTAAGCAAATAAACATTGCGAACTACAACTGCGTTTTACATACCTTGAATATATGTGGGTTGCATTTAATGAGAACAGCAATGATAAATGGTGCACACTGTGTATCGTTAAACATATTTGTAAAAATCGTTGGACAACAATTCGTGGTCAACAACATGACTGAATTTTTAAAGATCAGTGGCAAATGAAATAGGATGATGCAAAAAAGTAATTTGCGCCAAATCATTTGCCACACCATCCTCTTCCATTTGGCACTGATCTTCCAAAATTCCATCCTGTTCTTGATGAGCGCGAAAAAATCTCGGGATGGCAATCATATAAAAGCCGGTTATCGTTTAATATGCTTTAATTATAAAGAAGTGAGAGGAAACGGAAGATGACATTGTCATGAAGTAATCTCGTTTAAATCACTTCTGACAGTGTAACCTGCTGTTTCTCATATTTGTCGAGCAATTGGGATCAACAGCTGAGTAAAAGCATATGCCAAATATACAGTTTTTTTTAGGATATATATCTAGTAGTTATTAGGAGAAGTTATGCAAACAATATTTGACAGGCCTCTTTCTTTATATCAGAAATTAAATGACAACTATGATAAGTTTCGTGGTTGTCAAATAGGCGAAAGTGTAATTATTTTATTTGCAAAATAAGGAAAATAACCTGCTATTGATATTCTAATTACGGCAAGACAAGTATATTAAAAAACCAAAAAAAAAAAAAAAAACAATATTTGATTAAACCCAAGCTTGAATCTGCAAAGAGTTACCTTATATTGTGGAGAGCAGTAGACATCTTCTTTGGCCTCCTCTTTGGTTTATTGTGTTGGTATATTAAAGACGTATATCCACCAGTTATTAGGCTCAGATTTGAAAAGAAGCAGAAACAATGGTAGGTTGCACCATGGCCGCAAAGAAATACGGTTGCATAATATTGCCATCCGGTTCTTGGCTGGCCAAGTCCTGCAAACAATACTTGGCAACCTACTTCATTTGAATCTGAATTTAGATGGCAATCATCATAGCCTTGATGGATGTTTGTTTTAATATATTGAAGGAAGAACCTAACAGCTGTTGGATATACATAGTGCATTAGTAGGGAAAAAAAGGGAAACTCATTGAAATATGTAAATTGTAGCAGCACTTATCTTTAACGTTTGGCTTGCATTTAATCATAACAGCGATGACAGATGGTATACATCGTGTATCGTTATTATGGGAGGTTTGTGTAAACATATTTGCAAGAATCGTTCCACAACAATTGTTCATGAACAACATGACTGAATTTGTAAAGATCAGTGGCAAATGAAATAGGATGATGCGAAAAAGTAATTTGCACCAAATCATTTGCCACACCATCCTCTTCCATTTGGCACTGATCTTTCAAAATTCCATCCTGTTGTTGATAAGCATGAAAAAATTCCAAACCAGAAAAGTGCAGCCCTCCGATTTGCAAAATAAGGAAAATATCTTTTGAGTCAGAAAATCTGCTAAACAATATTTGATTAAGCTTAAAGTTCAATCCGCAAAGAGTTACCTTATATTACGGAGAGCAGTAGACATCTTCTTTGGCTTCCTGTTTGGTTTATTGTGTTGGTGTATTAAAGACGTATATCCACCAGTTATTAGGCTCAGATTTGAAAAGAAGCAGAAACAACGGTAGGCTGCACCATGGCTGCAAAGAAACACGGTTGCATAATATTGCCATCCGGTTCTTGCCTGGCCAAGCTATGCAAACAATATTTTGCAGTCCACTTCATTCGAATCTGAATTTGGATGGCAATCATCATAGCGTTGGTGGATGTTCGTTTTGATATGGAAAATAAGGATAAAAAGTATAACTCTTAACCAATAGGTCACTAAATATTAAGGCATTCAACAAAAAAAAAGATTCTGACGATAACAAAGAAAGACTATTGGGCTTTTTTTTTTTTTTTTTTTTTTTTTGGTTTGCTGATATGAAAATATATACATAATAATTAAGAGAAACAGGAATAAAACCGATGGTTTTAAAGATGATATGAAAAATGGAATGCCGTATGTATTTAACTATAACAGCAACCACAGATGATGTACATCGCTTGTCAATATTAGCAAATGAAAATCACCTGCTATTTTTTTTTTTTTTTGTTGATACTAATATTTTATGCTCTGTATCTCTTACGTTAAGCTTGTTTCTACATGCTTATACCTGCAATGCGACAAAAGGTCCTGGTCAACAATACGATTCCAGTCAAAAAGATAGATGGGAAACAAAAGAGGATGGTGCGAAGAAGTAATTTGCACCAAATCACTTATCACAGCATTCTCTTTTGCTTCCCATCTATCTTTTTGAATTGTATCCTATTCATGACCAACACCTTTGGTGGAGTTGCAGGTACAAACATAAAAAAAAAAAAAAAAAAAAAAAAAAAAAAAAAAAAAAAAAAAAAAAAAAAAAAAACTTATCATGACAGATACAGAGCATCAAATGTTCGTATCAGCAAAAATAAAATACCAGCTGATTTTTAATTGCTAATATTGGCATGCGATGTACAACATCTGTCGTTGCTATTATGGTTGAATGCATATGAATTTGTTAGTATTAGATTATTTTCTAAAACGATTGTCTAATATGTTCAATGAAAACTATAAATAACAAAGGCAGTTATCAGGCTCAGATTTTGTAATCAAACATGGTGAAAAAGATGTATGATCAACCATCGGTGTTAACAAAAACGGTTGCACAATAATGCCATCCAGTCATCGATATGTCAACCGGTGATCATAATCTTTGAATACTGAGTCTGTTAGTTTTAGAAAATATGGTAGAATCATCATAGCCTTAGCCAAATTGAAATAATGTTTATTATATCTATTATACATTTATGGCACGACCCATCCAATGTTTATTACACTAATATTGTAAAATTGGAACATGAGTCAGTCAGTTTGAATGAGCAAGAGTTTCAACCATAGTTCTGAAACTCAAATACCTGTGCATATATTTTGGACTTTGCAGCGAATGCAATCGTAGAAAACAAACACGGCTGCATAATTATGCCACCTAATGTTTGTGACAGCAACTGGTATTAGCGTCGTTTTTTTTAACCAAACCGCCTGAAAAACAGGCAGAACCCAGCATCACTGCAAACAGACATCAAAAGTAGCTGCATCAAAGCATATGTTAACAAATAATATAAACAGTGTCAATGTAAAATGGTAAAAAAGGTTCAAATTCTGGCACGGACACAAACAAACCCATCTGCATAATAGCAAATAAGTTATTACACCAGCCGATTCTTGGTCTGGCTACCTACGGATGTAAGGTTGAACGACGAACATTAGGTAACCGCTAAAAAAAAGGGCAGTTGATCATCATAAGGCATTAATATTTTTGACCAAAACAAAATTGTCATATCCGCATACTAAACATTTTTTTACGCAAACCAACAGTTATCTCAGCTATAAATTTTGTTAGATACGTATTCACCATGGTTGCAAGCACAACTCAAAAGTATGCTGCCATCCGATTGTGTGAAACGACACCTACACCAAATCACCACAATGAATAAGCCAGAGCAAAAAAACAAAAGCACAACTCAAAAGTGCGCTGCCATCCAATTAAGCTAAACGATACCCACACCAAATCACCCCAATTAATAAGGCAAACCAAATAATGAAAATAGATTAACATGTTTCATTGGCTATCATAATTGCAAAACAAAAGCCACAACACTGAAAGAACACTGGCACATAAAAATATTTACGACACAAAATATCCTCTTATGTCCAATATCATTTCAGAGAAAAAAATTTCTTCCAACACAACAACAAAAAGCCAGGCAAACCAAATTCAGAGAACAACCACGATGCATAAATAGCCTCAAACCAAAAACAATAACAATAATGAGAAAAATAATATTAATGATCAAATACAACAGCAACACAGAGAAAGCAACATCAACAATTAACTATAGTATCCAGCAGCAGCAACATTGTCATCACAACAGCAGTTGAAACCAACTAATATTCAAAGGAAGAAGTCTAAATGAAGATAAAAAAAGTCAGCTCACCAAGCAACATCAGTCTTTTGTAAATATAGGAACTTTTAGCAGCAGCTGGTAGCAGACAATATGGATCCAAACATGTTTATGGACCACCTACACAAACATGCCTGGAAACCACTAACGAAATAGCAGTCTTGCAAAAAGAGGTCGACACTTCATCAGGGTTGCATAGAAACCTGGTTGCATGATAGCAAATGGTCTACCATGCCATCCAGTTCTTGCCCTCGCAAGATAATGTTTAGACCTCCAAAGGCCAACAACTATAATCTGACTAAAAAAAAAAAAAAAAAAAAAAAAAAAAAAAAGGTTAAAAAAAAGGTTAAAAAAAATTAAATAAAGCACAACCTATGTAATAAAACAACAATAAGACAGCACAAAACGTGAAGCAGCAAATCAACAAATAACGCCACAGGAAAACCAATATAGCTAACAAAAAAAGGAACGCACCAACACAGTTAAATACGACAACAAATAAAGAATTATTGCAAAAAAAAAAAAAAAAAAAAAAAAAAAAAAAAAAAAAAAAAAAAAAAAAAAAAACAACCTAAAGTTTCAATAACACCTTATAACTAATCATTACCAGAAACAAACACATTTTCAAAAACCAATTCGCAAACACATCAAAGCATACAAAATAGCAAACAAATATCGTAACACAACCGATTATGCTAACAACCGAACGATAACAAATAATACCCAGAAAAAGTTTAAACATCAACTGACGAAATTAACAACAACAACAACCAAAAAAGCCATTGCCAATCCAACACCAGATCCAAAAGTCTGGATATAACCAAACGACTAACTGTAGATAAACAACCAAACATAATAAAAAAACAGAACCTACAACGAAGGACTGTATGCAGCAAAAGGTTAAACATCAACTGATGAAATTAACAACAACAACAACAACAAAAGCCAAACAACCAGATCTATAATGAGTTCGATCACAAAACCTATTGGCAAACCTAAACCACATGCAAAAGTCCGGATATAACCAAACCACTAACTGCAGATACAACAACTCTATAATCAACAACAACAACACAAACAACCAAACATAACAAAAAAACAGAAATCAAAGCACCCGTTTTTTTTTTTTCCGGAAACAAAAAGCAGAGCAGCTAAATTAGATCCAAAAGTGTGGTTATAAGCAACCTAATAACTGTAGCAAAAACAAATGGCCTAAAAAGAACCACACATTTAAAAAATTAATAAACACACTATTCATACAACTGTAGCTCCCCTCACAAAGCACTATAGTTAAAAAATAACCCACAAAGTCGGATCGGAAAACGCAAAATAACCGTCGGGTAAAGATACCAGAATTAATCATCCCGGACAAGGAAAAGAAGAGTATGTGAGTGAAGGGCAACAGTTGGACGACCCAACAGCAACCCAATGCGTAACCCAAACCCGGGCTCAAACGGGTAGAAACAAAATTTCGGGCGAGTCGCGCCATAAATGTATAATTGTATATAATACATATCATATAAGTACAAAGTGACATAAATTAATATTTGATCTGATTTTAAAACAAAAACGTTACATAATATTTAAAAATCTTCATAATTTACGATACAATTGAACTTCACGGAACGGCCAAAGGAGCATCGCTCGATTGGCCTTCCTACGCTGACAAATGCCTCTTTTCTCTTCTCTGAAGTCTACAACAAACAAGTGGGAGAGGCAGGATTCGAACCTATATAGAAAAACTTCCCGACTAAACATCACCTGCTTGTTTACAGACTAAACTGATCTATAAAAAAAAAAGACAGAAGCGAGGAAAGGCCCCTTCGTTGCTCTCTCTGTTTTTCCCTCGAGCGGGAATTTTTTATTTTATATTATTTTTTATTATTATTTATTTTTTATTTTTTTAATGAGCGTCTCACTTATTATGATTTGGGGTTTCTCAATGGATTTAGTTTATTTAGAGTCGCGAGGGCATAATCTGACAATTGAGAATTACGAGGAAAAAGTAATTATATATGACTATCATATTAATTAATTCATATATTATATAATTAATCATATTATAAATATTCATATTAAGAAAGGGTGCATTTTTAAAGTCGAAATCTTTTAAAACTTATTACACCCCTAACTTGGTTTTACATAAACAAGACGATTACCAGCTCATAGCGGCGACAGTGTATAGTAACATTAGCTTGTGTGTGCGATTTTTTTTTATGTATATATAGGTGTGGAGTAAATGAGATTGAACTGTAATTAAGTATTTAAATATATAATTTATTGTATTACCTTTTATAAGTAGGGACATTTTAGTCTTATAAAATTACTCATTTTTTAAGTTTTAAGTTTTAAGCAAATATGTTTTCTCTTTATATGTAGTATAGATAATGAACGTTGTAAATATGTAAAATATTAAATTTTTATATTTGTATTAATCTTGACGAAAATACGAACATAATGAATATGATTTTCATATTAAAAATACAAATTCGTATTTGTTTTGTACATGTTTATGCCGATTGTTATTATGTTTTAAATATAAATAATATTGAAAGTTTAATATTTAAAGTGTGTGAAATGATAAAATTTGTGATATACTTTAGGAAGGTAATTAAAATGATTTTTCAAATTATGTACACATTCAGTGTGTCCATTATTTACACATGGCATCCCATGTCATATTTTCTTGCTCGTGACATATTACATGTCATCAATGCTGTCACATTTAAAAACCCTCTATATACGATTTCAAGATATGAAATGTAGAAGAAGAGATTCACTAATGTGGCTAGTTTTTCAAGTTATGGGAATATTGAACTTATTCAAGCATTATATGCAACAGCATTAGTTTTTCTTCCATCGTCACTTCTATCATTGAGGAATTCATCATTATCGCTGATGAGGTTTAGTTTAAAGTAGTCATCTATTTTTTATGAAGTTACTGATGGTCAACGCAAGAATGCTCACATTTAGCTTCCCTACTCCTAAGTTAACTTTCAAATACTCGGTTTTTCCACATGCTGGCTGCAGTCAGGAAAGGTAAGTTAGAGGCCCCTGTTGACCTCATACAAGTTCTAGTTTCAGGTATGACTTATGATTTGTAATATTCGGTTTTCATAGGATTTATTAAACAACCCCAACAAATAATGATGTACCCTGTTCCTCACTGATGTTATCGATTATTAAAGGCTTAAGGCGATGTTACCTTGGCATACTAAACAATATACTGCCAGTCTTTACTTTTTATCTTTAGTTGTTATCCACTACTCATACCGGTAGGTTGCTAAGTTTTGGGCTTCATGTTGGTCGTTTGCTACGCCATTAATTAGTTATACCTATCTCTTAGTTTTCCCTGTTCTACTATATTATATATACATTAGCTTCTTGTATGGTGTTTGGGGTTAGGGGCCTAGGGGGTTGAAATTGGCATTTAAGAACAGACTAGGAGTTGAATGAGGGTTACTACATATTGAACATCCATGCTGAAATCTAGGAGTTATAGAATATACAACACTTGAGCTCGAGTATTAGTTCTGGTGCAACATTTTGTTTACAAACATTTGTCGACAGGTCTCCTACACTATTTTTGACACACTTAAGTACTTAACAAAACATGAATGTCTGAAATTGTTGGATCTGTGATTCAGATACAAATGGTTTCTTACTGGATTACTGGATTCGTATACCGTTCTTCCAAGAGATCTTTCAGACCATTGCCCGCTCATCTAGAAGACTAATGCATAAAGCTATGGACCTGTACCCTTTAAGCTTTTCAATTCTTGGGTCATGCATGCACAAGGATTTCTCTCAGATTATCAACCTTTCTTGGGCTGATAATACAGTCACTTCTCACTCCACACACTGCGCGATCATGATCTAAACGGCCATCATCCTTTTCTCATAAGCATTCAGTACAATATTATAAAGCAATCCACAACTAGTACAATATAATTATAAGCATTCAGTACAATATTACACGCCACATGGACTTTTTTTAAGTTATCTAACATTTCAAATAATTATATGTTACTATTCAATTATTCATTTCATTTTGGCCCTACTTCATAATTTTGTGAAGAACGTGTAGTGATGTATGCAAGATATTCCAACTTTTGTTTTGTGATGCAGAATGGTCATCAACTATCACGACAAGTACTATTCCAAGGACAAAAATGTAAATTTACACAACCTCTTCTATATCACTATCTTTATTACTAGTAATTGGCTAAAAGATAGATGGAACACCAACCTTACCTTTCATCAAGGGTCCAATGGCCCCTTCCTTCAACCTTCTTCTGATGGTATTACTAACTTGTGCATTGCATACTAATGGATGTTATACCTCAATCATCAGCTTTGGTGACTCATTAGCCGACACGGGTAACGCTAAACAGCTTGCCATATATGAAAATGTCGAGCTACATTCTATGTTCTTTCCTTATGGCGAAACATACTTCCATGATCCTACTGGTCGATGCTCAAATGGTCGTCTCATCATCGATTTCATTGGTATAGCATATATACTTAATCTCTTGCTACATGATAACGTCATCCAATTTGTTTGCATGTGTTACTTATATTTATTTACATTGTTTTGTTATGTGAAGCTGAGAGTCTTGGACTGCCATTTATACCACCTTATGTTGGTGGTGATGGGAACGCGGTCGATGTTGGACAAGGACTGAATTATGCTGTTGCGAGTGCAACAGCATTAGAAGCGTCGTTTCATGAAGCTAGAGGATATAGTGTTCCGACTAATGCATCGTTGCGAGTTCAGCTAGAGTGGTTCAAGCAATCGTTATCTTCTATTTGTGCCACATTATCAGGTAAACAACTACATTATCTATCTACCAAGACCCAAGTATAATATGTTAACCAAGTTGTTCGAATAATGCGAGTGACTGTCTGTCATGAATTCTAACACACACAAAATAAATAAATAATCATGTCTCAAAGATGAACAGAAAATCTTATGAATTTCTTACTATTTATCAAGGTCGCGCGTGTAATTTTTTTTGAACATATATAATGCTATTGGTCTAAAAGGCAGCTAGAAACAAAACTACTTGATGCAGTTAAAAGACGAAAGCAATACTTAGAAATTTCTTATAAAAAACAAAAAACAAAAAACAAAAAAAAAAAAACTATTCTATCTTTGATAATTTTGATGGAATACACGTTATGCATTATTAAAGTTGTAGTATAAAAAAACCCTGTATCACAAAACATACTTTTAACGGATATATTATCTCAAGTAAATGCCGCTCCTTCTGTTTCAAAATTATTGATCACGCACACACAAAAAAAAAAAAAAAAACGTACGGTTTAAGAGAAGTGGGATCAATACACTTTTTAACCAATCAAATATGATCCTTACCCACTAAACTATTTTTTGATTAGTTAACAGAAGACGGAAATTTTGGACATCCCAAAATGAAAATAATGAATATAATATTAGGATAGGAAGTAGTATCTACCATGTTCATCTCCAGAAACTACATTAAACAGATGTCACAGTAACTCCAAATTGTATACTATGATCAACTTGGCACGACGACATTGTACATTAACTAAAGAAAATTAAACAAATGCAAAAATTTGTTCCGATGAATATTTTTTAAGACACTAGCAATGAACATATTTTAAAAATAACAATTCCTTCATATCTTCAGGCATTGAAAATATGTACGTATATTTTATATCTTCAATAACTGAATGAAGACATTCAATAATTGAATGAAGAAATTATAAATGGAGTTGGACCAAACATTATCCATTCGAAACATATTAAATTCAAGACGTAACCCCTCCATTCCAAAAAAATAGCTAAAAGATTATCTATATGTTTATTTGATCTTTAAAATCGTTTTGTCAAAAAAAAAAAAAAAAAAAAAAAAAAAAAAAAAAAAGCTGTGTGAAGCTACAAGAAATCTTTCTTTGAAAGTATAATGTTATGTGGTTCAACCCATTCCGAATAACAATCCACCAATACGACCATTTGTCATCAGTAACTGTGACCTCAATAATCACTTCCGGTCATTCAATACCCGCGTAGAAACGAAGAAATATATTGACTCAAAAACTGATTCTAGGAATTAATATTAGCGTACCAATATGGAAAGAGAATCGAACATTATGATATTATCCTATCAGAAATCACCATCATTGAGATAAGATCAATAGATCAAGAATTCATGATGCTTTGATGAAATCTTACACTAAGAAATAAAGAAGCGTCACTAAAAGAAGATGTGTTACTCGTAACAGATTACACAAACAAAAAAGATTCAAAAATAAAATAAAATTGATCCAATAAATTGTAAGTTAAGCTACCCTAAGTTGATGGATGATGTGGCGCTGAAACAGTTGTGAAATCGATAACCATGACAGAATTTACCTAAAACTACAATAGTTATAAGAATAGTGATCAATAAATAAATAGAGAAAGAAAAAAAAAATAGTGATCTATGAGAAAAAAAAAAAAAAAAATTAAAAGTGATCTATGAAAAAAAAAAGTACAACGATTAAATTTAACATTTTAGAAGAGCACATATAATGACCCTCCGATGCAAAATCCCTAAAAACTTGAGGCCCTGTGCTGTAACACACCCTCGTATACAGAGAGCTCTATTATTCTAGCTGCGACGTGGGTCACGATCCCATAAGATATTTTTCCTTACCCATCCATATCAAGTGTTAGAAAAAGCTTGATTATGTCTTTTAACAACTCTCAAGTGACATCAACAAAAAACCATCTAAACCACAACCAAGAAGATAACCTATCATCAAATTCTGTCCTTTACACATTTTAAGCTGAGAAACATGGGAAGTTGGGTGAACTTGAGCAGCATTTTGGTAATTGCAACCTACAAGCAACCATAAGTTCATATGTATATTAAATTATCATTCTGAAATACAGTTTTCATCCATTACTTATTAGTAAATGGCACTATAGAGGTTTAATGGGAAAGGTAAAACCGTATAGTGGGTATAAATTATATAAAATGCAATTATATTAACATTTCATTATTATTGCTTCTAGATTGCAGACAACTGATCGGAAGTTCTTTGATTCTTATGGGAGAGATTGGGGGCAACGATTACAATCATGCATTAGTTGCCGGAAAATACATCGATGATATTCAACCTTATGTTCCACTTGTGATAGATACCATTGTCACAACTCTGAATGTAGGAGCCAATATCATTCCTTGATTATATAGTTTGTAGGCTAAACTTAAATCAATTTTTTGGAAATGCATACAGGACCTCATTGAACTAGGAGCACAAACTGTACTAATTCCTGGGAACCTACCAATCGGATGCTCAGCTGCGTTTTTGACGATCTACTATGGCTCCAGTGATGAAGAGTATGACAGCACGACAGGCTGCCTCATCCGGCTAAACAAGTTTGCAGAGTACCATAATGAACTCTTGCAGAGCGAATTAAATAGAATCCGAGAGCTTCATCCTAATGTCAATATAATATATGGAGACTACTACAATGCTGCAATGCAGTTTTTTCGATCTCCAGATGATTTTGGTACACGGAAATTTCACTCATTAGAGTTATATATCAATGAAATTGTATTAAACTTCATACTGGCGTGCGTGGTGATGCACTTGACTATACCTGTTATGGCTAATGGGAGTGGATTATTGCAGGTTTTCCAAATGGAGCTTTGAAGGCGTGTTGTGGTGGTAAAGGACCATACAATTACAACCAATCAACAGAATGTGCATCTCCATTTTCGACTTCATGTGCCCAACCAAATACTTATGCTAATTGGGATGGTTTACATTTGACTGAAGCAGCATACAGGGTCATCTACAAGAGTTTGTTTGAGGGTTCATACACCACACCCCAGTTTAATACTTTGTGCACTATAAATTTAGGAAAAAGTGAATCGTCGAGATTTGATTAAGGAGATACTATTTATCACTTATCAATATTGACGCATCCTGCAAAGTGAACCACATTGTACCGTTGATGTTTCTAAGTGTATATATCAATTCTTGTGTACTTAGTTGCATAATTATTTCAGTAGATTTTTACTATTGTATTTGAACACCGTTATGTGAATTTCATGTTCATTTGAAGATTTATGGATTTATTAAACTCCAAGAAATCTATATACCAATTTTTTTTTTTATTATTTTTATTTTTTTTTATAATTTTTTTTTTAATCCTTTAACAATTGTTAATTCTCAACCATTTTCCGTCCACCTTTCTCTTCTAAAATAATCCTAATTACTGCTCTCTCTAAATTAATTGTTTTTCCCTATGTTGTCCCTATTTATATTACCATTCAAAAATTTTAAGAGAACCATTATTCTTTAGTCAAGGGATCCGAGTGTCTTCACATAACGGGACCCTTAGTGCCTCGGAGAGCTTTAAAACCAAATACTCAGCAGCACCCCGGTAAGGTTGGAGCTGGTGCAGTCGTTTATTAGTTCAAGTCACCCTCACTTGTTTGCAAAGAGATCTATTATGTGTGTGGGTGGATGTGTATACTATACTCTATTATCTTGTCTGATACGGCTTACCAATCATTCTAAATTGTCAGCCAAGCAAAGTTTTGTCGGTTTTTGGTATTTCTTAGACTATTCTGGCAGTCTACCGCTAATGCAACTCAACCAAAATGGGCAGTTTAGGTTTAACCAGTTTGTGAGCATCTAGTGAGGAGGGCACACTGATTAGCAATTAATTACATAGAGATGTACTAAATTTCTGTTTTTTGTCCGCATGTCATGCTGAGCTTTTTTTAAGGCCTGTCAAAGCAATGGTGGTCGTGGTTTCCTAATGCGTCATTAAACTAAGATGGATAACTGACCTGGAAAGTCAACTTTGGATACGTGTAGGATGGCGGATGAGAGTGAAAACCAGAAAACTGCCTTTGAGACCCTCTAAGATGAGCTTAATAATATAACATACAAAAGAAAATAACCAAAACCAGTTAAGAAGGGATCCATTAGTTCCAATCAGTCGCATTTTCAAGTAACATTAACCAAAACTGATCAAATATAACATTAACTAAAATATAAACAGTAATTACTTCGTCAAACAATAACAAAAACATGGGTTCTGTCTTGTATTCTTGTACAAATAGTTTCAAACGACTGAAAGATGCCATTTCTAATATGTTTCCAGTTGTTAGGGAAACGGATCCTTACATATAGTGTTAAATTATGTATTATTCCCTTCTTCAGATTGAGCTTTCAATTTCTCTGGTTGAGCAACCATCTGCTTTTGTTCGTCATGGCTTTTTGTTGTTGGTTTTCTTGTGATGGGATTTGTACACATAGTAATGTTAAGCATCAATAGGTAGGAAGATGGTGATGATAGTTGTCGACAATGATTAGGGGTTCCATCTGCCTTTAGTTTCATCTTCAGCCATATCACCGCTAGCTAATGTAAATTAGAGATCAGGGGTTTCAGAAATGGATCAATACACAAAGTTTGACAATTTTGAAGTTAGGGTTTAACCCAAAAACCCATTGTCCATAATCAATGGAATTCGTTCAAGTGATAGAAAGATCTTGCTATACACTCAAAATTGGTAAAAAGAAACCATCAGTTTAGAATCTAACAAACAAATTGTTGTATAACTATAGCCGATCGGATATGATGATCGAAGAGTGCGAGCCTATGTAAAAATTGTTAATCTTTATATTTTTGTTTTACTGTAGGTGTGTTCTACTGTTCTACATCTGCAGCCAGCATTATCCAGACCCTTGTTGGTCACCATTAACTCCCACAACCATTTAATTACCTGTCGCTCTCGACCCCACCATCTGCACGTAACGCCAATAAAGAAAAGGTAAGGCTACTAAAATCAACCAACAGGAACATGAGTTGAGAGGAAAACTGAACGGTTCCAAAACCAAGATAAATAGTTGTACATGATATCAACAAAATAGTGTTGACAGTGAATGTAGGTGTTCATGGTCTGGTTCAAGTTTCAACTAGGCTGGAGAGTGAAACTTCGATGGAACCAGTTACCTCAGGTTGATAGCTTATATGGACAAAACATCCAGGTTTGGTTTGGCCCCTTTTTGTTAAGAGAGGACAAGTTTGTCAGGTACGATTTAGAGATTCACTTTGAAAAGCAAATCTCGTCTAAAGGATTGGTAGGCAGGGATCCCCAAGGGAATGTGCACTCCCGATCAAAGACGTACAATAATGAAACTAAAACATATGGAATAGAAGAACATATGCCGGAGGGAGGAAATTTGATTAGAAAAAACTCCAGGTGATGTGCCTGGTTCCTTTGAACTAAAACTACTATTGGGCAGCACCGTAGTTCGAACCTTTGTATTAATTAAACAGATTCCCTTTTGATACTGTCATTTGGTATTCCTTAAGCTGTTTGGGCGGTGATAACTTATGCAACCCGACAAAAACAGCCGAGTTGTTTCAGTTTGCTGGTTTTAGCCAAGCTGTGAACACCCCTTGGGCAGAACACATTGTTCAAATTCAGTCCGCCAACTTGTTTTCTGTACGAGTTAACTCATTAGCTATGTTGCGTGCCTTTATGATGTTATGCCAAGTTAATCTGACCTAAACTCAAAGCTTTGGCGGTGGTAACTTGGTAAAACCTCATTAAACTGAAGACTAATAATTGACATAAAAGTCGACTGTGGACATACGGAGGGTTGACTGAAGATAGGAATACAAGCTTAATTACAAACATAATATAAATTTAAAAAAAAAAAAAAAAAAAAAAAAAAAAAAAGAGTTCCAGTTGGAATACAAGCTGCCATTTTTAACTGCCAATAACTAAAAGAGACAACTTTAATACACAAAACAGGAGTCGTGCCTAAATATTCGGTGAAATGAAAACGTAATAGGGGCCATGACTAAATATTCGGTGAAATGAAAACAAAACAGGGACCGTGCCTAATATTCTAAATATTTGGTGAAATGAACACAAAATAGGTGCCATGCCTAATATTCTATTATACCTACCAACTAGTATCACAAATTCACAACAATTGAAAGATGCCATTTCTAAAATGCTTTGAGTTGGTCAAGGTAATGAATTCTTACATTTAATCTCAATCATGTAGTATTCCCGTCTTTAGACTGAGCTTTCAATTTTTCCAATTGTTTTCTCAGATACGCCTGTTTTAACTTTTCGCGTCGATTAGCCACCTGCTCTTGCCTGCGAACTTTCAGTTCAGACACCTTTTCCCGAGCTTGATTCACTTCTTCATGAACTTCCCTGAATAAAAAAAAAATCGCATATTACAATCAGGTCATCAACATCAAATAGGAGTATCAGGCAACGATATTTGTTGGTAAAATGAAATCAAAAGCATATGGAGACAAGTAACGAATAAAGATGCCTAAAAGTATTCCCTTAGATTGATGTGCGACAAGCCCCAAAACAAAATCATAAACAAACTATATTTGTAACCCACAAAAAAGCTTAAACTTATTAAGCAAATTCAATAAGGTAATCTTCTTCGATGTCAACGACTCCATGTCCGGAAAAAGGTCAGCATGGTCAATGTTATTGGTCAGATACATTATATCAAATTTGTTTGAAAGTTGGCCGTAATTTATCAAAATCTTGAATCTGTCTTTGGGCAGAAAACAAAATTCAGAACAAAGTTGGTTACCTTTTTTTGCCATCAGCCCATTAAACAAAGTCCGAACTAACTAAATAAGATACATAATGATACAAAATCTCCCAACAACAGCATTTTCCCTGATAATGTGTCTCCCTCTCGACCTTAACAGATGTTAAAAAAAAGAAAAGAAAAGAAAAGATAATGTGTATTTACCTTACAAAACGCTTATGTTCATCATTGTCTAATACACCAGCTGCCCTGCCAAGCCCTGTAGCTCTTGTATCAGGCAACACAGGGTCGTCATCCCTATAAGACTCAAGTTCAGCCACTTCTACGGAATAGATACGAGGTTGCTGCGGTTCCTCTTTTTCAAGGCTCTTACTGAAAAAATCCACACAATATTTCTCCTTATCTTCCTCGTCAGACAGTTCTCCTCTTGCCAACTTTTCATACAACTCGGCTTTCTTCTCTAAGGCTGCATAACTGACAGACCCATCTTTGACTGCTTTCATCTCGAGCTTATCCCTGAAATTTAATCACAAACTATATTTATTAAAAACAGACTATCACTCTCCCTCAAGACAAGCTTAAAAAAAAGTGTTATCATTTTAATAAAATTCATTCTGCGGTCTGCTATAAAGGATGTGGAAATGTGATTGCAGGTTCTATTTGCTTGACGAATAATGATGACGGAACTCAGAAAATAGAAAAGACAAACATGAAGCCCAAAAATGGTGATACATCTTATTTAACTTATGTTTTAAACATGATATCATTTTCATGCTGATGACGTTCCTAAAGTTGCGAAAGTCTGAAGTTATTCAACGATTTGAGGCGGATCACCAAATCAGAAAGACTTTACTTGAAAAGCTGATACAAGTTCAATCATCAACAGAGTGGACCCGAAAAAGTTCTTGCACAATAACGAAACACTAAAAGCTCACGAGTTTTAGGACAGTTATCAATATTTTTAAAGACTAAAACTTTTTGCATTAAAAGGAATAATACGTTTGGGAAGACAAATCTCTATCTAGAGCCATGTAACCTATAAACAGCTATCATAATTCAATTGCAAAAGCATAAGTAGTTCATCTCTAGGCGGAGCCAGAAAGTTATGGTCGAGGGGGCAAACTTTGATAATTTTTAGAAACTACACACTTTGATAATTTTTAGAAACTACACAAACAAATCGGTTTGTTAGGGTGGCAAATTACAAAAATAGGCATACATTTAAAAAAATTCACACTACAATTTTTTTTTTTTTTATTTTTTTTGCTAGGGGGGCATGTGCCCACCCTGCCCCCTCCTGTCTCCACCAATGACCCACACCTAAAAGTTACAACTATTATAATTCAATTACACGTATTTGAAACAAAGATGCTTTTAAGATTAAGCCTCTAAATATGCAACATACCAAATCATAAAGAGAGGCCATTCAATCCAGAATAGAACAAAAAACAATATTATATTTTAACTCAACACGAAGCTAAAGCAATTTAACCGTGAGAAATAAATTGGCCCAATCCCTCATCCCCAATCACAACCTACGTTTGTTTGGTTTACAAGATGGATAAATCATCAAACACGACGGCTAGTCACAGCAAACAATCTTCCACGGGATTCGGTATGTTGCTACTAGATTAACTTAATCCTATTCAGAAAGCATGTTTGAAAACATAAAACTTCTAAAAACAAATATAATAGCATTTTTACAATGATTTTCCTAACACACTACGTGCACGATAATCGGATAATCTACCCCCCCCCCCCCCCCCCCCCCCAACCCCCCACAATCTACCCCCCCACAACCAATTTCTAATACGCGTAATAGAATAAAACATACATAGAATAAAACACAACTAAACATATAAATTAAGGTTTCGTACTTATTCGCACGAGCATCAACGCCGGAATTCTTGGCCGAAAAGGGGTCATTAGGCGAAATCTTCTTCTTAGCACGATGAACATCAAGATGATCAGCAGAAGAAGAATTCTTATTGATTTTGGCATCTTCCTGAGACTTGTATAATTGAGCTTTGAGTTCGAGGATAGAAGAGGGGCCCACACCGGAAATAGCACGGTGTTTCTTGGGCATGATTGATGATTCTGTTAACCATCCTAATGATTCAACACCGATTACTCTTTTCTTTTGAGTATCTACTTCATCCTTCTTGCTCATCTTTCTTTCTATTTTCTACTATGATTTTGATTGTTTGTGATTTAGGGTTATGAATTTAGACCTTTTTCTAGTCTTTGGCTTTCACGGAATGCAATCGGATGCTAGCGTGTAATAATGTTGAAAGTTGAAACCCGCCCCGACCTCACCAAACTAAAATTAATTTTTTTAATGTAATCTTTTTCTAGTGTTGTTAACCATCCTAAGAGGACACGGAGTCGCTGGCGGGCTGCAAACGGGTTGGGTTAACCCGCTGGGGAACACCGCCGCCGACCCAGCGGGTTGCCCAACGGGTTGGCGATCACGGGTAGAGAAGCCAGCTGCTGGCTGGGTTGTTTTCTGCCCCATTCGACCGTTGAACGGTCAAAATCCAAACGCTCCCTTTTAATTATTTTGCAACAGATACAAAAAAAAAAAAAAAATTCCCTCTTTATAAACAACTAAAATCTTCACATATTTAACCACAACTTTAACATATTTAACCACAAACAACTAAAATCTTCACCCCAAATCATCACTTTTATCACAAAATGGATTCATCTTCTTCCTCTTCTTCATATTGTGATCCGCCTTCTCTTTTCGACTCGTCAACGGGGAGCACTTTTAACTTTTTCCAAACGGTTTTAGACGCGTATCAAGACACCGGAAGCTCTACCGACACCCGTAGGTACATTGATCGGGAACGGGTCGAAGCGGGGGAAACACTAATGCGTGACTATTTTGTTGAAGACCCGAAATTCGATGAGTCAGTTTTCCGTCATCGTTTTCGCATGAGCAAAAGGTTGTTTTTGAAGATTGTTGGTGATATTGAAGCTAGGTTCGAGTACTTTCAAGAAGGATACGACGCTCGGGGGAAAAAAAGTTTCACGGCTTTACAGAAATGCACATCGTCGATCAAACAATTGTCGACGGGTGAACCTCCAGACGCGTACGATGAGTATTTATGCATGGCGGAAAGAACATCACGTGATACCCTCGAGTATTTTTGTGATGCGGTCATTTTTTTATACGAAGCGGAGTTTTTACGTAAGCCAACATCTCACGATGTTGCTCTCATCACACAAGCACACAAAGAAAGACACCACATTCCAGGGATGCTTGGTTCTCTTGATTGTACACACATCGAATGGGCGAGGTGTCCTAGATACTTAAAAGGGCAATACACGAGGGGTGATCATAAGGTGCCGACTATTATGATTGAGTGTGTTGCTTCTCAGGACTTGTGGATTTGGCACTCGTATTTTGGTCCTCCTGGATCGAACAACGATGTGAACGTTTTGAATCAGTCGCCATTGTTTCAAAACGTGCGTATTGGATCCGCACCAGACACTTCATTTACCGTAAATGGACGACATTACAAGCATGGGTACTACCTTACCGATGGAATCTATCCTAGGTGGGCTACGTTTGTTAAGGCATACCGGCATCCGGTCGAAGAGGACGAAAAGAAGTTCAAAAGACTCCAAGAGGCGGCAAGAAAGGATGTTGAGCGGGCCTTTGGTGTTCTCAAGGGGAAATGGAAGATTTTGGAGCGTCCCCTCCGGTTCACGACAAAACAGACGATCGGGAAAGTCGTCGCCACATGTACTATATTGCACAACATGATCATAAAAGACGACGGGAGGGCAATATCACAGGTTCGTATTATGGATCCACCTGCCCCTATAGCTTATAACCGGAATGTGCTGCGGGAGTTACATGACGAAGAAGTCCATCATCGCCTCCGGTATGATCTGACAGCGCATATATCGGGTTTGGACTTAGCATACCTTGATGACCCAGCGGATCAGCCACCACCGATCGAGACATTGATTTAGGTGTCTTTATGTAGTATTTTATTTTCTAATAATGATGTCGTTTATGTAGTTTTTATTAATTATGTTTAGGTTTATATAATGTTTATGTCGTTTATGTAGTTTTTTTTTTAGTTTTTTTTAATGAAATGTTTAAGTTTTTATTATATAAATGTTTGATTAAATTAAATGAAAATTTTTTTTTGGGAGGGTTGAAAAAGTGATGAATGCCTAAGAATTAAGTTGGGAGGGTTGGTTGGGAGAGTTGGAAGGGTAAAATGAGTTGGAGAGATGTTATTGGTGGAATTTGGGAGGGTTGAGAGGGTTAGGCTTCATGACTCCCCCTGCCCTAATATTATTGGCCGGTGAAGTATGCGACTTTTACCGAGCTTTTTTTTATGTAATCTCAGCTTTTTTTTCTTTTTATGTAATCTCAAGGTTTTTTTTTTTTTTTTCAGCGATTTATGAACGATCTTTTAAGCACAATAAAAAGATTGGACATTTCTTTTTAACAAAAAAATTAATTTCATTAATAATAAAAAATCATTAAATAATAATTCAATGACATTTGAAAACATTACAAATAAAACTTCAAATAAAATGACTAAACTAATATTGATTTTCACAATGTCAGATGTGTTGCACTAAATCGGCTTTTATGCTTAGATGAGTTGTTCTGTTATGTATTTCTCGAATAACTTCTAACGTTTCTCCATATGTTCTTATGGGATCATGATCACGATGTTACTCCTTTGAAAAAAATTTGGGAGATATCGCCTGCCCGGAATCATGTAATATCATATTATGTAATATGACGCATGTGTACATTATATCCGTTATTTTATGTTGCGTCATCCCTCGAGCCGGCGGTTTAAGTATGTTCCACCTTTTCTTTAAGACACTAAAAGCTCGTTCCACATCTTTTCTTACTGCTCTGTGCTTCGTCTTATACAATTTTCGTTTGTAATCATTCGCCCTTGGATTTCTTATGGACTTAATAAGAACGGAACATTTCGGAAATATTCTGTCACTAAAATAATATCCCCTTTTATAAATCACGTCGTTAGCCACAAATGGAATATCCGGTGCTTTCCCTGCTTTGAGATCATTAAAAATAGGGGATTTACGTAAAACGTTCACATCATTATTCATCCGGAGACACCAAAGAATGCATGCCAAATCCATAAGTCTTTGGAGGCAAACGCTTCTAATAAATGAATGGATCTGGCTCGTGATCCCTCCTACAATATTGAGCTTTAAATGCAATTGGGCAATTCTCCCACGGCCAATCCGTACAATCAATGCTTCCTATCTTCCTAGAAAACCCATGCTTTTCCTCGTGACGAGCATAGAGTTTTTCAAGGTCACTATATGTCGGATTTCACAAAAACTCTTCTCCATATAACTCCATGATGGCGTCACAAAAATATATGAGACACTCATGGGCTGTTGTCGCACCCATTTGCAAATATTCATTCAGAGCATCAGGAACGGCTTCATATGCCATTTTCCGAATTGCGGAAGTACACTTCATCAATGAGGAAATCCCAACTCTTCCAGCACAATCAGGTCTTTGTTGAAAATAAGGGGAATGATCGGTTACATCTCAAACAATTTGCGTGAATAGTTTTTGGCTCATTCGGAACCGCGTACGGAATGTTGCATCATCATACATTGGGTGTTCGGAGAATTAAACCGCCACTAAATGATTATGAGCACTGTAACAATCCCTGTCTATTTGGGTACGTGAGATTTTTGGCTTTGACGCTTCAATAACCGAACTACAGGCCTCCGTAAAAACGCAAGCTCGCTATTAACTCCATCCTCATCGTCCGAAGATGTATAAAAGAATAAATCAAAATACATTTTGTAGATTAAATGTGTCAAAGTGTATAGAGAGAATATGTTTGAATGTGTATAGAGAAAGGTGGTTTGAATTTGTGTAAAAAATGGTGAAATGAATGATGTATTTATAGTGTTAAATGTGTCAGTTTTGTGGACATTATTTTAGTAGTCGTATGTTAGGATCGAACTCGAGATCACGGGATTGCACACTTTACGTATGAAGAGTAAATGAATATTAATTATTTTTAAAAAGTTATATTTAATTATTATATACACAAAACACATAACGACTGTTAGTATTTAACGGATAATGACTAACGATCGTTAGACGAATATAAGGAAAGAATTATGAGTTAATAATTGGTATGTCAAGAAGCTTCCGGATCCCTTTAGGAGATTATGGCCGATCGGTTTGGGGTGGGGAAACCCAACCCAAATCCAACTTGAGCTCCAAGTTAACTATACTATATAAACACATTAAGGGTTCTTAGTTTTGACATCTCTTGTACACATACTAAAACCCTAACTTTGTGTTTTCTTTCTCTTGTTCAATCATTGGCCGAATAACCCCTAATAAGGGTTTTGACTTTTTGTTTTTATAAACAAAAATTGTTTTGTGTTATTTACTTGCATAAGCATTTATTTGGTATTAGTACGTGTATACAAGATCGTGAATCAAACACACTATTGTTTGATTCTTGGATTGAATTGCAAAATCGGTAAGGGGCAATTTGTGTAATCCTTATAAACCCTAATTAGGGTTCATCACTCTTGGTTGCTAGGATTGATTCTTGTTTGGCTAGAATCAAAAGGTACGAATACTATTTAGTATTCGGTTAATTAATTATATGTTATTTGTTCCTACGCTTCCGCAACACTTTGATGTTATATGTTTAATTTATTATTGTCATGGTATTAAATTCAAACAGTGGCATCAAGAGCCGTTATAACGTGTAATTAATTACTGAAACACATAAAAAAACAAATCTTGATTGTGTTTTAAACATGTTAGTCGATTTAGGGTTTAATTCCAAATCAAACCCTAATTTTAATTTAGGGCCGATTACCCTTGATTATTTTTTAGGGTTTATGTTTGGTTATTTAATTTGATTAGGAACCCTAGGTTTAACAAGTTTATGTGTTTGTATGCGATCTTGTGGCAACTTGCTAATTGTTAGGTAGAATCCATGCAAACGTGCATATTTGGCATGGATTCATTGTTGTGATGATTTAAATAGTTTTTCACATGTAATTTAATTGATAGACGTCGAATTGGGGAAGACTCCAATATATTAAGTAATCAATTATGTGCAATGTGGTGTATATTTAATTATGACTAACACAATCGATACGTCGATGCATGTGGCTCACTTACCTTTGTAAGTAATAGTCTTAATTGAATATATACAATATAAACCTAGAATTGATTATTAATAGCTTTTATCGAATTAGTTTGCATGTGGCTAATTGTTTACATAAATTAATTGTTAAGTTATGTGCGTTATTTAGTTGTTTATTTTTATTATTACTTGTTTTTTGTTTAATGTATGACATGTTGAAATAAAAAAAGGGTAATTTTTGATTAAGAAATAATTAGACTAAATAATGGTGAAACTTGATAAATTATGAATCTTGCAAAGTCTTATATGCCGATAGTGGTTTGTTTCGCACGGTAATTTGCTCCCAAGCGAGACTAGCAAGATTATAATTTATAACATGTTTTTAAGACTAAAGTCATAAACTTTTAATTGAGTGATGAGTTTTGTACCAATAGTACGAACGGCTCACCAAATTGTGAAAAACTATAAGAGGGATTTAAGTAGGAACGGGCTTTTAATAAGATTCGCTCTGACCTTTATTTCTACGCTCCTTTGTGCGTCAAATTGGAGCTACCAAGTATGACTATTATTATGTACAAAATCATTTTATGAGTGAATTGACCTAAATTACACGTGCCACTTTGTGGTAATTATCCGAATAACTTGGATCTTTTGACTCATGCAGTAGTAGGATATAGTGGGCGATAATTGTAGGTAATTCTTTGATTGGTGAACCCAATACCTCAATTAAAACTTTGTTGATTTAAATCTTAGATTAAATTGGTTAATAAAAAGGTTTTGAAAAACTTATGATACGAAGATGTATGCATGCTTCTTCGTACATATTTTGATTATAAACATCAAAAAAACTAGTACCCTTTAAAATTAAGTTAATGCCATCTAATTAAAAGAACACTTGAAGTTGTAATTTACGTCATGTGAGAGCTTGGACTAGATTACAATGGAAAGGTAAATTTCATACTTTCATTACTAGCAGATCAACTGATGTAATGGAACTATGTTAATTTACAGTTTTTTAATTAGACGACTTAATTGAGTTGTAAGGGATAAAACATGCTTATATTGGAAATTGTTTGCCAATATAAATCCCATAATGATATAGGAATTGGAAATTGTTTGCCAATTATTGTTCGACAAGTACCTTGTTGAATACTTTCATTACTAGCAGATCAACTGATGTAATGGAATTATGTCAATTAGGATCCTAGCTTTAAGAAAATTCTATGGTTCATATGAATATAAACCAATGGGTATTTAATTTTCTTAAAGATTGTATTATCGAAAATACTAAAATTGAATTTTGTAAATTCTTTTAAATGTATTAATGCAACATTAAACCGTAAACGTGAGACATTCTTTTATTGGTAAACTGATCTACACCCATAGGGTGTTTTGGGTAGAGTCAATTTTACTAAAAGAATAAAACAAGTCTCCTTTCTATGAGAGAAGCAAGAGACTTAATCATATTCTTTTTCATGAATGAGAAAGGTATGGTATGAAAATTAGAATTGTCTAAATTCTAAATACATAACTCATAGCAAACTTTAAGAGTTAAGACTATTGCACATTTTATGAGTTATTAAATTAGAAGCTAGACTAATTACTGCAAAATGGTAAAAGACAAACTAGTATATTTTATCTAGTTGTTTTGTTTTGAACATTTAAAGGTGCTACATACAATTATGGGGATAGTAGACCCATTAAGGAAGAAATTGCACATCCAATTTTTCAAGTTAAATACATTGATGGATAGTCCATCATTTACAAAGTAGAATACATTCTTTTAGTACCTAAGTAATTGTTATGTATGAGTTTTCTTAAGGGTGTAGGAAAGTAAATAGCACACTATTTGCTTTTACTGGTTAATGAAACACTTATGATATTGTCAAATCCAGTGGGAGCATTGTGTTGTAATTACTGAATAATGAATTATTGTAATGATTTGTAATTCAGTGGGAGCTACAAGCTTTGTCATCTTGGTAGTAACCCAGATTATCTCTAGAATGTCCTGAGATAATTACTTTCCAATAGTAGACACTTGTGTTGTTAAGGATAGTCATGTACGTTTCCTTACTAGACAATGTGGTTCTATATCTACTAATTATGATAATATCTATGACACAATCATATCGATCACATAAACAAACGAGTGACGTGTTGTTTATCTGATACATGATGTTGTTCCATGCATAAGTGGGAGAAATCTTTATTGTGTGCAAGGAACAACACATAGGAATATGATTTAAAGGATTCTCTTGACTGCAAAGTAAGAGACTAATGTTCTAATGTGACTTATTCACATCTAATTAATAGAACACTTGAAGTTGTAATCTACGTCATGTGAGAGCTTGGACTAGATTACAATGGAAAGGTAAATTTCATACTTTCATTACTAGCAGATCAACTGATGTAATGAAACTATGTTAATTTGCAGTTTCTAAATTAGATACTTATTAGAACAAGGGTCAATATGATAATAAGACTACTCCAAACTAAATATTTATGTATTATTGGAATGACATAAAATAAATGTTGTTCCCTTAACACGCTTAGAGTTAACTAAAGAGTTAATCTATTAGTGTTTATGACTGATACAATGTTATTGATTAATTACAATTTAAGAGTTAAAACGTAAATATAAAAACACAATGTTTTTCAACGTTTAAATTCTTATTAGAAATCAATCAAAGAATCTATTACCCAAGTGTTTTACGGAACAAACACTTGGGATTGAATCGACAAGGTATGGTGTCTCCTATCTAAACTCAAGCAATGCTTAAGTGGTAACAATTTCGACCCACTGAGCTATCTCAGGGATTGGTTACTCTTTGTAGGAGAAAAGGGGTATTGTGAAAGTCTAAGCTTTAATTGCACAAAATACCTAACCCCCTTTTCTCCATCTGTTTGCTATTTATAGGCAAACATGTTAAGAGTACTGAAGATTAAAAATACATAAACAATAGGAAGGCGTGTCTGACAACTACAACAGTAATTGTCATTTCCAAGAACCAATAGGATTGCGCCAAAAAAGTCTTCGAGTGTCAGTCCTGACACTTCTTGACTTTTAGCCACTTTAGGGATGGTTTGTGTCTGACCCCGATAAGACTTGATCTTATCTCTTCAAACCTTCCCGCTCAATCCCGCCTTTCTTTCAGGCTTTAGGTTCTTCAGTAATCGCCTTCAGTCTTCAGTCTTCAATCTTATTGTTGTTGAAGAGACTGGGGTTCAGTGAGCTCTTGTCTAATGCTCACTGAACCCATTACCTTCTTCTTTATTTCAAGTAACACTTTGTTAGGAAATTAAGCTATAGCAGTTAGTACGGTTGAAGATAAAAGTTAGTACTGCTGAAGAGTTTTGAAGACAAAGAGCAGTTAGTACTGTTGAATGAAGAAGTTTCTATTGTTTTTGATTTCGTATAAGATATATACAAGTGAAGATAAAACCGTGTGAAGATAATTATAGAAAAGATTTAATGTATATCTTATAATGTTAGACTTATACGATTAGGTTGATAGTTATCTTGTAAAGGAATCCTTAGTCTATAAAAGGATTGCCTAGGTTAAAGTTTTGGGACGATTGTTTTAAGATTGTTTTTGTTAAGATTCAAGGTTGTAAACCCTAGTGATAGGAGATCACTCGTATTATTTATTAATAATATTGAATCGTTGAAGTTGAAGTATATTGTGTTCATTGTTCATTCTTTGTTGATTCGTTAATACAAAACACAAACAAACAAATCTTCTAAGTGCTAGCTAGTAAATTCCGCGTGCTAGACTAGACATCATTCAAAGTATTCATCTAACACAAGGAGTGTGTGTAGATCCGGTCAAGTGGTATCAGAGCTAGGTTACTGATACTTTGGTTTAGAAGATCCAGACGAATTTGTTTAAGAAAAGATGGACATGGAGACAACAACAAGTCAGACTAATATTGCTGCTAAGCTTCCAATGCTTAAACCCAATGAGTTCGATATGTGGCGATTAAGAATTGAGCAGTTCTTCCAAGTTCAAGATTATACTCTTTGGGAGATCATTGAAGAAGGAAACTCCTTTTCACCCGTATCAACAACAACTGTTGTTGAAGGTAAATATGAGACTACAGTGCAGACAAAGCCAACCACTACTGAAGAGAAGGCAAGGCACAAGAACGATGTTAAGGCTAGAAGTTTGCTTCTAATGACTATTCCCAATGATCAGTTGTTGAATTTTAGCAAGTTTAAGTGTGCTAAAACCCTTTTTGAAGCTATTGTTGCAAGATATGGTGGGAACGAAGCCACCAAGAAATCTCAGAAGACCCTTCTCAAGCAACAGTTTTAGAATTTTTCAGCAACAAGCAACGAGTCACTAGATCATATGTTTAATAGACTTCAAAAACTAGTGAGTCAACTGGCTGTTCTTGGAATTGAGATGCCTCAGGAAGATCTCAACTCCAAATTTCTGAGGAGTCTACCAGCTGAATGGGCTATGCATGTGGTTGTATGGAAAAACAAGCCTGATATAGATTCCATGAGCTTAATGGATCTCTATAGCAACTTCAAGATAGTTGAACATAATATTAAGAAGTCTGCTGGATCAAGCTCAAGCTCAAGCTCAGGGAATTTGGCCTTTGTATCAACTCCCAGTACCTCAAGTCCAGATGAAGAAGTTCAAGTGACTGGAGCAGTTGGTACTGCTAGTTCCAATATTGGTACTGCTAGCACAAGCAGTACTAATGGACTCTTGGATGAGAATACTTATTGTGCTTTCTTGACTACTCAGCACAATGGAAGTATGTTGACTCATTCAGATCTTCAAGAGATTGATGAAGATGATATTGAAGAGATGGATATCAAGTGGCAGCTCTCTCTTCTCAGCTTGAGAGCTAGGAGATTTTTGAAGAAAACTGGCAAGAAGATTGTCATAAACAGCAATGATGTTGCAGGGTATGACAAGTCCAAGATTGAGTGTTTCAATTGCCACAAGAAAGGTCATTATTCAAGGGAGTGCAGATTGCCAAGCCAACAAGATGGAAAGAGCAGAGGATATGGAAACAAGTCAAGGGTTGTGGAGGTTACTGATTCAAGCTCGAAAGCCATGGTTGCCATTGATGGCTTAGGGTTTGACTGGAGCTATATTGCAGAGGAGGAAGCAGAAGCATCTACAGAGATTGCTCTCATGGCATTTTCAGACTCTGAGGTACAAGTTTCTAAATGTTCTAAATCTTGTGAAGCTTTAAAAGATCTAGAAACTCTTAAGAAAAGATATGAGGATCAGAGAAAAGAGCTAACCCAAACTGCTTTTAACTTAGCAAATCATAAGAGGGCTTTAGCTGTGTTAGAAGAACAAATTGTTCATTATAAAAATAATGAGTCAAAATTTTGTGATGATATGATTATTGTTAAGAGAGACTTAATGTTTAGAGAGAATGAAATTACTGTGTTGAAACATGAGCTAGAACAGGTTAAGAAAGCAAAGGAGAACATTCAAATGACTATTGACACACTAGAATTTGCAACTCAGGGTGTTAGTAAGATTGTTGAGTGTCAGATCCTTAATAAAGCTAAGTCAGGCCTAGGTTATAAGTCAGTTCCACCTCCCTATAGAGGAATTCCAACACCCCCAGGCATAGACTTAGAACACACAGGACTACCTGAATTTCAACTACCTGAGCTTAAATATGGTCCTCAACCTAAAAAGAATGTAGTTGATAAACCTGTGTATGAAAGTACATGTGATGCCTCATTTTCTGAGGATAAGGTGTCCTCAGCTAAGGACTCAGATGCTCCAACCATTGAGGAATGGACTTCTGATGATGAGGATGATCAGGCTGTGGTTAAGCCTGTTAGTGTTAAAGTAGAGGAACCAAAAGTTCCAAAGATGGTTAAACCTGAGACTGTTAGGCCTAGATCAAATGCCAAACCTTTTAGACCAACAGTTAGGTATGCAGAAATGTATAGAACCACAAACAAGCCAAGAGGTAACCAAAGGAATTGGAATGACCTCAAATCTCATCAATTAGGGATGATTTTGTCTGCTATAGGAAAGCTTGTTACTCGTGTGATAGTTTTGACCATCTTGCAGCCTTTTGTGATAAATAGGTAAATAGGTATTCAAGTCCTTGGGTGAACACTGTTAGACCTCCCACTCACCCAAAAAACACTAGAATGATACCTAGATCAGTTCTTTTAAGGTCTGGACCCAAAGCAGTTCATACTACTAGACCAGCAGTTCAGACTGTCAGACCTATTAGACCTGTTAACCCAAGACCAACAGTTCAAGGTGCAAAACCAGTTTTTAAACCAGCACCAAAAACTGTTAATAGACCCTTTCATCACAAAGCAGTTGTAACAAACCAAGTTTGGAAACCTAAGGTAACAACTACCAAGCCAGCAGTTCCAACTGCTAGCAGAGTAATTGGTACTGGTGTTAATAAAAACACTGCTAAGGGAAATATGGGAAATGGTGTGAATGCATCAGCATGTTGGGTTTGGAGACCCATCAAACCCAATGGTGCTCAAATTGTTTTGAAAAGAATGAATTATGTTGATGCAAGAGGAAAGCCTAAGTCTGTTTTGGCTTGGGTTCCACAAGGAAATTAATTTTTCTTTTTGAGTGCAATGTTAGTCATATACTTTTATATTGTGAGATAAGTTCTTTGTGGCTTGTTTCTTTGTTTTTGGACTAACATTTGTAGGTTTTGGATGAAAAGCATCATGGAATTAAATGCTTTATGTTTTGGACTATATGGTGATTTGGAGCTGAGTGTGTGATCTTTGCACACAACAAATGGTAATTGGTTCACCATGTCTAACCCATATAAGAACCAACTAGTCCAGAGCAAACGGTATCTGGTAAAGACTAATCAAATCCGTTGATGGTTGACAATTTACCAAAAATTGTATGGTTATCAGCTCACCATATCTAACTGTGAAGAGTTGGCTAGTCCAAAGCAAACGGCTATTGGTAAAGACATATCAAATCCGTTGATAGCTGATAGTTTGCTAAAAACTATGTTTGAGCCATGGTATTTTAAAATCCTTTTCAATAAATTCATACGGCTCAACAAAATTTTTCCAACAGTTGGTACGGTTAGTACAAAGTTAGTACGACTCAACTAGCCGTTGTAAAAATCTGTCAGTAATTAATTTTATAGCCGTTGGGGTAAAACTGTTATTCTTAAGGTATTTATAGGGATTTTTCTAGAAGATAATTATCTTTTTACCATAAATTTATTTATTCTATTTCTAAAGATAATTTATCTTATACGAATATTACGCAAAACCCTAAACAGTACCTATAAACCCCAAACGACTACATAAAACCTCAATTCCAATATTAACGATCATCGTATTGCTATAATCTTTCATTTTTCATCACTAAAAATGGCTGGATTGGAATTTGTTAAGCGTCATAATCAGGTTGCGTTTCTTGAGAAAACAGAGGATGGAGATGGACCAAAGTTTTATGAGATTGTGGACTTTCTCAACCACTCTCACATAAGGTATGCTCTAACTGTTTCTCCTACTCTTTATGTCTCGCACATCACACAGTTCTGGCAGAATGCTACTGTCTTAACTAGTGAAGATGGAGACTTAGAAATTCATTCTGAAGTGGATGGTGTATCTTTTGTTGTTACCGAGTCTATAGTTAGGAGACATCTTAAATTAAATGACTCAGATGGTATTAACACTATGCACAACACTGAAATATGGGAAGAACTTACCAAAATGGGGTATGATACATCTGAACATAAATTAAATTTTCAAAAAGGATGTTTCTCACCTCAATGGAGATTTTTGATACATACCCTTTTACATTGTTTAAGTCCTAAAAAGACTGCTTGGGAGCAGTTCAGTAGCAATATTGCTATTGCTCTCATTTGTTTGTCTACAAACAAGGTTTTTAACTTTTCAAAATTTATTTTTGAGGGTATGGCATCTAATGTAAACAGCAAAACAAAGTTTCTAATGTATCACAGGTTTGTTCAAATACTTTTGAATAAAAAGACATACCTGCTTACAAAACCAACAGAAATTTTTGCTACTCCTAGCCTTCAATCAAAAGTTTTTCAAAATATGGCTATGGCTAGTAGGTTTTTTCAAGGGGAACCAGTTCCATTGTTTCCTCAAATGCTTCAAACTGAGTTGGGTGAAGGTTCAGCAGTTCCAACTGATCCCCATCACACATCCACTCAAGTACTTGAAAGAACCCAACCATCCCAATTTCACATCACTTATAGGAGAAGGGAAACACCCAGAGTGATTCCTAGATCCTTTCCCCATGATTCACCTCTCCTAGCAGGTCACACAGCTAGAAGTGATGAGGGTAGTTCTAACCAAAATGCATTGATGGAATTATGTACCAAGCTAGTTGCCAAAGTTGAAAGTTTGGAGACAGATCTTGCAAGCACCAAGGATGAGCTCAAAGCTCACAAGGAGAATTCTGCTAAAATTTTTAACAGGTTATCTTTAAAGGTGAAAAAGCTGAAAGATCAACTCAAGCAGAAAAGGGAAAGAATGGTATTGGATGATGATTCTTCTAGTGATGACTCAGATGATTCAGATGATGCTGATGGTGGAAATTCTTCCAAACAGGGGAGGAAATTTGGTAAAGACAAGGATGGATCAAGTTCTCAGGGGAGGCATAATGAAGAGGAAGAAGAACAATTTGATATAGGTTCTGGTAATGTAGATATGGAAGAAGAAGAACAACATGAAGCAGTTCAGAATGATATCCAAGAAGCAGAAAAAGTTCAGACTGTTGAAGCAGTTCCAACTGCTGAGACAGAGCATCAAGCAGTTCCAACTGGTGATACTTCAGTTGAGCTAGTTTATGAAAGAAAAAGAGCTGACAAAGGTAAAAGAGCTATGACACAAGAAGAAGAGGAAGCAGCTCAAGAACTTGAAAGGCTCAAGACATTAAAACCAAAAACTCAAGCTCAGATAGATCATGATGCAGAAGTTGCAAGGAAAATGATAGAAAAAGATTTGGCTGATGAAGAAGATAAGAAAGCTCAGATTGCTCAAGATGAGGAATTAGCAAGGAAAATGGCTGCTGATGATGAAAAGAACATAGCTGGTTTCATGGATAGAACTAGAACTGAAGATTTTAATCAAGAAGAGTTCAATGAGCAACTTCAATACTTGTTGGATTCTGATTGTATTATAAAAGCTCATGCTGTGATGATTCTTAATGATCAGGAGTTAAATGAAGAAGAAAAGTCAGAGGAGCTCAAAGAATTTATCTTGAAGACAAATAGAGAAGCTACTTGGAGTGACTTAATGCACAGAATCAGAGAAAGGCAAAAGTCTGGTTACAAGACCAAGTTACCTACCAGGAAGGAGAAACTCAATTTCATGAAGCACAAGTTAAAGATGTGTATTGGTATTTGTTTGAATCGTGTGGAGTACATAGAGTTTCTACTCCAGATGGGATAGAAATCTATATGTTGGTGGAAAAGGACTATCCACTCAGATCATTTGTGTTAATGGCTATGATACAAGGAAGACTCAAGGTTGAAGAAGACTCTGAGATGGCAGACTTGTTAGTTACAAAGATTTTCAACCTTGCAGAGCAAAGAAAAGTCAAAGACTAAAGTGACTGATGTGATAGATGTTTGAAAGAATTTTCCACATTAAGAAGAAGAAGCTTAATTTGAAGAAACTTAGTGATTTGGATAGAAATCATAAGTTTAGGGGAGGATTGTTAGGAAATTAAGCTATAGCAGTTAGTACGGTTGAAGATGAAAGTTAGTACTGCTGAAGAGTTTTGAAGACAAAGAGCAGTTAGTACTGTTGAATGAAGAAGTTTGTACTGTTTATGATTTCATATAAGATATATACAAGTGAAGATAAAACCGTGTGAAGATAATTATAGAAAAGATTTAATGTATATCTTATAATGTTAGACTTATACGATTAGGTTGATAGTTATCTTGTAAAGGAATCCTTAGTCTATAAAAGGATTGCCTAGGTTAAAGTTTTGGTATGATTGTTTTAAGATTGTTTTTGTTAAGATTCAAGGTTGTAAACCCTAGTGATAGGAGGTCACTCGTATTATTTATTAATAATATTGAATCGTTGAAGTTGAAGTATATTGTGTTCATTGTTGATTCGTTAATACAAAACACAAACAAACAAATCTTCTAAGTGCTAGCTAGTAAATTCCGCGTGCTAGACTAGACATCATTCAAAGTATTCATCTAACACAAGGAGTGTGTGTAGATCCGGTCACACTTCAGGGAGATCCGCCTCCCTGTGTGGTGAGTCTTTCTTTTTAGACTCGTCCTGAGCATCTTGAAGGTAACTCACTGAGTGACTGTTCACTCAGTGATCTAATTGTGTTTTCGGTTGATTAACACTTAGCGTAATTTGTATTCAAATCCTGTTTTAAGGACTCTTGGGTACTGAAGGACCCAACAATCTCCCCCTATTTGGATATAAATTATGCTTAAGTGTTTTGATCAGTAATGAGTGAGCTAATGACTTCTTCTCATACTGAAAGTACTAGAAAGTAATTAAGGACACTGAAATAACAAAACAAAGGGACATCATTTTATTAATTTCATTACATAAGTCCTAACAACTAAACAATGTACAGGATAGTGGTGTTGCAGATTCATTCAGTCCAGTTTGTAACCAAGGGCTTCAAGCTTAGGTCTCTTGGATTCCAGCTCATGTTGATCAGGATGTTCTTGAATCTTGGTTCTCAGGTCTTTGCAGAACCTCACATTGGCAGGACTCTGGATTGGGGAGGCCATCATGAGGAAACCAAGCATGGATTTGATTCCAGCCTGATCAATATCACTCCATCTTTGGAAGGCTGGGTCTCCAAACTCATCAGTGAAGAAGAGACCCCTTTCAGGTAGTTCAATGACCTGGTTGTTCATAAATTAAACTCTATCAGGGAGAGCTCTGTTGCATTTAAGGCCAGGAACTCTGATCTCAGGCTCAGACTCAATTTGCTTCCTCTTTCTTCTAGAGGACTGAGTAGGAGCAGGCTGACTGGCTGGAGCTGGGAGAAGTGAGGGAATACCAAGTTCTTGAGGTGTTGCTGCCAATTTTTCATATCTTAGCTTCAGGGACTTCATCAGTTCTTTGACAACAACGTTCGACTTCTTGAATATGATTGGACCTAATTCATCCAATTCAATGATCCCAAAGTCAGTGAATCTAAAGGGCTCATGAATCTCAAAGTTCCTCTTGTCAGGACCTCTGAAGACACTGATGACAGCAGGCTTGGTGTTTTGATGAATCTTTACATCAGTGATAGGTTCAGGTCTCAGTCTGCTTGTCATAACCCATTGGTACTTCTCAATCCTCTTTTTCCTTATCTCCTCAGTCTTTTTTAATCTTTCTTCTCTTTTCTTCCTGAGAGCAGTCATCTCAGCATCCTGAGCTTTCACAAAGCTCTGACCACCTTTCTTTCCAGCAAGATCTTTTGGCTCAATTCCAAGTTTCTCAGCCTCTTCTCTGACCACCTGGATGAGGGCAGACTTGTTCTGCCTCTCTTCTTCAGCTGCTTTCTTCAACACTTCTTCCTTCTCCATATGAGCCTGAATTTCAGCCTCAGTGAGAAGATGCATCACTTCATTGATCTCATAAGGGACCTTGATTGGTTCATCAGGGTCAGGCCTTCTTTCTGAGAAAGTAGGCACCAATATTTTAGGCTCAGGCTCAGTAGAAGTGAGAATGCCTTTGCCTTTATCTTGAGTTGATGATGGGGTTGTTTCAGGAATCTCCCCCTCAGTGTGAGAAGGAGGTTGTTGGCTGGAAGAAGCTTCCGTGACTTTCTCCCCCTCAACTGTTGCTTGAGCCATTGTGAGAGTAGGAGTTGGAGTGCTCACTGAAGTTGAGGGAGCAGCCTGACCTTTGAAAGCCTGATAGATCTCAGTCATCATGGATTTGATGTCTGAGGTATCTTGCTGAAGTGTGGATACCTTGGCTTCAAGAGATGCCTGAGAAGCCTCGATAGCAGTCATCCTAGGCCCAAGATTCCAGGCCAAGTAATTCGAAGATTTGGCCCATGATGCCAAATGTGCCTCCAGAAGAACCAGGGAAGACTTGATGGAGTCCACTGAAGAGCTGAGACCCTGAAGGTTGGAGGATTTCAGCATGTTGATAAGCTCAGTGAACTGATCTGACTGTTGCTGAAAAGTCTCAGAAGCCTGAAGAATCTTCTTATTGAGCTCAGGGTTATCTTTCACTGACTCTTGAATAGTTGCAACGCTCTGAGTAATGTTGGAAAGGGTAGCGTTGAACAGTTGAAGATTCTGATCAAGAGTTGTCAAGGAGTAGGCAATCCCTGATTGTTGCTCATTAACTTCATCACAATAAAGTTCAACAGATTCCTTCAGGTTAACATAGTGAACTGCAGCTTCACAATGTTGGTCAAAGATGTCTTCAGTGAGCCCTTGAAAGAGAGCATTGTTGGCCTTCTGCAAGAACTTGACCAATTGTCTTTCAGTGAGAGGAAGAATGTTTTCATACTTCCTGAGATTGGCTGGGCAGGATGATTCAGAGTCCGAAGAATGATCAGCCTGAGAAGCTGATTCTTCACCTTGTGGAGGAGAAGACTGATGCGATTGTTCAGTGGGTTGTGCATCAATTTCTATATCACCACCTGCCTCAAACACTTCTTCCTCACTGTTAATACTGAGCTCTTCATCAGAAAAGAGAACAGCCTGAATATCCGCCATGGATTGAATCTGCAACTGGTTTTGGCCAGGTCCTGACCCTGCCATAATAACTGAGTGGGTTTTCTCAGCCTGGCGTTTGGGGTCAGTTCCCGAGGGAATGGATCCGCCTTGAGGGGGTTGTGGTTCCATATCAGCGGGTGGTTTCATGCCTCCTGAGTCTTTGTCCCCATGTGCGCCTTCAAGCACTGATGGGTGTTTTTCAGTACTATCAGTAGACACACTTTGTGATTGTTGATGGACCCCCTTCCCATCTGGGTTGTACTGCCCTTTTGGGGATTTAGGGTCCTTGACTCCCTGAGACCCTGAGTGTGATTTCTCAGGGCCATAAGCAGGATGTGATTGGGTGTGGGTCCCCTTCTCAGTAGAGTAGTGCTGCTCTACCGAGGATTCAGGACCCTTTTCTCCCTCAGGCACTGATTGTGATTTGCCAGTACCTTCATCGGGATGTGATTGGGTGGAGGTTCCTGACCCTAGTGACTTGTGTATGTCAGTAGAGCCATGAGGAAACTGGGGTTTGCCCGAGGACACTGAGGATGATTTATCAGTGACCTCCATTGGCGTTTGTTTTAGGGTCAAGAGGGTCTCAATGATGGGTGTCTCTGAGGTCTTGGCCAGTGTTTCCCCTTCTGAGGGTTCTGAGGCAGAAGATCTAAGGGCGAGTGATTTGGGTTTAACCACCTTCTTGGTCCCTGCCTTCTTTTTCTTCTTCTCCTGCTTTTCAGGAGAAGGAATGGGTGAGATTGCTTTGTCACCCTGAATGACTACCAACATGTAGTTGGTCAGGGCGACTGGTTGTACCTCTGTTATGCCACTGGTATAATTGGCCTTGTGTAGGATGTCAGGTTTAGATCCTTGAGCGTCAGGCCTAATATAGTCAGGGCCAAGTAAGTCCTGAAGCACACAGGAAATGAACCTTGGGTAAGACATGTGTCTTTGCCTAGATTTTCCTGAGAGCTTGGCAACGAGGTCACGGAAGATTATTCCTCCGATGTCAATTTTTCTACCCTCCAGGAGACTGAACACCATCAATTGTTGTGATGAGTTCAATTGCTCTGTAGAGGATTTATTCCCTCCAAGGACCTGAATGACAAAAGTCATCAGGATCCTCCAGATGGGAGATAACCAAGTCTTGATTATTGGTGCCTTGGCCAATAATGAACCTGGGGCCACATTAGGTTGTTTGGGGTCATGTGGCCCTAGAAAAAGCAATTCTGCTTTAACTTCTTGGTCAGTGGGATTGGGCGCAAAATTCTCAGCGAAATCAAGATCAGTGGCCTTGATGAAGGTTTTGTAATCAAGGGAGAGGGTCCTTCTCCCATTCATCACTGAGAAAGTGATTATAGAGTCTTTGGTGTCCTCAGGGCTGGTTGCCACTGCTGTACACCAAAATTCCCTCAAGTAGTCATGGTATATGACTGAGGGGGTCTTTGTAAATGCCGTAGCAAGAAAGCAGTTTTGTAGATACTTAACTACATTCTTGTACGCCCAAAACTTTTAGGGATAGGCAAATTACCTACCACATTGTCCTTGGTCATGTCTACGCCCTCAATGAGGAATTCCACATTAGGGGCGTATGTAATAGCATTAGAAGAAGCCATTTTTGTTGGGTAAGTCTGGGTAACAAAGATGGTTGGGGTTTCTAAAAGCTAAGAACACACACACAAAATTTTGTTTTGAAAGAAAAAAGGGCAAGAATTTGCTTAGAATTTTCTAAAAAACGTGTGTGTGTTTTTTGTTTGGGTGGTATTTATAGGGAAGTGAAGTGGAGGGTATTTTAGGCATTAAGCAGTTTAATTTCTCAAAAGATATTTTTTTGAAAACTGTTTTGAATAAAACTTTTGAGATCCGCATTAAATGCTTAGCCACTCCACTATCCCTGTTTTGCGCAACTGTCAAGGCAAACAGTTGTGCCGTCTGCAAAAAGTAAAACTTGGAGAGTTGAGTCATCACATATCTGTTATGTGATTGGAGAGGCATTAAATGCCAAGTGGGAATGTGGTGGCCCATGAGGTGCATGCCAGAAAGGCAAAAGAACAAATATTCTTAAATTAAATAAGAATTCAATTACCAACCTCGAACATTTACTAACTAGATACTTAGAGCATTTAAGTTAGCATTGAATGTCACTTGAGGGCCCTGAATGACTCTTCATTCAGTTAACCTGATTGTTCAGGACTTGTGTTTAGTTCTTGAGGTACAAGGGTTCAGGGAAGGTTATCCTGCTTGTTCAGGGACTTGGGTTTAGTTCCTGAGGTACAAGGGTTCAGGGACTTGGGTTTAGTTCCTGAAGTTCAGGGAAGGTGATTCAGTGATCTTTTTCACTGAGGAACACATTGAGTCAGGGACCTGGGGTTTTCAGAATTTACACTTAGTTGGATGGACTCAATCAGTGGACTGAATCTCAATATCCAACATTCCTAATTCAGCTTTCAGTCTTGTGAAAGTTGGTTCATCCAATGGTTTGGTGAATATATCAGCTAGCTGATATTCAGTAGGAATGAAGTGTAATTCAATGTAACCATTCATGACATGGTCCCTGATGAAATGATATCTAATATCAATGTGTTTTGTTCTCTGATGAAGAACAGGGTTGTTTGAGATGACAATTGCACTTGTGTTATCACAAAAGATAGGAACCATCTTGTACTGAATTCCATAGTCACTGAGTTGACTTTTCATCCAGAGTACATTTGCACAACAACTTGCTGCTGCAACATATTCAGCTTCAGCTGAGGACATGGCAACTAATTGTTGCTTCTTAGCACTCTAACAGACTATTTTCCCACCAAGTTTTTTGGCAGGAGCCTGAGGTGTTTTTTCTGTCCATGTTGCATCCAGCATAGTCAGAGTCTGAGTATCCTTTGAGATCAAAGCCTGAACATTTTGGATAGTATAATCCAAGGTTTGGAGTACCTTTCAGGTACCTGAGTATCCTTTTCACAGCAGTGAGATGAGATTCTCTTGGGTCAGATTGATATCTGGCACATAAGCACACTGAGAATTGGATGTCAGGCCTTGATGCAAGTAGATACATCAGTGATCCTATCATTCCTCTGAAGAGAGTTTGATTCACTAGTTTACCAGTAAGGTCAGGACCAAGGTTGTTTGGTGGTACCATGGGAGTTTTGACTGAGGCACAGTCACTGAGCTCATACTTCTTTAGTAGGCTCTTGACATACTTCTCTTGACTGATAGAGGTTCCTTTATCAGTCTGCTTGATTTTCAGTCCAAGGAAGTAAGTTAGTTCTCCCATCATGCTCATTTCAAATTTCTTTGCCATCAGTTTTTCAAACTGTTTGCAAAGTTTATAACTTGTTGAGCCAAAGATGATGTCATCAATATATACTTGTACAAGTATGACATCATTATTTGTCCTATAGATAAACAATGTGTTGTCTATCTTGCCTCTGAAAAATTTGTTTTGGATCAGGAAGGCTGAGAGAGTTTCATACCATGCCCTGGGAGCTTGTTTCAGTCCTTAAAGGGCTTTGTTAAGCTTGCAGACATAGTCAGGAAACTCATGGCTTTCAAATCCAGGAGGTTGCTGAACATAAACTTCTTCTTTCAGTGACCCATTTAAGAATGCACTTTTAACATCCATTTGGTACACCTTGAAGTTCATGTAGGTAGCAAAAGCAAGGAAGATCCTGATGGCTTCCATCCTTGCTACTGGTGCAAATGTTTCTTCATAGTCAATGCCTTCTTGTTGATTATAGCCTTTGGCTACAAGTCTGGCTTTGTTTTTAATGACTATGCCATTTTCATCAGATTTGTTTTTGAATACCCATTTCATCCCAATGACTGAAACATCTTCAGGACACTTGACCAAGGTCATTACCTTGTTTCTGTCAAATTGTTCCAGTTCATCATTGGCCTGAACCCAACTATTGTGGTGATGAAGTCCACAAATAGGCATTCATTGGCTGAGGCTGCTCTCAGTTGTGCAGCCATGCTTCTAGTGAGCATGCCTTCAGTAGGCTCACCAATTATATTGACAAGTTCTATATCCTGAGACCTAGTCCAACTGTCCTGAGGTCTTGGAAACTGATTAGAACTTGTAGAGGCCTGATGGGTAGGGTCAGGATCAGACACATGATGATCTTCAGTATCATGAGTGTCTGAGTGGGTTGACTCATCACTGTGATTGTTTGGTTCCTGAGCACTTTGTTCAGACTGAATGATTGCATCAGTATTTCTTTGTGCTTCAACAAACTCAGTGATGGTTGGGTAAGGAAGGTTGTAAGGGATGATGTAATAGGAGATGTCAGCATTTGTTTGGTACTGAGTGGAAGGACCATTTTCAGGATGATGTTCATCAGGAGGGTATCTTGATGAATCATCAATGCCTATCTCTTCCACTGAGGTGTTAGAGACACTGATTGCATCAGTGCTCTCATCAAAGGTAACATGGAATGTTTCCTCAGTATGTTGTCTCCTAGTGTTGAACACCCTGAAGGCCTTTGAGACAAGTGAGTATCCTAGGAAGTATCCATCATCAACTTTAGCATCAAATTTCCCTAAGTGATCCTTGTGATTATGAATAAACACAGGACGCCCAAACATATGAAAATAGTTGATGTCAGGGATCCTTCCCTTGAATAACTCATAAGGGGTTTTGCTATGTCTCTTGACAATGATGGATCTGTTTTTTGTATAACAGGCAGTTTTGACTGCTTCAGTCCAAAAGTGTTTGGAAAGGACTGATCTATTTAGCATTTTCCTGGCTGCTTCAATGAGTGTTCTATTTTTTCTTTCAGCCACACCATTTTGCTCAGGTGTGTAAAGAGAGGAAAAGTTTTGGGAAATTCCTTTCTCATCACAGAAACATTCAAGTTCATAGTTTTTGAACTCTGTTCCATTGTCAGTCCTAATCTGTTTGACTTTGATGTCATTTTGATTTTCAATGTTCCAGACAAAGGACATGATTGTTTCAGCTGCCTGACTCTTTTTGATCAGGAAGTACACCCAAGTGTATCTTGAGTATTCATCCACAATGACCAGAGTATACTTCTCATGGTTAATGGATCTAGGATTGATGGGCCCAAAGAGATCCATATAGAGAAGATGAAGGCAGTTCCTGATGGAAAAGTTTGTTTTGGTTTTAAAGGATGCTCTATGATGTTTTCCTTTTTCACAGGCAGAGCATGGTTTATCCTTTGAAAACACAAGTGATGGTAAGCCAAGGACCTTGTTTTGTTTCACAAGGTTGTTTATGTTTTTGAAGTTCAGGTGGGAGAGTCTCTTATGCCAAAGCCAGTTGAGGGTTTCAGTGGCTTTAGTAAAGAGACAGGTTCCATTCTGAGTTAGACTGGACATGTCTAATACATAAACATCTTGTCTTCTTGGTGCAATAAGGACAACTTCCTTATTAGCATTGAAGATGATTCCTTGCTTATCATCAAACTGAACTATGTATTTTGCATCACATAGTTGACTGACACTGATCAAATTGTATTTAAGACCATTAACATAAGCTATCCTAGTAAAGACTATACCATTGCAGTTTACTGAGCCATAACCTTCAGTGAGACATGACGAGTTATCAGCAAATATCACTTTGGGTCCTGATTCATCCACATACTTGTGCAAATACTCTTTCACACTAGTCATGCTCCTTGAACATCCACTATCCAGATGCCAAACAGGATCCCTGGCATGCCTCTGCACAAATGGTAAACTGGGTTAGTTCTTTCTAGGACTCCACTTCTTGGAGGGCTTAACTTTGGGGGTCTTTCTAAAATTGAAAATTGATTCATGGTCAGTGGTGGAGTGGACTGAGCTACCATAAATTTTGCATTTGATAGCTGAGGTAGACTCAGTAGACTGAGAGGATGACTTGTTCATACCTCTTCTGGCCTGAATGACCTTATCATGTCCTGAGGTGTCATGAGTGGGATCTCCACAAATTTCACAGCTATTGTCCATTAGACAATCCTTAGGAAGGTGGTCATTAAATCCACAACGAGGGAAAGGTGCAAAAGGCTTGGCCTTTTGTTTCTGTTTCTGTTTAGAATCAGAAGGGTATTTTAAAGCCTGAGCTTTAAAGCTTGCCATCTTTTATGTGGCTGTGTATGTATTGTGATCAGAGGTCCTGTGATCATCCATTTTGCAAATCTTGAAGTAAAGAATTCTATAACAATCATCAGTGTAATGATTGGTAAAGTGACACAGCTCACATCTTTTCAGGGGCTTGGAGGGTTTTGGTTTGGTGCTTAAGGAAGCTGATTTGGGTTCCTTCTTCTTGGATTGAGAAGGTTTCTCAGAAGATTCAATCTTCTCACTCAGCTTCCTGACCATTTCAGCCAACTGATCAATTTTTGAATCAGGGCTGTCAGTTTTTTACTTCAGAAGGGACTGAAGTTGATGAGTCATCAGTATTTACTGAGACTTCAAGGGTTTGCCTTTTCAGGATGGTTTTTCCATTCCTGGATTCTCCTTTGGAGAATACTGAGAGTAGACCAATGGTGGGAGGTCTGAGCATGGTGCAGCACCCTGAAGGATATTCAGTGGTGTGAATGATTCTGATTCAGACTCATTGACTGACTTAGTATTACTGGGTTGGTCAGTGAGTCCAAGCATATTTTTCAGAGCCTGACTTTCAGGAAGCAAGATTTTTCCAGTCTCAAAGTTTGGTAACTTACTGACTGGGTTGTCCCTGACAATCCAGTCATTTGACTTGGGTAGCATTTCTTGCTCAAAAGATATGCCAGCTGGAATAAAGGTCATTTCACTGTGACTCTCACTGGGGGTTTTAGTGAGATGGTCAATTCCTATTGTTTTCTTAGGAATTAAACCCACAGTATCAAAGACCTTGGGGTTCTTTTTAGTCCAGCCTTGAATGACAGCCTTTTCTTTGTTAAGTTCATTTTGTAGGGCTTGGTTTTGTTTCAAAATTTCAGTGTTTTGAATATGTAGAGTAATTGTTTCTAACTTGGCTTGTTTTAGTACAAGCAATTCATCTCTACACTTATTCAATTCTGACACAAGATTGTTATATTTTGAAAACAAGTTAAGCCTTTGTTCTTCAACAAACTTAAGATCTACACAAATATAATTCATATAGGACTGCCAATCAGAATTATCATCCATAGAAAGTAAAGTGTTTACCTTCTTCATGGTTATGTTCACCCACTCTCCATTCCTTGCATGGCTTTTCCCAACAGCCACCTGATCACCTTCAGAGAGTGCCATCAGTGCACTCACTCTAATTTCCTCATCTTCTGAGGAGACCTCTTCTTCATCCCAGTCATAAGCTTCTGCTACAAGAACCTTGTTCTTTGTCTGAACAGGTTTGGATGTTTGAGCAGCCTGCAAGTTTAGCCTTAGCTTTCCTGTATTTTGCTTCAAAGTCTTTTTGACCCTTTTGAACATTATTGTTTTGAAAATGTTGGGTCGACTGAAGCATTCTAGGTTGAAACTTGCGAGTTCCTGAGGAACTGTTTCCTGAAAATTTGTAAGAGGGTTCTGAGATGGTTTTAGAATAACAGTCTCTAGCAAAATGACCCTTTTTACCACAATTAAAGCATTCAGTGGTTTCATTTGCTTTTGCTTTTGAAAAGTTGGACTGATTTCTTTTGATAAAACGTTTTGAACTAGCAAGGAGTGCCCTTTCTTGGAATTCCAAGTTTAAATCATTTAGGTACTCATCACTAGTCCTTTCATCAATTTCATCTTCAGAATCCTCTTGAAAATCCTGCACAACACCATTAGTATAAAAGGCAGTTGATATGGGTGTGGAGGTTAAGGCCTTTTTGGTCTCAAGAGCTTTTGAGTCTGGGTATCTCCTTGAGATTAAGTTGTCTTCATAGACAAACTTCCCATAGATCTCAGGGACCTCAAGGGTCTGAATATGATTAGCATTCCTGAGGCCTTGTGAGAAGTTTAGCCACTTCTCAGGAAGACTGTTGACAAAGCCAACATTTGTCTCATGCTTAGACAAAACTACACCATCATTTGATAGTTCGTTTATCAAAGTCTTGTATCTGGTATAAGTCTGAGAGAGACTTTCAGAGTCCTTTGCACTGAAAGTGTTATACTCAAGTTTCAGGTCCATAATCCTGTTTTCCTTGGTATCTGAGGGACCCTCAAAGCTATTGATCAAGTCATCCCAAGTTTGCTTGGCTGTTGAATAGTTGATGACTGATTCCATTATATCGTTAGGAAGACAAGATATAATGATGCTTTTCAGGCGTTGGTCTTGATTGACCACCTTTCTCTCATCAATGGTCCATTAAGCTTCAAGCTTGTTTAGCCCTTCAGCAGTCTTTGGGACATAGGGACCATCTTTGACACAAGTGATGTAGTATGGTTCCATACCAGTCAAGTAGCAAAGCATTCGCTTTTTCCACTTGCTAAATTTACCAGCTTCAAGTCTTGGGGCAACAGCTGAAAAGCTTCCACCCTTTTTATCGACTAGCTGGGGCACATTAATATCAGCCATAGTAGGATCTTGGTTTTAAAAACCTTGAGCACTCTTGGTTATTTTTGAAAGATTTTATAAACCAGAGGCTCTGATACCACTTGTTGTTCCCTTAACACACTTAGAGTTAACTAAAGAGTTAATCTATTAGTGTTTATGACTGATACAATGTTATTGATTAATTACAATTTATGAGTTAAAACGTAAATATAAAAACACAATGTTTTTCAACGTTTAAATTCTTATTAGAAATCAATCAAAGAATCTATTACCCAAGTGTTTTGCGGAACAAACACTTGGGATTGAATAGACAAGGTATGGTGTCTCCTATCTAAACTCAAGCAATGCTTAAGTGGTAACAATTTCGACCCACTGAGCTATCTCAGGGATTGGTTACTCTTTGTAGGAGAAAAGGGGTATTGTGAAAGTCTAAGCTTTAATTGCACAAAATACCTAACCCGCTTTTCTCCATCTGTTTGCTATTTATAGGCAAACATGTTAAGAGTACTGAAGATTAAAAATACATAAACAATAGGAAGGCGTGTCTGACAACTACAAAAGTAATTGTCATTTCCAAGAACCAATAGGATTGCGCCAAAAAAGTCTTCGGTTGTCAGTCCTGATACTTCTTGACATTTAGCCGCTTTAGGATGGTTTGTGTCTGACCCCGATAAGACTTGATCTTATCTCTTCAAACCTTCCCGCTCAATCCCGCCTTTCTTTCAGGCTTCAGGTTCTTCAGTAATCGCCTTCAGTCTTGAGTCTTCAATCTTATTGTTGTTGAGGAGACTGGGGTTCAGTGAGCTCTTGTCTAATGTTCACTGAACCCATTACCTTATTCTTTGTTTCAAGTAACACTTCAGGGAGATCCGCCTCCCTGTGTGGTGAGTCTTTCTTTTTAGACTCGTCCTGAGCATCTTGAAGGTAACTCACTGAGTGACTGTTCACTCAGTGACCTAATTGTGTTTTCGGTTGATTAAAACTTAGTGTAATTTGTATTCAAATCCTGTTTTAAGGACTCTTGGGTACTGAAGGACCCAACAATAAATGAAATAATCTAATACTACTTCAATTTGAGTATTTATGTAATTTTGGAATGACATAAAATAAGTGAAGTAATAAATTAACTTGAAATTACTATTGAAACCAAGAGATGGTGTTCATAATTACTTTAGTTAAACATGTTTATGTTTCATTACAAAGATTATAATAAAGTAAGACGTTAACTTGTTATGTTTTTTAATTAAGACATATACAAGAAGTCATTGAGTTGATCAATGATTTATAACATATAGTGGGATTATAACAGTTTATGTCTTCTTGTTGAGACATGGACATGAAGTGACTTGGTCAAAAAGTACTTATGTTATATAGCATGCAATTGGCTTGAAAATTCTATTATACCATTAAGTTGACTTAGTTGGTGAATAGATAAGCCAAACGAAATATATTTATCTTACATATTGTAAGATTGTCTTACAATATTAATCCTAATCAAATACAAAATGTTTATGGTATGTTCAGTTAGGAAAATCAAATACTTGTTATATTGTTTGATTAAAGATAACTATATCTTTTATTCTTCCAAAAGTTATCAAGGTTAGAAAATTGAGTATGGATTGGATATACTCAATAAGACTCCAATCTAGAAGATTAATAAGACACCATTTAGTTATGAAATGTGATGAATCACATTAAGTCTTAAAATGAAGTTCTGAATTTGTTAAACTACTTATGAGTAGGTTATTAACAAACTAAATGTAAGGAATTGTCAATATGTATTTGTAATGTCCCAAAAAGAGAACATTGTATTGTTGCTTTATTTGCTAAGTATTTATAGATAGTCTATAAATTACAAAAAGCAAGTGGGAGTTTTTATCTTGAAAAGATAAAATTAGAAGATACATAATCTTCTAAAACACACTAGTGAAAATCATGATGAGGCTAAACATGTAAATGATAGACCTCAAGATGATGGAATTCTCATTCATAGATCCGCAAGGATATCTCAGATATTTGATTAATATGCTGAGGATTATATTATGAAGCATTACCAAATATTGAATTGGGTAAATTACTTATACTATGAATGTTAAACATGTTGTCCATAATGATAATCAATTTTTGGAAAATTGGTTTATCTTAATTCTTAATAGTTAGACTAAAGAATGAAGATGAGTTTCTTCAAAGATAAGGTAACCCTAGTGGTTTAAATCTTTGTGTAGAAATCATATGGACGATATTGTACACATATTTTAATGCATGTCTTATGACAAGATTATTAATCATAATTAAGCAATTAACTATGATTGAATATTCTTTTCTAAGCACATTAAATATACAAAGATGGTAATTGTCATATTTATTTTCATGAATATGAAATTTGACAATTGATTATTAAACTCTTTCTTGTATAATTACTTAAGCGAGGACGGTAAGTAATTTAAGAGTTTTATGAATTCATATAATCTTTGAAAGTGTACAAAATGCAAGAATTCAAGTATGGATAAATGCATGCATCTAGGAGATGAGTCTTATGTTTAAATATTAAATCCAAGTTTTGATTTATAATTTAAAATAAGATAACTCCTAAGTATTCCTGAAAGCTAGTGGGAGTATTATGTTTACTTTCTTAAATCATATATGTTGGATAACATATAGGAAGTAACATTCCATATAAGTTAAATGTTAAGACTTAATTTGGAATGAAACTTCATATAAAAGATTTAGGAAGAAAAACATATAACCTTGGAATGTGTGTTTATTATTATAAACAATGCGGTAAATAAATCTAATAGAACATGATATATCATTTAGAATGTCTAAATGGATACATATCTTTTAAATAAGATAGAATATAAATAAAATCTAAGTATGACTCGAAGATGTTTTATGAACATCATGTTACATAGACGAATTGTTATAAGATGTTATGACAATGTTTATATCTAATTAAAAGGTTATTAGATAACTAGTGTAATGAATATTCTAATTGGAATATGTTTGGATATAGAATTACATCCTCAGCCTGGAACAGCTTTCAGATTCTATAGATGAACAATTTGTCAATTGTTGTGAAAATTGTCGTAGCCAACAAACTTGAAAGTTTGGAAGGCATCAAAAATTACACAGTAGATATTAAAGTTTACGAAATTTTAAAGAGCATATTGTTGTTTGCATACAATGGTGCTAATGAAATTGAGATGACACTCAATACTAGTCATGGTAGAATTTCATCCTTGTTAATGGCCATGTGTACTAGTTATACTTAACTAAGAGCATAGTTGCATTATACATTAAAAGAATAAGAATACTTTAAACTTTAAAATTGTTTGAAAGTTTGATAATCATAAATTGGTGATTGAGGATGTCGCACACTTTATGAAGTATTATGTAGCAATATCAAATTATTTGAATGCATACATACAAGAACTTCACCAGTTGGAATTCTTGAAATAAGTATTCTCAAAATTCTGATAGATAAAAGTTGGTTGATTTATGTCTTGTCAACAAGTATGATTGTCATAGCTTGAGACATAATTCATCAACTAGAATTTTCATGCATTGATCTATTTAGTATTTGGATAACAGATGTTAAGTGTTCATTATTTGTAATGAATTTAAGTACTTGGTACGTTTATTTTTATTAATAATAAATTGTGTCCTATATTTGCATGTTTAATCCATGAATAATTTAGTTATTCTAAATCGTCCGTTGTCAATTAATGATATGAGAATATCATTAAATTAAGACAAATCTGAGTTTTGGTATGATATACTTGAAAGTATATTCATGCGTTGACATGCCAAATTCACATGATATTCAATGAATTGAATATAGGACTATCCCAAACTACATGATGTTACTTTATGGATGTTGTTATTAAGTAAATCATGAATAGTTATCCTCAAACTTGAGATACCAGATAACTGTTATGAATGTAGTGCATTCTGTGGAACAATTTAACGCTATACGTAACTGGTAGTCATGAGGATTGTTTTCGAAATTGTTACAAAATTCATAGGTTATGCTTGTAGTCAAGATATAATTTGTTCATTCAAATTTATTTTGAAGTTTAGTACTGCTGGGCCCCTCGTAGGGTTGACAAGATGTTTGCGTGCGCACGCCCAAGATCTCCCCTGAATGTGTTCAGAAGATTTGGTAATCCTGATCAATCACAAACAACGAGAAACAAAATAGTTGAATAAATAATGACTTAGATCCATATCTTTATTTAACGTGGTATTAGTAACAAAAGGATAATAATAATGATGAATCATTAAAGGCTTTTCTAGGAGACCTACTCGAGTTGTACTAGAGGCATCGGCGTGTTGCAAGACGCTAACCGATGTGATTACACTATTAAAATATGTCCAAGTGGGAGCTGTTAGTTTTGCGGACATTATTTTAGTAGTCGTATGTTAGGATCGAACTCGAGATCACAGGATTGCACACTTTACGTATGAAGAGTAAATGAATATTAATTATTTATAAAAAGTTATATTTAATTATTATATACACAAAACACATAACGACCGTTAGTATTTAACGGATAATGACTAACGACCGTTAGATGAATATAAGGAAAGAATTATGAGTTAATAATTGGTAAGTCAAGAAGCTTCCGGATCCCTTTAGGGGATTATGGCCGATCGGTTTGGGGTGGGGAAACCCAACCCAAATCCAACTTGAGCTCCAAGTTAACTATACTATATAAACACATTAAGGGTTCTTAGTTTTGACATCTCTTGTACACATACTAAAACCCTAACTTTGTGTTTTCTTTCTCTTGTTCAATAATCAGCCGAATACCCCCTAATAAGGGTTTCGACTTTTTGTTTTTATAAACAAAAATTGTTTTGTGTTATTTACTTGCACAAGCATTTACTTGGTATTAGTATGTGTGTACAAGAACGTGAATCAAACACACTATTGTTTGATTCTTGGATTGAATTGCAAAATCGGTAAGGGACAATTCGTGTAATCCTTATAAACCCTAATTAGGGTTCATCACTCTTGGTTGCTAGGATTGATTCTTGTTTGGCTAAAATCAAAAGGTACGCATACTATTTTGTATTCGGTTAATTAATTATATGTTATTTGTTCCTACGCTTCCGCAACACTTTGATGTTATATGTTTAATTTATGATTGTCATGTTATTAAATTCCAACAAAATGGTTTAAATTTTAAAAGTAAAAAAGGTTTTTTTTAATATAAAAATGGTACAATTTGTAAACATTACACACCACTAGACCTTGGTCGAGTTCTCGACCCTTTTCTCCTCCGACCCTAAGCAACCGACAAACCTACAGGAAGAACGACCGATGTCGACCCTTTTCGACCTAAGGTCGACCGACCTTATTGCGCCTAGCCTTAGAAGCGAGCCGATTCGAGCTTAATTTTAGAAGTTAAGTTTGACAATACTCTACTAAGTTACACCCCTACTCAAATTGAAGTTGTTTCGGTTACATCAAGTGAAACTTTTCGATATTAATCTAAAAGACAAGTGGGAAAGTGTATTTTTATCTTTTGTAACACCGCTTATTTCTAAATATACTATTCAAGAACCTCACATACTTTTGGCTATGAATGTATTATATGAAAATTTTCTGACTACTTAATGATTTAAAAAAATTCATGTATGACTAATATTTATGTGTTTTAAAAATGTGTAAAGGTTATAAGTATCTTAATATTGAGCTTGTTATAAGAGTTTAATAAAACTGATAATTGTAAATCTTTGTTATTAATACATGTTAAAGGGTGAAACATTTTCAGTAATCTTTATGGGTGTGTTTATCAAAAGTAGCAATGGCAGTAAGTAGGAGCAGTGAGCAGTAGCAGTCTTTTTTCTAAAAAAAATGTTTGGTAACATAGCGGTAAGTGTAACTGATAGTGTATAGAGCCTTCAGCCGAATAAGCTAAGGTCAACACTCTAAAAATAAACTCAATAGCGGCTACAACCCATCATACAACACCTAGGAAAGACACTCCCAGGTAAGGATCACACGCATTGTTAATACAAATAATGTCAAAAATGTTATTTGCATTATTCGGATTCTATACGTTTTGATAATTACAAAATATAAAAACACGATACGTAAAACTACATTTGACAAGTTTTTAACCGAGGAAAATCGGTTCGACAACGTATCGACTACAACATCACTTCAGGTATTTACAAGCACAATACCGACAATTAGTAAAGTGATCAAAGATTTTGTTTTCTCAAAACTTCACATTTTTATGTGACAAAATATTTTTACAAAGATATTTTTGTAATTAAAAAGAAATGTTGTATTAAGAAAATAAATTTAAATTTCAAATCTCCCAACAACTAGTTTTCCCACCTAAAATCAGATAAGTTTTTCACCAGATAAACTTTCGCCACATCAGGACAAAAATAGGAGCGTATGTCGGACGGTCCCTTAAACATGGCGACGGTCCCTTATATGTATGGGACCATCCAGTATTTAAAGGACCGTCCCCCGCTCCTCCTGGTGCCTATAAATACTGCACTGTTTTCTCAGAAAAACCAACTCTCTTTGCACAAAACTTTCTGTTCTTTCTTCCTTCTCTCTTTGATCACTATAACATGTCGGTAAGTGATCCCATCACCCTCTATATCAAAGTGCAAGAGAAGAATGCTCGTATTCGTCAAGAAACGAAGTGTTAGAGTCATCACACACAAACGTAACTAGTGTTACGATTCTCTTCTTCCCCCAAACTCTCTAAGTTGTAATTAGTGTGAATTTGTGTGTCCGACTTGTGTGTGATTCGTGATTAGGTGTGTTAGGATAAATACGAACAAAGTGCAAGTCCATGAAGTGTTTTATCTAGATTAGGACTTTGTGTAAGTCGTTGTGTCAGTGTGTGTGAAGACTTAGACTTGGTATGAGTCCGAGAAGTGAAGACTAGGACCTAGTGAAGGTTCGTAAAGACTTGGATCGGGTGAAGATTCAAGTGGATGGGGTGATCGCCCGTGTGAAGACTTGGACGGGGTGATCGTCCATGTGAAGACTTAGATTGTGTGTAAATCCAAGTGGACAAGAGTGCTTGTTCGTGTAGCCACGTGGGCTTTGTGTAGATTGGTTTTAGCTAGGATTAGGACCCGACATTCTGCTTAGTGTCGTTAAACTTGGCGTAAGCTTTGTGTACGGTTTGCTTCGCCAGAAGGGAGTTGTTAGTGCAAATATTACGATATTTAAACTAAACGGTTTCTTCGGTTTTAATAATGACAAACATGTAACTTGTAATGCATAACGTAAAATGCGCAAGTTACTTGTAAACATAAATCATAAATGCATACTTGCATCAACAACTCTCAACGTCTCAAGTATGCTTCAAGAAAGTAGTAGATTTCCATCCCAACGTAAATCACTCAAGGTATGGACAAACAAATCTACAACTTGACTAATGATCAAAGGATTATATTTTTCTCTAAACTTAACATTTTTAATGTGACAAAACGTTTTTTCAAAAATACATTTTACAAATTATTTTTGAATTAAAAAGAAATGTTTTATTTTGAAAAATAAGTTTAAAATCACCAACAGCTATTTCCCCCCCCCCCCCCCCCCAAATCAGCTCCAAACTTCCCCAAATAAACTTTCACCACTAAAAACAAAATTTGGAGCGTCCCTATCTGGGACGGTACCACGGTACCACTAAATTTAGTGGTACCGTGCCCCCTGTAATGGTCAAATCTTTATTGCCTATAAATACCAGTCTATTCCACAGTTTTTAGGCATCCTTTTTCACACACAATTTTCTGAGTTCAAATCTCCTATCACATATACTCTCATTTGATCATGTAGTTAGTTTATCTTTTTTTAAGAGTGATCCAATCATCTATTCAAGTGATCACCTTCATTCATCTATTAGTGCAAGAGAAGAACACATCGTATCACAAAGATACAAAGTGTTATAGTGTTAGTGTAGTGCACTTGTAAAATTGGTTACGTACTTGTTGTATCTTGATATACATCAAGTTGTCTATCATCTTGTTTAGTTAGTTCGTGTGGATCATTGTGTCTATCGACTACTCCGATAATTGTTACCTCAGCTTGTGACTCTGGTCACACCTTGGGGTCCTTACTGACCGAGGGAAACCAAATCGAATAGCCGCCTCAACCCTCTAATATGTAACATACGTAAACATGGAACCATCTGTGCTATATGTAACAATATATCCACAAAACCACACCTGCGGTTCATCGAAAAACTTTTCCGATTAACCGAAAAGTTTTTCTAATCACCAGAAAAACTTGTTTTGTCAAAAACTCACACAGTTTTTGACACAAAAAAACCATCTCAAAACAAAAACTCACACTCTGTCACCCGAAAACTCTAGATCCAAAACATACATCTGTTCTGAAAAACACGAATTCCATCATTTCACATCAACAAAAAGCTCAAACGTCATTTAACACATATGAGGTCACAAAATCCACCACCACTACCTCCACTCGATGTAACCGGTCCTGAGGACATTACAAATACAGACAAAGGACGTGAAAGTTTAACATAAAATAATCACAACCTCACATCTCAATCAACTCCGATGAATATAACCTCATTTCCAGACAGTCCACCACAAAACACTGTCAACGAATCAGGACAAAACGATAATTGCGTCACACCGCATACAGTAAGGTCGAATTCCAGGATGGCACCTGAAGTCGAAAATAACAACAATAAGATAAATCATCAATGCATGGTTTTCCAAGACATGTTAATGCATGAAAACCGGCAATCAGGCCAGGAAACACCACAAACATGCAATACAAATTCAAACTCGCAACAACCTAACAGCCAAACGATACCTCAAACAATACAACAGACCAGTTATAACACCGCTCCATCACAAAATATCCCACAATCAACTTTCCAGGCACCTCAAAACATGCAAACTCAATACTACCACCAAAACATTTACCCAGGTAGCCCTACGCATCACACATCTGGATTTCAACACACTCAGGCAAACATATCATTGATGTGCACCCAGGCACAATGTTCACAACAACAAGCCTCATCCATAGACCTGTTTAACACAATAATTACTAGAGTTCTAGATAAAATCAAACACCGCAACTACAAAATAGTTGGTGACGAGATACCTGAGCACCTTCGTGTCCTGGAAATAGAGAGACATCAATTTGTGAAATGGATTGTGGATTATCAGTTGCCAATAGTGATGAGACGAAAAGTGTACCGCTTTTAGGGGGTCATTTAAGCCCTAATTCGTGATTATTTGATCAAATATTGCCCTAAATCGTTCCTTTTGTCATTTTAGGTGCTTTGGAGAAGAAATCTGGAAAAGGAAGCATTTTGGACGTTTTTGGAGCGAAAAGTGAAGAAAACGGCAAAGTCTCCAAAATCAAGCTGGAAACAGAGCTTGACGACGTCACGCTTTGTAGGTGACGGCGTCACGTACTGGCAAAAGGATGAATATGAATTTACACATGACGCGCCAGAAGGTTTTGTGGAATTAAAGGGTGACGGCGTCACATGTTAATGGATGTAGGCCGTCAAGTGTTAAGTTAAAGAGAGACGGGCCAGAGGATTTTTGAAGGTGACGGCGTCAGGATCATAGACCTGACGACGTCAGATGATATAGAGTGACGGCGTCAAAGTATTCTTACACGAGAAGGAACCTTAGTGAAACCGCCACAAGTTAATCAAGACAATCACAACTCGCGCGCGGAGTAGTTGTTACTGTTTTGGCCATAAAATCCTCATACGAACTCGGATTTAGGTGATTCAAAAGGCCACGGATTCGGAACGAAGAAATCTACAATTTGGTGAAGAAGGGGATCTGACGCCGTCAAGTGTATGGGCTGACGCCGTCAGATCATGCCGACAGAAAGTTACCTATAAATATAACCTTATAACTTCATTATTTGTAAGCCCCAAACCCTAAGTCCGATTCTAGGGTTTAGGTAGGTGTTTTTCCAACAACTTAGAGGGTTTCAATCACTTCATAAACATCAAATATTGGTTTATTGATTCTAACTTAATTATGTCTTTCATTATTATGGTTGTTTGCCCTTCATTGATCATGCTTTGCTAATTCACCTTGTGTCTACTTATGATTGTGTGAAACTTGTATATAATTAATTAGATCTTATTGATTCCTTGTTGATGTATGTGTCTATCGTCATCAATAAAGGTGTGACACTTCAATAGATCTTATTGGTTTAGCTTATAATTCTTGTTTCCTATTGTCTCTTGTTTGATTGGGTGATATCGATGTTAGGCTTAAGAAAACTGGCTAACCTCCTATACGGTAACTTGCTTGAACGTCTTAAGAAACATGAACCAATGCGTACTAGGTTTATTTGGTTGTATTTAATGCATGAGTGAATTCTAGTGATCCCATGTTAGGAGCTTCTTAGCCGGCTCGACATAGGAGTGAAGTAGGAGCTCATAGAGTTGGGGAAGTACGTACGCCACCCCACGAATGGTATTAAGGAATACAACCCGTCAATTAAAACAAGGTGTGACAATTCAATAGGTAGAATTGGATAGCTAGCAAGAAGTAACATATCATAGGTAGACATGCTTCACTTCCCTTGTAGAACCCTAGTTTACTTTCCTGCACATTAGTTTAATTAGTAGCTTTTGGGTTAGTTGATTAGCAACTAATTCCGCCCACTCCTTCAAACCAGAGATTTTACTTGCTTTTCATAAAATATAAAAATACAAAAAGAATCATCCCTCACCTCTAGACCTAGTAGCTAAATTTCAATCCTAACGAACACTATTCTTTGAGTTGAACGATCAATCCCCCGGTACTTGCCACTTCACTATACTACATCGGTCAGGTACACTGCCTAGTGGGGATTGCAAACTTCTCAAGATCCCTTGAGAGGTAAAACCTGTTGTAAGGTCGCAAAACCACGCATCAGTTGCCAATAGGCATGAAACTTCCAGCTGACCTGCACATGTATGACGGAGTCACAGATCCTGATTCATACATTTGGCAATTCGAATGTGCAGCAAAAACAAATATCTGGAACAGTCTAATAACATATCACCTATTCCAATGCACTAACAGGATGAGCAGTTGTCTGGTTTAAAAGCCTAGAGAAAGGCAACATCAAGGGATGGGATGATCTCAGGAAAAGTTCATCAAAAACTTCTAGCCTAGAAGAGAATACATAAGCGATTACGTCAACCTGAAATTCATCATTCAAGTCCATGATGAACACTTGATCGATTTTATTGAAAGATTTAATGATGAAGCTAGCAAAATTTCAAGAGTCAGAGACGACCAGAAGATTTCAGCATTCATAAGAAACATCATTAAAGGACAATTCTACTTCAAACTCACTCATAAAACACCAAAAACATGGCAAGAGCTACTAGATCATTCTAGAGAGTTTACAAAAAACAAGTAAAAGGAATATTGCAAAAATTGAAGACAGAAACAAAAACAGTGGTAAATAGTTGATGACATCAAATAAGTACTAATTATACGCATCATTTTTCCCATTTATATTGCTTCTTTTGTACTATTTATATGCGGATTGGTACTTAATCGTTCACTTTTGTAAATCTCAGTAAATATTGGAACAATCGATGAATGTTAAGGAAAAGGATGTGTTCTGGAGCTAAAATGAAGAAATTAAGAAAAGTCCATTGTTCAGACATCCAGTACGCCGTATTCACCAAAGGCAATACGGCGTATCCAATCCTTGACTTCACAAAGACATCCACGACGGGAAGGATCTCAATACGTTGTATCCAAAGACATCAATACGCAAAGGCATTTGGTATACTTATCAGAATATTTTAATCATGGAGCCCACACTAAAATACCCTGATATGCCATATTGGAGCTATCTGATACGCCGTATCGGGCCTATTCCAGGCACTATATATAGAAAACCTATGTTGGGCTACAAAGTACTGCTACATGAAGAAAGTCAAAGTACTGCTCGATAGAAGTCAAAGTACTGCTCATGTTCTAAAGAAGTCAAAGTACTGCAAAAGTTAAAGGACTGTTATGCAAATACATTTAAGGATTAATGTGTAATTCTAGAATGTTCATAGAGTTATTATTAGACTATAATTAGAATTACTTGTCGTTCAAGTATTGTAAACCGACTAGGGTTTTCCTTGTGCCTATAAAAGGATCCCTAGGTTGGCATTAGACGTACAAGATTTTATATAGAGAAAAGTATTAGTCGATTATTAGAGTATTAGCGATTAGAGTTTGTTTAGTGAATCTGTGTATTATAAGCAGGTTCAAGTTATTAATAAAATCGTAAAGTTTAGAGTAATTCTTCTTAGCTTTGTTGAAGTAGTTTCCGCATATTCAATAAAGTATATCAGTGTTTCACCATTAACAGTTTTGGATTTATCCAAGGTTGTTAAACCTTAAACAAGCTACAAGTTAGTTTGGTCAGAGTATATCGATCCAACAAGTGGTATCAGAGCTTGTGTGGAGACTCTGATTAAGAAGAAACCCTTAAAACCGATTTAACAACAAACCCTAAACGATGACGACTGAAGTTGCACCAATCCCATCCATCACCTCACTCAGAATTCCTATCATCAAGAAGGGAGAATATGATCTCTGGAGCATGAAGATGAGGCAGTACCTTGCTATTACAGACCATGCTCTATGGGATGTGATTGTCAATGGTAATGTTGTTCTTGACGAACCTGTAGAAGTTGAAGGACAACCTAAACCACCTAAACCAACCTTGCCAGCAGCTACAAAGAGAAATCAAGATAAGGCTCTCAACATACTGCTGTCTGCTATTCCTGATGGTCACCTACTAAAGTTTCATGATGCTAAGGATGCAAAGCAATTGTGGGCTGCGATCAAGACAAGATTTGGAGGTAATGATGCTTCCAAGAAGATGCATAGAAACTTATTGAAGCAGCAGTTTGAAACTTTCACTGTTGGTGAAAGAGAAGGTCTTGATGCTGCCTATGACAGATTCCAAAATCTACTTAGTATGCTAGAACTGTATGGAGCAGAGGTATCCGTTGAAGATGCAAACTTGAAGTTCTTAAGGAGTTTGCCATCTGTCTGGCATGTGGTTGCTACTATGATTAGAGGATAACCTGGATTGGAGTCTATGGACTTTGATGATCTCTACAACAATTTGAAGGTGTACGAGCAAGAGATGAATGGTCACAGTTCTCAGAAAACTCACAACATAGCTTTTGTGTCTTCTGAAAACAGAAGCAGTACTTCTACTAAAAGTACTGCTTATCATTCTCAAAGTACTGTTGGTGATACACAACACGTTTGCACAACCACTACTACCATCACCCCATCACCAACAAACAACACCAACTCTGATGATGTTGTATGTTCTTTCTTTGCTCAACAAGCCACTCTACCTGTTACCTATCAAGAAGACTTGTTGCAGATTGAAGAAGATGCTTTAGAGGAGATTGACATAAGATGGCAAGTTGCCATGATCACTGCAAGGATCAAGAAGTTCATGAACAAGACAGGAAGGGGAATTGATTTCAAAGCCAAACAGGGTATCACTTTTGACAAATCCAAGATTGAATGCTTCAATTGTCAAAAGCTCGGACACTTTGCAAGGGAATGCAAGTTTGCAAAATATCAAGCAAACAGAATGATTGAACAACCCAAGGTTGAAAGAAAAGAAATTCCTGTTACTGAATCACAACCAAAAGCTTTGGTGGCTCAAGAAAATCTAGCTGAGATTGACTGGAGCAGTGAATTTGATGATGAACCTGTAACCTATTCTATGGTTGCAATGGAAGACTTTGATTGGAGCACAGCTTTTGATGAGGAACCAGGATATGCTGCTTTGGAATCAAGAGATGGTCTTGGAAGCCTTGACTAGAGCATGGAGGATGAAGATGAACCTGTTCAGATTGCTATGGTAGCTACTTCACCAAGTTCATCCAATGTCTCTGAGGTATGCTCTAAGTGTAATGATATGTATCAAAAGTTGCTTAAAGACTATGTGACTGAAAGAGATAATTGTAAAACAGCTAGGTCTGAGGTAGCTGGTTATCAATTAACTTTAGAGTCAATGGAAGCCAAAATATTAACACATGAAAATAATGAAATGGCTTGGGGAGAAAAATATGAGCAACAAGATTATCAATTAAAATTAAGTGAATGGAAGTTAGGATGTAAGGTGTCAGAATTAGAAAAGATTACTAAGGAAAGAGATGCTTTGTTAGAAAAACTTGGTAGTATTAAACAGGCTGGTCTATCACATGTTCAATTTGTTGAAAAACAAAGAAGAATAAACAGTAGAGCTGGACTAGGTTATGGTGTTGAGGATAGTAGTTCAGATGAGATTCCACCTAGTGACAAGGAACCAATTAGTTCAGAGGAAATCTCAACTAGTGAAGATGAACTTACTAGCTCAGAAGAAAACACATCTAGGAATGAGGAACCAATTAGTAAATCACCTCCTGAGTTTAAGAAAGATAAGGAGTATCATTCAGTTCCTGCACCTACAGGTAGGCTTCAACCACCTAGGACAGATGTTTCTTGTTATGGTGTAGACAACCTAGAGTTTAGGAAGAAGCTTACTGGTCAATCTAGTTCTGAGAAACCCAAGGATGATTTTCAAAGGGGTAATGATCAAAAGTTTCCTACAGCCTTTCAAAATCAAGTAGTACCTCTAAAATCTTTTCAAAGTACTGATAGACATTCAGCAGTACCTCCAAGAGAAACCTTTCAAAATACTGCTAACTATAGGAAACCTTTTAATCATAGTAGAGGATTTGGGAATATGGAGCGAAAATTATGTTATGTATGTTATAGTCCTGATCATTTGATTAAGCACTGTGACTTTCACTCAGAATATTTAAGTCAGTTCCCAAAGAATAGACCTGCCACCCATAAGCCAAGGGAGACTAGACCAGTTTGGAATCACTCAAATACGGTTAACCATAGTAATTTCTCTAAAGACTATAGGTACCCTCACCAGAAAAGACCTTTTTCAAAGCCATCAGTACCCTCAAGTACTGATAAGTCTAAGGTTTCTCAAGCAGTACCCTCTAAAAGTACAGCTAAGTTTTCACCCAGTCATGGTACTGCTAACACTTTTTCACATAAAAGACCTAAGAGATTCACTTCATATAAATCTAAAAGGTCTTACACCTCAAGCAGAGTACCTAGATCAGAGAAACCTAAAGTCAAACGAAATTGGGTTAAGAAAGAAAGTACTGATGGGGAACAAGCAGTACTTTCATCAAATAATGGTGAAACAGGGAGTGTTGTTGATAATACAACACAGGACATGGGACCAAAGCAAATAATCATTGACCATGCCTTCAAAACCAGTGGAGATTACATACTGAAGGAATTCAAGTATGTCACTCCACAAGGGGAACACAAGTCAGTAATGGCTTGGGTTCCTAAAAGAAACTAACCCTTTTCTTTTACTGTGCAGGGCAACCCAGAGGAGGAGCTTAAAGATCATATTATTGTTGATAGTGGTTGCTCTGGCAGCATGACAGGGGACAAGGAGATCCTGTCAGATTTTAAGGCATATTATGGAGGAAGAGTTGCATTTGGTAATGATCCTGATGGAGGGAGAATCACTGGCAAAGGAACCATCAAGGCTGGATGTATTTATTTTGAGAATGTTAGATATGTGAAGGAGCTCAAGTTCAATCTTTTGTCAGTTTCTCAGATTTGTGACAAGAAGTACCCCATTCTGTTCACTGATACAGAATGTCTTATTCTCTCTCCTGAGTTCAAGTTTGTTGATGATCACTTGGTAACATTGAAGGTACCAAGAACCAATGATGTGTACAGTTTAGACTTAAAGAGTCTCAATTCTGCTGGAAGAGCAACATGTTTAATAGCCAAGGCATCATTGGAAGAAGCACATCTATGGCATAGAAGACTAGGTCATGTAAATTTCAAAAACATCAACAAGCTGGTCAAAGGCAATTTAGTTAGAGGTTTACCTTCGAAAACATTCAAGACTGATCATTCATGTTTGGCTTGCAAGAAGGGTAAACAACATAAAGCTTCATGTAAGAAGCTTGAGGACAGAGTTATTAGAGAACCTTTGGAGTTGCTACACATGGATCTGTTTGGACCAGTTTCAGTAGAGAGTTTAAACAAGAAGAAGTACTGCTTGGTTGTGACAGATGATTGTAGCAGATTTAGTTGGGTCTTTTTCTTGGGATTCAAAGATGAAACCTTTGATGCTATCCATGACCTGATAGTAGCCCTTGAAAATCAATTGAGACTCAAAGTAAGAGGTATTAGATGTGATAATGGAACAGAATTCAAGAACAAGCATATGGATGAATTCTGTGCCAAGAAAGGGATCAAGAGAGAATTTAGCATTGCTAGAACTCCACAGCAAAATGGTGTTGCAGAAAGAAAGAACAGGACATTGATAGAAGCAGCTAGAATAATGCTTGCAGATTCACAATTACCTATTCTCTTTTGGGCTGAAGCTGTAAGTACTGCTTGCTATGTTTTAAATAGAGTATCAGTAACTAAACCTCAGATGAAGACACCATATGAGCTGCTCATGGGAAAGAAACCAAACATTCGTTTTCTAAAACCTTTTGGCTGTCCTCTGACTATTCTAAATACCATTGATTCTCTGGGAAAATTTGATGGTAAGTCAGATGAAGGATATCTATTGGGTTACTGTACAAATAGCAAAGGTTTTAGAGTATATAACAGGAGTACCAAAAAGGTTCAAGATTGTCTTCATGTTGAATTTTTGGAAGATAAAGAACCTCAGAGAGGAAAAGGTCCTGATTGGATGTTTGATCTTGATCTCAAGTTCACTCCATCTATGAATTATGTGCCTGTTAGAGAAGAAAATCAAGCTAATCACAAAGAAGATGATTCACAGTACATTGTTCATGGAGTCAATGTTAGACCAGAAGATGTTCCTGATAAAGAACCTGCAGTTACTAATAAGGAACAAAGTACTGCTCAACCAACCAATACAGTATCTGATGAAGATCAAGCCATACAAGATGAACTTAATAGGATGCTTTTTCAAGAAACTATAGCAAAATCCTATGAAGATGAACAAAGGAGGGCTTATGATGCTGCAAAGAAAAAAGGTAAATTCAAAGATACTGCTCACAGTACTTTTGATCAAAGTACTGATGATCCTTTTGACAGTACTTCTGGTGTGTTAGAACCATCAAATTGGAGCAATGATGATGATTCCAATATTGATGATGATGATTTGGATAAGGCTAACATTCCTGGGTTAGAAGAAATTGATGATGAGCTAAATCATGAAGGTATTTTCTCAACTACCAATGAAGAACCTGATTTTACTAATTTGGAATCTGATCTTCCAGTTCCCCCAACTCCTACATTGAGAGTTCATAAAGCTCATCCTCAAAGCAATATTATTGGATCACCCTCTTCAGGAGTGGTTACAAGAAACAAAGTTAAAGGTCTCTCTAAGCAACATACTGCTTTACTTAGCTTTGTTTACAAACAATATAGGATGAATCACAAGGATCAACAAACATGTCTGTTTGCTTGCTTTCTATCTCAAACTGAACCCAAGAAGGTAGCTCAAGCTTTAACTGATGAAAGTTGGGTTGAAGCTATGCAAGAGGAGCTTCTACAATTCAAGCTTCAAGAGGTCTGGGTATTATGTGATCTACCAGATGGCAAGAGAGTCATTGGTACAAGATGGGTTTTCAGAATCAAAAGAGATGAAAGAGGGAATGTTATCAAAAATAAAGCTAGATTGGTTGCACAAGGATATCGCCAAGAAGAAGGAGTGGACTATGATGAAGTGTTTGCTCCTGTTGCAAGAATAGAGGCAATAAGGTTATTTCTTGCCTTTGCATCATACATGGGATTTCCTGTCTACCAAATGGATGTGAAAAGTGCCTTCCTTTATGGCACAATTTCTGAGGAAGTTTATGTTAAACAACCTCCTGGTTTTGAAGATCCTGCACATCCAAACAAAGTCTACAGGAGAGGAGCAATTGATAAGACTTTGTTTATCAAAAGAGATAAGAAGGACATTATGTTAGTCCAAGTCTATGTGGATGATATTATCTTTGGAGCCACAAAGAAGTCTATGGTGAAAGAATTTGAAGAACTTATGCAGCGGGAGTTTCAAATGAGTTCTATGGGAGAATTAACTTTCTTTTTGGGGCTTCAAGTTAGACAAACAAGAGATGGAATCTTCATTAATCAAGAAAAGTATGTTGCAGACATACTTAAAAGATTTGACCTTCCAACTGTCAAGCCTGCCACCACACCCATTGACAACAATAAACCATTAGGCAAGGATGAAGATGGACAAGCTGTGGATGTGAAGCTTTACAGATCTATGATTGGTTGTCTTATGTACTTGACTGCATCACGACCTGACATCATGTTTGCTGTATGCTTATGTGCAAGATATCAGGTTACACCCAAGGTTTCACATATGTATGCAGTCAAGAGGATTTTTCGATATCTCAAGCATCAACCAAAGTTAGGATTATGGTATCCTAAGGAGTCACCTTTTCACTTGGAAGCTTTTTCAGATAGTGATTATGCCGGAGATAACTATGATAGAAGATCAACCACTGGGGGATGTCAATATCTTGGAAAAAGATTAGTCTCATGGCAATGTAAGAAACAAACAATTGCAACAACCTCCTCTACTGAAGCAGAATATGTTGCTGCTGCAAGCTGTTGTGGACAAGTTTTGTGGATGCAGAATCAACTCTTGGATTATGGATACAACTTTAAGAATACTCCTATCAACATTGATAATGAGAGTACCATCTGTATTGTGAAGAATCTAGTTTATCACTCCAAGACCAAGCATATTCAGATTAGGCATCACTTCATTCGAGATTGTTATGAGCACAGGCTTATAAATATGGTCAAGGTTCACACAGATGACAATGTAGCTGATCTACTCACAAAGGGATTTGATGTTTCAAGATTTAACCACTTAGTTGTGAGCATTGGGATGATTAACTACTAGGCTACATTTGAGGGGAGGCTTTAGTATTAGTTAGTATACTTTCTTTCAGTTCTTAATGAAAGTATTGAATTTTTAGTATTAGTACCTATGTTGTATTTGAGGGGAGGCAACATAGTTATTAGTTAGAACTTATGCATGCGCCATCATATAAGTTCTTGGATTAGTTTGAAGTTTATTTGGATCGTTTAGAAGTATAAGAGGATGGAAAGTACTGGTTTTCTATACAAAGTACTGTTCTTGCAATGTACTGCACCAAGTAACTGCTTTGAAGAATACTGCTTACGTGGAAGTACTGTTCCAACGGTAAAAAATGTGGGGTTACAGTTAATTAATTCATTACGGAGGGGGTAAAAGCCAACTACAACGGTAACTCTATTAATTAGGCTTTGATTTTTTAGATCTTACCCATATTTACCCTATCCCATTATACCGATTTTCACTCTCCACTTTATTCTTATCCATCCATTCATTCATTCGATATCCACGATTCTAATCGCAATTTACCTTCGCTTAACACATTCTTTCCCTCTTCACAATCAATGGCTACCTGTGATTTCTGTTGTAACACCCCAGCCCGACAAGGGTAAAGATGTCACAACGATGGTTCCATATCAGAACAAACACAAGCATTTGACATTAATAATACAATAGAATTCAATGGTTACAAAGGAAATATGAAACCACAAGGTTACAATACAAAAGTTTCTAAGTCTAACTATAAGTTCTTCTAATACTCTTCCATAGCTAGTCGGGCCTTCTATATCCATGGTACTCTCCGCTCATACCCAGCTTCCAACTAAAACCTGCCGCGGGAAAAAGAAACGCGGCTGAGCTACGAAAGCTCAGTGAACAGATATAACGATACAAAGCAGTAATAAGGGATGGTGAAATAATGAAATGGCACAAGGTGTAACAAGAGTAGAAAGGACAATGGAAAAGGTTATCAAGAAATGGTTACAATGGCTCAGTGTAAAGGAAACCATAACCCACCACCAGCCCAAGTCGAAACAGGTCAAGTCCAGTATCAAGTCATAGGGTAACATAAACAGTAATCCACCACGAGCCCAGAAACAGTACATATCATATCAAATCACATATCAGGGTGTATGGAGGGGTGACCTCAGCATACCAGGTACAGGGTGAGGGGATACCTCCAGGGGTTGGAGTCGCGGGCTCCCAGGATTGTGAAAGACGTGTATCGCACACACCATCAGTCACCAAGTATAACAAGTAATATAAACAAGTCAGGTCAGGTCTAGGATGCATCCATACGCCCCCGTAGGCCACAGGGTCTTCCTCTACGTAACAAGTATAAATCAGGTCAGGGACGGGACAGGTCATCACTCTCCTGCCCTAGAATCATGCCACCGGTGCATCAATGACATGGACATGAAACCCTCATGCCTAGTGGGTGGCTCGTAGTCTCAAACTGTGGGTCAAGGTCAAGTATCAAGTCTCAGGTGTCAAGTATCAGGTATCAAGTGTCAGGTTTTATATCAAGTTTCATATATGATTTCATATCAGGGTTCATATCAGGATTCAAGACAGGAGATCAATGCAGGGGTTCACTATCAGGAGGTCAATATCAGAAAGTCAAATACCAGAAGGTTCATGTCAATTTATTAAAAAGTAATCCTTTTAAAATGATTTTAAAATAAAGTGGTCTTTAAATCAGTTTTCATAATGAAAGTCTTTAAAAGCAATTTTCAAAACCTCTTCATATGTAATTTAGAAAAATAGTTATAAAATCCTATGAACCTTTAAGTATCCCAGGGTCCTAAATATTCAGGTTACCAGGTTATGAACAGGTCATGTCAAGTATCAAGGAAACATAACAGGGTTCAAAGCAAGGTTCAGAACAAATGATCAAGACAAGAGTTCAAAGCAAAGGCTCAAGTCAAGGTTCACAATACAAGGGAACATAGCAATGGCTTAGGGAATCTTAAACGAATCAAAATCAGAGTTCAAGAGAACGAAGGCACCTTATAAGAAGGGCAGAATATCTGTACCTTATTGCAAAGCAAACAAAGACAAAAGATAGCAAATACAGGAATGGATCAGGACCTCTCCTTCTTCACACCTAAAGGAGTAGAAGAGAATTACAATAGGTTTTAACTGCCTTTCCATTTTAAGTAACTTTCTATTTTTAGCAGGTTTCCAAATTTAGTAAGTTTCCATTTTTAGAAAGTTTCCTTATTTAGAAGGTTTCCATAATTAGAAAGATTAAAGCATTATTATTTAGGTTAAGTCATATATAAAACATATTATGGACATAGGGTATGTTTTAGCAAGTTTCAATAGTTTAGGGTTTATAATGACAACTTTACATAATATAGGGTTTTAATTGTAATTATATCAAAGTTAAAGGTTAAAAGTGAAAGTATTATATCTTATTCGTATAAATTCCTCAAGTAACAAAGTTAACGAGTTTAGTCCTCCAAAATTACAAATTTACATTTTATACCCTTTAATCACATAATTTACAATTTAAACCTTATAGTTTACTGAATTACATTTTAACCCTTAACATATAAATATATACATAACGAGCCTCTAACTTTACAAAATTACCGAACATGCCCTTTATTTTAATTATGGTACGAAAGTACCTTCATCTTTTCATAAATTACACTTTTAGTCCCTTTAATATTTAAAAACACAAAATCGGTATATAATTATTATAATTACGCATTAGACCTTTAAATATACAACTTTACACATTAACCCCTCATATTATGTATTATACGAAATACCCACAAGGTTTCCAGAATTTACATAACACGTCCTTCTATTTTATAATTTTACAAAACGATTTAATAATATTAACGATTTACAAATTAAATCCAAAAGTTACATATTTTACACGAATGACCCTCAAGTTATATTTTATTCATATTAGCCTTGATCTATAGAGTATTACAAAAATAACCCACGAGTTCCATTATTTACAAAACGCTCCTTTTTTATTAACAAAATCCGATCGGTATGATTTTATAATTCGAAACCCTAAACCTAGTTTATCAAAACATGTTTCCATCATTAAAACATCATTAATTTCCAGAATTTATCCCACAATGATCCAAAACCAAATCGCTAGTTAGGGTTTAAACCCATTCGTTCTAATTTTTCCAAAAACCCCGATATGAACAAGAATCACACACGACCAAACTAAGCTTCCATAAATCGAACCATTATTTTTCTCAGGTTATATGACTCATATTAAGTCCAAAATAAATGATTACAAAACCTGGGAAAATCGTATTACATATTTTATGATTTATACGCGTTTTAACCCATTTTAATTCGAACGATCTATTTTATATTGCATGATTCGATTATAATATTTTTCATAGGTCTTATATGATGAAAGAAACATGGGAAAAATACCAGATCGAAGATCGAACATGTGGATGAGTCACAATGAAGATAGACCTATCGGATGGAATAACGAGCTACCAAAAATTCTCACGATCAAACGAACGAACCCCGACCTTCAAACCAATTTTCCTAGACTCCTTGGATGATGAAAAAGCCCAGAAAAATACTCCACTAATTTTAGAGGATTGGATGAATGTACAAAGGATTTTTGTGTGTGTTTTGTTTTTCGGTAATTTGTTTTTAGGGTTTAAGGAGTTTGTTACAATAAAAAGGGAAATGCTGAGTCATTGGGGAGGGCATGGGCTGGCAAAAATCATGGGATTTTAAGTACCAAATCAATTTGTATGTTATCTAAATTTAATTGGCATTTTAAATGGATTTAAATTACTTATAAAGTATAATAATAATATTAATAATATTCTTAATAATTTTCGGTCCACCATGTGTGTTACAAATGATTTTAGTACTTCACAAAATGTCAAATGTGGTAGTAGAAATAATTTTACTTCATATCTTGATCATCTCCCGAAGTTTGGGATTCATTTGGTACTTTATAAGCTTATTAATCAAAGTTTAAGATTGTAGGGGCATTTTGGTCTTTTTACATGTTTTAGATTTTTGGGTATTACATCTATTCTATGCATAATGTGGTCGCGAACTTGGATAAAATGGCAAAGAATGTTGATTTTCATGCGATAATTGATTTCTTGACTGGGTCATCAATCAATTATGCTATTTTGGTAAACCCTGATGTAATTGGACCATGGATTCAACAGTTTTGGTCTACTGCTAAGCCTGATGCACAAGATGGTGTTCCTTTTATTTGTGCTAAGGTTGTTGGTCGAGCAATTAGGATTATTGAATCTTCAATTAAGGAAGATTTGCAATTTAATGATGCAGGGAGTGCTATTCGTTTTGAAAGACAAGAGATTTGGGATACACTCAGGGATATTGGGTATGAAGGTGATCTCACCATACTTACTTTTTAGAAGCCATTATTTAGTCCACATTGGAAATATCTCATACATGTTCTACTTCACTGCTTGAGTCCTAAGAGTACTTCATGGGAGCAGTTTGGTCAGAACGTTGCTTCTGCATTGGTGGGTTTAGCTACAGATCGTCCTTTCAACTTTTCAAGGATGATTTTTGATGGAATGCTCTCACACATCACTAATGGTTCACCATTCTTGATGTACCCGAGGTTTATTCAGGTATTCTTAAACAAACAACTTGAGGGTATTTCTAAACCTCAAAGTTTTCTACCTACAGTCACACTTCCACCAAAGGTGTTTACATTCATTGCTAAGAAGGGTATCAAGTTTTCTGGGAGAAATACACCTTTGACAGCCCATATATTGGAAGTTGCACAAGCAGTTAGGGATGCAGAGCAAGAGCAAGAACAAGAGCAAGATGAATCCTCTGCATCAGCAATTAATGAGCAACCAGCTTCAAGAGAAGATAGTGCTTCTCAACATACTGCTTCTCAACATACTGTTTCATCTCCAGTTGCTGAACCATCTCCACAAAGTGCTGCTCAGGAGAATTCACCTCAAGATGCGACTCCACCACCAACTCCCAATGATTATGCTTCCACAGATAGGCATCAATCATCTGGAGGAGATGAGGAAGTGGTTGAGGATGTCTTGACCAACTATGAGCTTTCAAGGGAATTAAGGAGGCTCAAGAAGGTAACTGAGGATCAAGCTGATCAGATATTGGATTTGACAAGCAAGTTCAGACGATTAAAGAGGTTTGTTTGGCCATTAGTAAAGCACCACAGGTTGTGGGTAAAGTCACAGAAGAAGACTGGTCAACACTCAAAGAAGTCTAAGTCAAAGAAACGAAAGATCAACAAGCAATCTTCATTCCAATTGGGGAGGAATTTAGAGAATTTGAATGAAGATACTGAGTTCAATAAAGATATTGGGCTTTATAATGATACATCACTTGAAGATATTCCTCATGAAGATACTGTTGAGAGAAAAAGTGATGAAACAGAGCAGATCAACATTGAAGATGCTACTGTTGAAGTAAAAAGTGGTGATACTGAGGAAGTGGATTTGGAAGGAACTGATGTTGAAAGTACTGCTCTTCAAGGTACTGCTCATCAAGGAACTGTAAGACAAGTTATGATTACACCAAGGACTTTGGATTTTGAGGAAGATGTTGGTCCCTCAAACCAAGTTCAAGAGGAAGTTGGCCCTTCCAATCTAGTTCAACAGGAGGAAGAGGTTCGAAAACATACTGAAAGTAATGATGAGACCATTGCTGACATCATGTTGAATATGTCTAGACCAAGAGGTATAATTATTCCTGGTGTTGAACAACAACCTCATACTTCTTCTCAACCTACCCAGGAATTAGATTCAAAAGATAAAGGTAAAGGGATCATGGTAGAAACTAAGAAGAAGAAGCTCACCTTGAAAGATCTAAGAGCTATTCCGGATGCTAAAAATGAGGAAGCTGCAAGGAAATTACAGTCTGAATTAGATGCTGAAGAGTCAAGGAAACTTATTATCAAACCTAGAAGGTCACAAAGTAAAGCTCAAGAAAGAAATTCTATGATGGCTTATCTCAAAGGTAGAGGATATACAGGTTTGGTGAAATTGACACATTCAGAGATGAAGGATTTGTATGATGCTGTTAGGGAAGCTGTAAAAAAAGATCTTGCAAGTATTATTTCTTTTGATTCATTCAAAGATAAGAAGCTTGAAGATAATAGAAAGGAAAGAGTTGTTACAAGGAGCTCAAAGAGGAAAAGAACAACAACTGATGAACAGTCATCAAAGAAGCTCAAGGATTCTATTGAATTAAGAGTAGACACAGCTGATGAGCTAAGAAATTACTTGAGAGTTGTGACTTTGAGCATCCAAAATCAAATGAAGTTGCAGACAAGAAGTCCAAGTTTTCTACATTCTCAGTTGTAGATTCACAAGAAGGGGACTACTTGATATTTCATAGACAAAATGGAAGCTTTAGAGTATTCAACTTGTTATGGGATATTTTACATCTAATAGACAGAGAGGATTTGCTTCAGCTATATCTACAAATGCAGACATATTTTGAACATATTCCACCACAAGGAGTGAGTTTGGTTCTGCAAGGAGATCTCACAACCATCTGGGAAACAGAAGAGACAAGTAATAGTGCTCTCTGGGAAAATCAAGAGGATTGGGAAATTAACAGATGGAGGTTCTTTGAATCAGTGGGAATACATGTTTTGGAGCTAGAAGATGGAACGATGATCCACATGTTAGCAGAGCAAAAATATCCACTTACTAGAGATCTGATGATCAGAATGCTAGATTATGGCATGGAAGTGGAAGAAGAAAGTGAAACTGCATTGATGGTGATTGGATTATTCATCAAATGGACAATGCTAGCTGAAGATTGATGCATAACAACTGGTATGATATTTATAATATAAATCTTTTGAAACATAAGTACTTTATTTAAAAGTACTGCTTGACAAACAGTACTTTCTCAAAGTACTGCTTGCAGCATGAAACCAGTAAAGTTTTTTTTTTTTTTTATAAAATCAGTGATTTTTGAAAAGTGCAAAAACATTTTGAAGCACAAAGATTTAAACAGCAACAAATGGTATTCAACTCACCATGTTTAAGTAAACAAGAAAGAGTTTGACTTATCATGAGGGTACGGCTCTGATGTGATTATCAAATCCGTTTTTAGTTGACAATTTACTAAAAATTATATGGTCTTCAACTCACCATATCTATGATAGTGAAGAGTTGGCTAGCCCACAAGATAATGGCTTGTGGTAAAGGCTGTGGAAAACCATTGTATGGTAATTAGTTCACCATGGTAGTGATTGTACTAAAAGAACTAGCTAGTCCAAAAGCAAATGGCTATTGGTAAAGACTAATCAAATCCGTTGATAGCTGATGATTTGCTAAAAATCATATGGTTATCAATGTACCATGGTTCTTAAACCTAAACATTGGCTACTCCAGAGTTAATGGCTTTGGTAAAGAGACATCAAAATCCATTAAGTTTTCAATGATTCACCTCTCACAGGAGTTAACACACCTGGAAGTGATGAGAATAGTATGAAACTTTTAAGATCTGATGTACCTATTGCCAATATGATGCTGAGTTGCTGAAAAGATCTGTTGCTGATAAAGATTGCAGTTAATGATTACTTTGATGATGATAAAACAAACATGAGACAGAAGTTAATGATACAGTCTTTCCTTGAAGATAAAAATGTTGAAGTTAAAGAAATACAAAGGAACTTGAAATCAAGCAAGTGGAATTCAAGTTAGGGGAGGATTGTTGGGCTACAAAGTACTGCTACATGAAGAAAGTCAAAGTACTGCTCGATAGAAGTCAAAGTACTGCTCATGTTCTAAAGAAGTCAAAGTACTGCAAAAGTTAAAGGACTGTTATGCAAATACATTTAAGGATTAATGTGTAATTCTAGAATGTTCATAGAGTTATTATTAGACTATAATTAGAATTACTTGTCGTTCAAGTATTGTAAACCGACTAGGGTTTTCCTTGTGCCTATAAAAGGATCCCTAGGTTGGCATTAGACGTACAAGATTTTATATAGAGAAAAGTATTAGTCGATTATTAGAGTATTAGCGATTAGAGTTTGTTTAGTGAATCTGTGTATTATAAGCAGGTTCAAGTTATTAATAAAATCGTAAAGTTTAGAGTAATTCTTCTTAGCTTTGTTGAAGTAGTTTCCGCATATTCAATAAAGTATATCAGTGTTTCACCATTAACAGTTTTGGATTTATCCAAGGTTGTTAAACCTTAAACAAGCTACAAGTTAGTTTGGTCAGAGTATATCGATCCAACACTATATATAGAAAACCTAAATTACGATTTGGGTACCACTTTTTACCACCAAGCTCAACTTCCAAACGAAAGGAGCCAAGAAGGTCCTGCAAACACAGTGATTACATAGGAGAACTCTTTGTAACCTCATTACTTATATTAATCATTCGGTTAGCGTATCGTTTTCATTATGATTCATACTTTTTATCATTTTGATTATGTTTATGTACGTTGTTACTGAGATTATGGGCTAACACCCTTAGGTGTTAGCCAAGTTTATGAAGATCATTTGCTTTTGATATGTTTTACATCGATTACTTGATTTTATCATTGGATACTATTCATGTTTATCGCTAAATACTTATTTACTTGGGTTGATGCCAAATCAATATGCGGGCCATTTTATATTGGATTTCTTGAACCTAATACTTACATACCTAGAGAGTGATATACATGCAATATATCAACTAAAAGAACAGTAAAAGAAATCTACACAAGCACAAACACAAATTCTCAATTATGAGCTCTTAATATGGATTCATAAGTTATAAATATAATGCATGAGTTAAAAAACTATACAATACCAAAGACTTAAGGCTTGCCAGTTTTAATTTTTTATTACGTTATACTTGATTATATTTTCCAGATATATGATATTTGTTTGTAGATAAACAACTTTTGTTTGTTTAAATTTAAGTTTTGTTTGTTTAGATATATGATATCGGTTTGTATCTAAATTTTGTTTGTTTAGATATATGCTCAATTGTCTCTGACAGTATTTAAACATACAATAGCATAAGTTAAGTTTATGTTAAGTTTACTTGCTGATATGAAATCATCGACTAGACTAGCTTCAGGTACGTTTAAGACCATCTGAAGATACACTACCTCGCGGATGCGGTATTAACGAGTAAAGTACCCGAGCTTGTAGAACCGTAGAGGGGGAGGGGGGGGTGAATACGGTCTTTTCAGCTTTTTAGATGTTTAAAAACTTTCAAGCCTCAAAGAAAAATTTGTAGTTCTACAACAACAAACACAACTACAAACACAACCAATAGTATATAAAGCAAGTAAAGAGACACCACGATATATACTGCTTCGGGATGGGGGATTTATACCATCCGTACGTCCAGTTGCAAATCCACGACACTATACTATTAACTAAGTATAATCCTTATGGTGGATTACAAACCTTATACAACTTCACTCCACCGATATGCACAAAAATTGGTGCTCACTAAGAAGAGCTACTCCCTATGGTATTTCGCCCTCGGAAACCACCTATAAAGACTCGTGATTCGAATTAGCCACAAAGACCACTAAGACCACAAAGACTTCCCACCGGAAGTATCAAACCCCAACTAGATCTCCCACGATCTAGGCTTGGTCACCTCGACACAAGACTTCCCTTACAACCAAATCAAATGAATAAATGTTTGATTGTTTAATCAAGACTTAACCTAACCTAGAGACTCGATTCTAATAGAAAGGGTAGAGATAAGAAGACCCTCGACACAATCACAAGAGTGGATTAGGTTCTTATGATTCTTCCCTTGCAAGGATATGTGTCAATTCTTTTAAAGATGATATGTGAAAGATTAAGAACACAAGATAGAATTAGAGGATTAAGAGAAAATAAATTAGAGAGAAAGAAATAATGGAAAGAGGAGAGGAATACAAGAGCCAAGGTGGGGTATTTATAGCCCAAAACCCAAGTGTGAAAAAATTTACCGAGCTCGGCGCGCTGCTGGTGTGTCGGAGCGCCAGCGACGCGCCAGGAACCTGTAAGATTTTTCTTCGGGTTTTGGATTTTAATTACCCGACCTTGCTAAACCCTTAATTGTACTTCACACTTTGACCTTAACATTATTCATCCTCAAGGTCAACCAACTCAAATAGCCGTTTGATAAAAAATCATTTTATGGAGTGTTTAAGTGAAAACCAATTATCAAAGAGAGAAAGAAGGGATAATTGGATAGGGGTAGATTGGGTATTCTTCACATGGCATAGATAAGAGAGAAAGAATATGCCATGGAATATTCCTTTGCTTGGAAAGAAAGTGTGTATGTTGAGATGAGTGAGAGAGGAAAGATTTAAATTTGAAATTCAAATGTGTGAAAGAGAAGTGAGAGAGTGAGGTTGGGTTAGAAGGAAAACATGGTTGAGTTGAGTTAGTTGGCATGGTTAGGAGAAGAAGAGAATATGCCAAGATAATATGCTTAGCTTGGAGAGGAGGGTGAGATGAAGGGTTGAGATGAATTGGAGTGAGTTGGCTTGATGTGATGGAAGGGAGCCTTGGTTTGAAATTCAAATTTGAATTTGAAGTGTGAGAGGAGAGTGAGGAAGGTTATATGTAAAGAAGGTGAGTTGTATATGTGTAAGAGTGATGTGATAAGGATGTGATTGGGTGCCTAAGGCTTGAATTCAAATTTAAATTGCCCATGTGATGAAATGAGTTGGCAAGTGTGTGGGGGAAGGAAGAGGGTTGTGAGGGAATTCTGTGTAATTTGAATTTGAAAGTAAGGATGAAAGTGTAAGAGATAGTGAGTTGGAAGGATGGGATGTTAAGGTGATGGGGAGCCTTTGGCTTGGATTCAAATTTGAAATTTGAATGTTAGAGAAGGGATACGTAGGTGGTTTGTGAGGAAGGTTTATTTGTTTTTGAAATGAATAGTAGGACGAAGAAGATGATGATGTGGTGAAATCTAAGTGGTTAGATAGGAATGTAGAGAAGAGAATGTTTGGAAGATTTTGTATGGGAATATAGGGGATAAGAAGTACATGCAAGTACAAGGAATATTTAGAGAATGTTGGGAATAAGATTTAGGAGGAATTTGAAATGGTTGGAGGGTTTATTTGGTGTAGAGATTAATAAAAGGATTGATTAAGGTTTAACCATATTGTCATTAAGAAAGAAAAGAATTGACAATGATTATTATGGGTTGTTTATTGGATGAGAAAATCAAAGGTTACTTATAATCCCAAGTAACACAACGTCAAATATTCACAATCTTATAATTTATGAATTTTCACAACTTGACGTAATCAATAATCATCTTGATGCAAACAAGCTAAGTGTTTTGCATCTTAGTAAAGCATATCCCATGACGGGAAAGGATGCATTTACGCAAAGAGACCTTTGACTTTGTTTGATCAATAAGGGAGTAAACCCGTTACGTGATTAGAGAATACGTTGATGCGTGGTTTTGCGACCTTACAACAGGTTTTACCTCTCGAGGGATCTCAAGAGGCTTACAACCCCACCAGGCAGTGTACCTGACCGATGTAGTATAGTGAAGTGGCAAGTACGGGGGATTGATCGTTCTCCACAGGGAATAGTGTTCGTTAGGTATGAAAAACTACTCTAATTAGGTCTAAGGGTGAGGGAAGATTCTTTTTGTATTTTTTATATTTTTATGAAAGCAAGTAAAATCTCGGGTTTGAAGGAGTGGGCGGAATTAGTTGCTAGTCAACTAACCCAAATAACTACGAATGCAAATAAAATAAAATAACTGAAAATGAAAAGGTTGTGAAACTTATGTGGAGAGAAATGTGTTTACTTAGATTTCCTTACTCCCTAACTATCTTTTACCGGTTGATTAGTGTGTATTAATTGCGTGGATGACGGGTGTATTCCTTAATACCAATCGTGGGGTGGCGTACGTACTTCCCCAACTCTACAAGCTCCTACTTCACTCCTATGTCGAGCCGGCTAAGAAGCTCCTAACATGGGATCACTAGAATTCGCTCATGCATTAAATACAACCATATAAACCTAGTACGCATTGGTTCATGTTTCTTAAGACGTTCAAGCAAATTACCGTATAGGAGGTTAGCCAGTTTTCTTAAGCCTAACATCGATAAACAATCACCCAATACAATTAATAACACACTAACAACCGATAATCAATAGTTAGGTTTCATTAGATCTAAGCAAACACAAGATAAATTTAGCCTAGCATGTTAATCAAAAGACAAGAACAAGATATAATCAAACAACACATAGACATATTGATTGATTAAATGATTACTTATCTTCAATTAAACATGGGAGATCCAAGGGTATAAAAACCCTTAATAATGGCAGAAATTCGTCTTAGGGTTTCTCCTCACAAAGTTGCACACTAATGACAAAAAATTGCAAAACTATATATAGAGTTTAAGGGCTGACGGCGTCACGTTATAGGACTTGACGCCGTCACCTCGCCGTGTCTAGGGTTCCCGGATGGCCTTCTTGACGTCGTCCCTTTGTAGCCTTCCAAAATCCGCTCTGGCCTATCAAGGCTTGACGCCGTCAGAATAGGGCTTGACGCCGTCCCTCTTTAGCTTAAACCGTGACGACCTTGATCACTTCAAAGGGTGACGCCGTCAGACTTCCTTTGTAAAACTCCCTGGCTTATCATGTGTATTTTTCATATCCACCTCTTTTGCCAAGCCGTGACGCCGTCAAGAGCAATACTTGACGCCGTCAAAGGTACTTTTCCAGCCGATTTTGAGACTTTGTCGTTTTCTTCATTTTTATGCTCCAAAAACGTCCAAAATGCTTCCTTTTCCAGATTTCTTCTCCAAAGTACCTAAAATGACAAAAGGAACGATTTAGGGCAATATTTGATCAAATAAATATGATTTAGGGCTTAAATGACCCCCTAAAAGCGGTACACTTTTCGCTTCATCAAATACCCTTACACTTGAGATTTGCTTGTCCTCAAGCAAATGCGCTTTTATTCTAATCAAAATACAAGTTAGGGGTCATTTAATGCTAATATAAAAGTAATTACAACAAATAGTCATTCCACTTTAATCATAATAAGCACGGAGATTACAAACTAGCACCTCACAAGTAGTGTTTAGATACTCACGTCTCTCAGGTGTCATCAAAATAAATCTCATAAATGAAAATGGATAATATCTCTCACTACCTGTCATAGCAAATAGATTACCATAGGCTTGGGAAAGGATCAAAAAACCTCCTCCACTAGGCGTAAGAACCTAAGATAAACTATCAAAGAGGGCTTTTAAACGGGTTATAACGTGAGGTATAGGGATATGATAAACACGGTTTTGTTGGATAAGGGATATTTTACTGGTGGTGAGTTAAAGATCTTGATTAATTACATGTAAAATATGGCGTTGCTAAGCCAAGACTAGACTCGACTTAAGCTAAAAACAAAATAACAAAAAGATAAAATAAACATAAAATGAAACGGGATGGTAGTCCGTATGTTTTTTTTATTTTTCTTTTTCTCAATTTTTTTTGTATTTTTCTTGATTTTTTCGATTTTTTTTTTTTTTTTTTTTTTTTTTTTTTTTTTTTTTTGCATACACTTTTGCCCTACCATCCAAAATAATACATCATAGGGGCGTTGCATTCCCCTTACACTTGAACTTTTACATAACTTTACAAATAACTATTCTAATGACTCGAATTAAGATAATCGAAACACTTGGAGTACTTTTAAAATATTTAGCACATATGGGGGTAATAATGTTGTTCTTCCCCATTACTCCATTACACTAGTACTTTACCCATGAGTCCCAATCGTCCCAAAACAATATGTACAAGGATATGACTCGACTTAGCAACCATGTAATCAATTAGATAATTAACTAAGGGTTTAAACAAATGTTGTAACAATAATGCACTAAAAATGAGTGCATACAAGGTAGGCTAAGGCGATTTGGGTGTACATTTAAGTGGGGTGTAACAAATTCTTCCCTTAAGTAAAATGCTTAAAGGTCGAAACGAAAAGATAGGCTCTGAGGGGTGTACTAGGGGTATCGTGTACTAAAATGAGTACAACGCAAAGGGTGTGGGAGAATTACTTGACCAATGTAGCCAAAGTAATTATAACAAAAACACAGGTGTAAAACAATGGGTTAATCCTAATGCCTCTTATCATGTAGTAAATCTAACTACACGAATGTAGTCTCACTTGTGGCCTCGGAATGGTCCTAACGCAAGTTCTAGAATCTAAGTGCTACCGGTACACACATCATAGCATAAATGCTTTTCCTACCAAGTCTAGGGGCGAACCTCACATATTTGGGGGTGAAATTTTTTTTTAGTGGTACGGTTTTCTTGTGCTAGTCATATAACTCTTATCCATGAGACGCTCATTAAGACCAAAGTTTCACTCCTATATGTTGTAAAAAAATTTAAATTTGGCACTAAAATTGCCCTAACAGGTATTTATCTCAGTTTTAGTACACATCTACCATCAAACAAACAAAAATCAAGTGCAATTGTATTCTCTAAAGTATCGTATTTTACCCCCCCCCCCCCCCTTACACTTAAGATGAACATTGTCCCCAATGTTCAAATAACAAAATGTAAAAGTAACAAGGTAAAAGAATGAAATCAAATACTCCCCTGATTCGTTTGGTGGATAAAGAAGTAACATGGTTAGATCTTCTTCCAAGAGAAAGTAGAAGCTCCAAGACTAATGCATCGCCATACGCTTGATTCCCCATACATCTCCTTGTCCAAAATAACCTGTTAAACCTGAGAAAACAAACACGAAAACCTGCATAACATCGGCGGGATAAATCTATATATAAGGATATAATGCTTGTGGAATGATAATTTTGCAGATTCCTGGAGTTTATAAGTTAGAGATTTAATAAAAACTTTTTATGAAAACAAAACTTTCAAAAATTTCAGAAAATTAAAACCTGACGCCGTCAGGTTGTAAATCCTGACGCCGTCAGAAATGATCTGACAGAATTCTCATGTTAAGTTTCCGGAAAATTTCTGGAAAAACCTATACCTTACTTCCTGGAAATCCTGCAAAACATCATTATGACTCGATACAAGCATTTGACTCAAACAAGTACTAATATGTATGTTAATTTAATATTATTACGATTCATGTTCATTTGTGTTCTACTAAACTGATTTGGATTTCCCTTACACTTAACTTTTGCAAAATACCTTTATATGTAGTTAAGACGAAGTTAAAAACAAAATAAAGCATTTTCACAATTTAGTTTTGAACATGAATCAATAATAATAAAAATTAAACACTCATACGGAAGCAAATAAAATCAAACAAACAAATAAATAAACACACAAAGCAAATAAAGCTTGGGTTGCCTCCTAAGAAGCGCTTTTCTTTATTAACGAGTCTTGTAGCTAGACTCAAAGTCACCGTACATTACGTGACTCCATCATTGGTCACGGTTCCTAGGCCATTCTCATTTCCGGTTTTATATTCCGGTCCTAATTTCAAACAATCCTTGTAGAAACCGGATATCCTATCCATAACATAGTCTACTCCTTTATTTCTATCCTCATCATTCCTATAGTAGACCGCTTGCTTAAGCTCCTTCTCAACAATTGACAAGTGTTGGAATTGTTCTATCTTATATGGCATTTGGTAGTTTACCTCATCGGTCTCATCCTTAAATCTAACTATCCCTAAGGAAGGTTCATAAGTCATTCTAGAGACCTCAACAAATGGTTTTCCAAAAACTACTTGAGTTAAGGATGCATCGACTATTGGGCGGATATCTTCTACAATTACAAAGTCGGTGACATAGGTGAAGTTTCCTACATAAACCGGTAATCCCTTAACTCTTCCCGTGAAGTTACTCATCCAACCCTTATCAGGGAACATCCTATACCCAAGTTGATTTTTCATTATTAAGTTGTAGTGGGCTCTAGTCATGATGTTTATGGGTGATCTAAGGTCGATGTAAGCTTTCCACACATGCAAATGTCCGATGTTGCATGGTATGTTGAGATTAGAAGGGTCGCCCATTTTTATAATTGGTCTACCTAGGAAGTATGGTGTCTCGGGGTCATCGAATAAGTTTGTATGATATGCGCGCTCTTCCTTAGTGGGTAGCCTATTGAAGTAGTCCTCATCATCATCTACTTCTTCAATCTCACTCTTCCTAACTTCTTTATCAACCTCGACTTTCTTAACCTCATCCTCAGGTTCACCATTATCCTCATTCCTATCAATTGGTTTAATAGTGACAATGTTGACGAAGTGGACGTGTTTGGATGAAGAGGGGTCTTTTACTTGGGGTCCGCTATTTGTGTTCCTAGCGTCCTTATGTGGAGGTGATAGCACTTGGTTGTTGAGGGCTTTCAATAAGTTGTCAATTTTATTGGTCATCTCCGTTTGTTGTTGATTGAATTCGGATTCAAACTTGGCCAAACGAGCTTCTTGAGATGCCATAAATTGGGACATCAATCCTTCAAAGTTATTGGTACTACCATAATTGTTGGAAGGATTGTTATTGAAAGTACGGTTCGAGTTGGAACCGCTTGATTGGAAACGATTAGGTGGGTTGGAAGAATTGGTTTGTTGTGCGTTTTGGTTTTGTTTCCACCTAAGGTTTGGGTGATTTTTCCATGAGGGGTTGTATGAATCACCGTAAGGGTTTGGCTCGGGTTTGAAAGTGTACCACTTGTCTCCCGCTCCGTCGGTACGCGAGGATGCGTAGTCCGCAAAAGCTTGTTCGGGGAGTTCCATGCAATCACGAGTGTCGTGGGGACCACTACATAATTCACATGAAGAAGTGATTTTGTTCACTTTGCTTGAAGGTTTAGGAGCCTCGTAGGATTTCATAAGAAACTTGACTTGGTCTTCAAGTTCTATGATCCTACGGTCGGAAGTGCTTGAATTGTTCGAAGGCAAAGATATTTCCTTGACCGTTTTATTCAAATCACGGGGATCACTCCAACTTTCGTTGTCATAAAGAGCAAGATCTTCTAGGAGAGCCCATGATTGTTCCGCACTTAGATCACGTAGCTTACCACCGGCCGCTTGGTCAATGGTTTGCCTCGTGGAGAGATTGATATGGTCATAAAAGATTTGGACTTGGAGCCAAAGTTCTATGCCATGGTGAGGGACTTTTTGGAGTAAGTCCTTGAATCGAGTCCATGCCTCGTAGAGGGTTTCGCCTTGACGTTGTTGGAACATCAAGATATCATTCCTTAGCTTGGTAGTTCTTCCCGGTGGGAAAAACTGAGCAAGGAAACGAGTGGTGAGATCATCCCAAGAGGTGATGGATCCTGCGGGTAGACGCTCTAGCCATTGACTAGCTTGGTCCCGCAGAGAGAATTGAAAGAGACGCAGTCGGGTCGTCTCTCGAGTGGCAACATCAAGGTCTATGGAATCAACGATTTTGAGAAAGTCCTTGAGATGTTGATTAGGATCTTCGGAACGAAGTCCATGGAATGCGCATCCGCTTTGCACCAACCGGATGGTGTCGGATCGCAAGGGTGTGACATTGGCTCCTTGGGTGAGCTCAATGGTGTTTCGATAGCCATGGTGGCTAGGACGAGAGTAGTCTCCTAAGGTACGGGCTCTAGGAGGTGGGTGTTGTTGTGGTGGTGGGTTGTTGGGATCAAGGATATTACCACCTTCCATGATGTCGGATGGTAATGGTTACGAACAAAGAAACGAAGAAAAAAAGATAGACTAAAGAAATCCTAGAAAAATAAAATAAAAATCTCACTAGAAAGGAATCTAGTGAGTAGACCAAATAAAATAAAAATTCAACCTAAACAATAACTATTCCCCGGCAATGGCGCCAAAAACTTGATGCGTGGTTTTGCGACCTTACAACAGGTTTTACCTCTCGAGGGATCTCAAGAGGCTTACAACCCCACCAGGCAGTGTACCTGACCGATGTAGTATAGTGAAGTGGCAAGTACGGGGGATTGATCGTTCTCCACAGGGAATAGTGTTCGTTAGGTATGAAAAACTACTCTAATTAGGTCTAAGGGTGAGGGAAGATTCTTTTTGTATTTTTTATATTTTTATGAAAGCAAGTAAAATCTCGGGTTTGAAGGAGTGGGCAGAATTAGTTGCTAGTCAACTAACTCAAATAACTACGAATGCAAATAAAATAAAATAACTGAAAATGAAAAGGTTGTGAAACTTATGTGGAGAGAAATGTGTTTACTTAGATTTCCTTACTCCCTAACTATCTTTTACCGGTTGATTAGTGTGTATTAATTGCGTGGATGACGGGTGTATTCCTTAATACCAATCGTGGGGTGGCGTACGTACTTCCCCAACTCTACAAGCTCCTACTTCACTCCTATGTCGAGCCGGCTAAGAAGCTCCTAACATGGGATCACTAGAATTCGCTCATGCATTAAATACAACCATATAAACCTAGTACGCATTGGTTCATGTTTCTTAAGACGTTCAAGCAAATTACCGTATAGGAGGTTAGCCAGTTTTCTTAAGCCTAACATCGATAAACAATCACCCAATACAATTAATAACACACTAACAACCGATAATCAATAGTTAGGTTTCATTAGATCTAAGCAAACACAAGATAAATCTAGCCTAGCATGTTAATCAAAAGACAAGAACAAGATATAATCAAACAACACATAGACATATTGATTGATTAAATGATTACTTATCTTCAATTAAACATGGGAGATCCAAGGGTATGAAAACCCTTAGAAATGGCAGAAATTCGTCTTAGGGTTTCTCCTCACAAAGTTGCATACTAATGACAAAAAATTGCAAAACTATATATAGAGTTTAAGGGCTGACGGCGTCACGTTATAGGACTTGACGCCGTCACCTCGCCGTGTCTAGGGTTCCCGGATGGCCTTCTTGACGCCATCCCTTTGTAGCCTTCCAAAATCCGCTCTGGCCTATCAAGGCTTGACGCCGTCAGAATAGGGCTTGACGCCGTCCCTCTTTAGCTTAAACCGTGACGACCTTGATCACTTCAAAGGGTGACGCCGTCAGACTTCCTTTGTAAAACTCCCTGGCTTATCATGTGTATTTTTCATATCCACCTCTTTTTCCAAGCCGTGACGCCGTCAAGAGCAATACTTGACGCCGTCAAAGGTACTTTTCCAGCCGATTTTGAGACTTTGTCGTTTTCTTCACTTTTATGCTCCAAAAACGTCCAAAATGCTTCCTTTTCCAGATTTCTTCTCCAAAGTACCTAAAATGACAAAAGGAACGATTTAGGGCAATATTTGATCAAATAAATACGATTTAAGGCTTAAATGACCCCCTAAAAGCGGTACACTTTTCGCTTCATCAGACGTAAACACGGATTATGGTCATATGAATACTTTCACTTGATGTCACGTGAAATATACGAGTCTCCTAGGTTTAGAGAAGCCTTGGCTAGAGGCATTTAATAAAATACCTGAGTTGGCGTTTTGTCAAAAACGGGAGGTTGTAAATTTGGATCCCTCTAATTCTAAAATCCGTTTCGAGTGTTCCTAATGAAGCACATAACATATTCATACCTGTATTGAAAGATCTACATTTGTCGGGTAAGGGGAAAGCCGACTTTCAAAAACCGTCCCGAACCTAACGGAAGGCTGGCGCGTCGGAGCGCCAGCAACGCGCCAGGCCCAGTTGTTGGGTCGTTTGGTTTTTGGCTATCATTTGTGATTTTATGTGTTTCGAAGATTTATTTGTCATCATTAAAACATGAGGAGACCAAATTAATGTTGTCCCAACATACAATAGCATAAGTTAAGTGTAACACCCCCAAAATCTGGCTTTGCAGAAGCTTTCGGGTCCTGGGGTGCTACGAAATCAATATACATCGCAAAAGAGATATAGTACAATGCCATAATTAAATTTAAGTAATAACCATACATTAATACAAGATTGTCTTGGCCGACATCGTCAAATAAAATAAGTTTAAACTCTTGATAAATATTTTCTTGACAACTTAATGAAAAACATGACGACTCCTTTATGCTACTGTCTTCATAAAAATACCTACTAGCGATCACCTGAAATGCATGAGAAAACGGGTCAACTATGAAAATAGTTGGTGAGTATACAGGTTTTATCCAAAAAGAAGTCTAAGGTCTTTAAAAAGTCCAAATGTCAAATCATTCAGTTACATGTCTTGCCCATACAAGACATGTAACCTATGATTTCACAATCATATTATATAAAAATATTGAACGTCTTATAGTCAAACACACATGCTCATTTAGTTCACATTAAAGGACAAGTATATAATAATGTATGCGGCAAAGCCCCTAAAATAAATAATATGCATTCCGTAAACAGGGGAATGAGAGGTTGGCCGACCTCTAATAGCGCTATCCATACTACCTACTGCTCCGCACAAGGGAGCCGTACGAACGGTACGTCTAAATTGGAGTGCGAACGGCAAACCAATCGGGGACTAACAATGCGAATGTACGAACGGTACATCATACCAACTATTATATACAAATTAAATTAGGCCTGCTCCATAGACATGGGAGACTAAAATTTAAGTGCGTACGGCACATCAACAGTTCAAAACAAGTCATAAGCTCAAACAATATTTTAAAGGTCAAGTCAATTTTCAGGTAAAAATATATGTCATAAGTTCAAATAAAATTTTTAGTCATGCATTCCACCCCAAACAATAAAACAGTAAAAAGGGGCTGTGAATACTCACCTTCAATAGTCTGATCAGTGAACGCTGTGCACGACACCAACACGCAACCTAGATTAAATAATCATGTCTTAGTTCAAGTATTAAATTTCTAGTTCTTTCACATTTCAATATTTTAGTACGTCTATGTTGGTTCTAAGAGTATGACTTAATATTTGAGAAATTTATCACCTAATGGTTTCTAACCGCTAATTTGAGTAACTTAATTAGTCCCCTTATTAGGATTTATTTATACATCCTTAGTCTAAAGTTTTATGTCTCGTCTAATATATCCTAGTTAAACGTATATAAGTTAACGACGTTCACTTTTAATTTATTCGTTATTATACATTAGCTCGTGACGGCTTTTAAAGTTTTAAATAGCATTCGTCGTATAAAGTTTTGATGTTGATTTATTTTGGAATGGTTTTCATTATTTCATTTAATCGTTTTCGTCATAGTTTCAATAACTTAACATTCGGATGTCCTAAGTATTAAATGGGCTGTTTCTAAGGGCTTTCTAGTGGGCTTAGATGGGTTATAAGTTGGCCCATGTTTCAAATCAGTCCAAGGCTCATTGACAGCCTACAATGACTCCTACTTTGGGCCTTAAATGGGCTGTCTACAGCTTACAGTGTTGGGCTAATAGGTGGGCTCTTAAGGTGGGTTGTTGGTTGGTTCTTGGTGCTGCCTGGTATTTCACTTAGGGAAGTAGTTTGTTCATGCCAAGTTAATACTTGGGTAGTCTCTCTTGAGACTTTTACTTGTGATTTTGATAAGCCAAAGACCACGACTGTGGTCTCACTTGGGGCTATCCTTCGAGTACTTCCCGAGTCTAGTTTCTTGGGTGTTCTAAATGGTGATTTGTACTAAATTATCGACCCATTTTGGGGTCGACAGTGGGCATACTAGAGACCATCCAAGCAAAGGGTTCTAAGCTTTTCTACTCTCTCTTTGGCTACGCAAGGAGCCATGGTGCTAACATCTTCTTTCTACACAAGGCTCGTTAACCATTTTCACCCTAGTATAACCACTCTAACCGGCTTGTCAACTAGGTTACCTTAGTCCTAGTTTGTACGACTTATAGCAACACAAAACCATCCGAGTTACTTTCACAGGCTCGAATTCATGGTCACTAGGTTTCTATCCTTTTTTCTAACAACAACCATCTACATGGGTAAATACTTCCCTACTCAAAGTCCTCAAATTCTTGGGTTGTCGTTTGAACCTACTGCCATTGCTAAAGTAATTCGACAGCAACAACAACTCTCACAAAAGTTCAATCCTTTTCGACCCACTTCACTACCATAACTACTAATCTTTCTTCAAAGTTAATCAAGAGTGTGCCTAGATGCTCTAATTCGACCTATAACATTTAACCCAAAACCTAACTTTCTTTCTTCAAGATTAAACAAGAGTTGTGTCTAGTTATTTATTTCAACAGGACCTCAACATCATCACCGATTTTTCTAGCTACTCATTCGACCCTATTCCTTCATTCTAATTAACGATTCTAAAAAAAATATATAACACAACAAGAATTAATAATCAACCTGATAAACTCTTGGCGTATGAACTCTAGTGAGAACCCTTCTAATCCGAAACCAATAGCTCCAAAATTAACCCACCATAGCCTCCTTATTCAAACCACACTTTGACCTAGATCTTGAGAACTTCTCAAATTTTTGGTGTGTTTCTTAAATGTGTGATTCGAATGATAATCAGGAGGTGCGGATTTATGGTGAATAATGGAGTTACACTCCATCTTACTTTTGGATTGTGGGAAGAATAATCACTCCTATTTGGTGTAATATCCTTATATTTATGCCCCTAATTCCTAAGCTATCCCGTGAAGATGAAGAAGACAAAGGTTTAGGTCAAAGGAAAAAATGGTGGATGGTGATGGTTCGAAGTATTTGGGAAGATGAAATGGGCGGACAAACTTAGATAGCGACCTAGGGTTATGGGTTCTTGGGGTTTGTGTGAGTGGATGAGATCTGTTTTTAATTTAAGTATTTAGTGTATAAGTAGATAAGGTGTAGTATTTTATACTCGCATTTCGTCAAACTGTCTCAAATTCGGATCCATCCTGGAACCGTTACAATTATGGGAGATTTTATTTTTAGAGTCGTTATATAATACTTGGACTTATTTCTGAGTCCTTAATTATTTCCTAATATTTCACGAAATTTTCATTTGTTCCTGGTTTGCGTGTGGTGTTAATCTGTGTGAAAGTGAAATAACCTATCACATTATTAAAATAATGGCCTGAAAATTTACGGGTTGTTATAGTCTGCCAACCTTAAAATGAATCTCGTCCTCAAGATTCAGTTCGTTTGCTCTACTGACGTTCGTCCTCGTGGTTAGATTTGACTGTCAACTTTTCCATTCTCGAGCTTAGCCTTCACGTGACCTTTAGTTAGTGGATTCTCACTAAATCTCACAACTCCTCGAACGGGAAATGTCATGAGTTTGAGTAACAACTTGATTCCACCTAGATTTTCGAAACTCATCAAACAAGAACTGTCGCTAGATCAAGCTGGAAACAAGTTGCTAGAAGGGAAGATTTTTACATCTTACATGAAGGCCTCTGGAAGGTTCGGCTCAAGTTTGGAATTGTCTAAGCCAAATCTAATCAACGAATAAAGGCTAGGCGTTCAATTAAGGCTTATGACGTCAGGTCTCACATCGGTCGTCGTCGTAAACTTGATAGGGGACAAAAGTAAATCCTACACCAGTGCTAAATGGTACGAACATAAAGTGACTATTCAAAAGGACGTACCCGTCACGACCGCTGGGTCCTAGCGAGCTTCCTTGTTGCCTAGAAGGTATACTCGACCTTGAGCTGGGCTGATATTGCCTCCACGGTTTGGGTTATTTTCACCAATCGCTGCAGCGAGAGTTAGATTCTCCTGTACTGGCCTCTATGCCCTATTCAGCTTAGGACACGCGTTTCGGAGGTGATCCGAACTTCCACACTCGTAGCATGTCCACTTTTGCTCTTGGTTCCCATTTCTGTTTGGGCAATTCCGACTAAGATGGCCAGTCTGTCGACATCTGTCGCACCTCGGGCAGTCTCCTAAGTGATGGAGGTTACATCGTGTGCACTTAGGATGTGGGCCTGCATATCCTCTGCGCTCCTGGGTTGTTGCTCCATAATTCCTGGCTACTCGTTGCCGCTTATCCTGCTGGTCCTGGTCTCGGCTTCCCTGCTGATCCTCCCGTCGTTTTTGTCCATGGTCGTTTCCTTTTAGTAGTCCACCAGACCTGATCACATCGTTTATCAAGCGATATGCCATGCCTATAGCGTCTTGAAGTGTGGTTGGTTTGGATGACATGACGTCTCTACTGATTTCAGGGATCAAACCCCAAATATATCGATCAATCAGCTTCTCTACAGTAGAGACCATGTGAGGGACCATTCTGGTCAGTTCGTGGAAATGGGCCGTGTATTTGTCAACTTCTACTCCCACCATCAAATGGTCCAAAACTCTTCCTCCAATCTCTGCACTTCGTCTTTTCTGCAGTACTCCTCGGTTAGTAATTTCTTGAATTCTGTCCAAGGTAAGCCATTTGTAGCTTCTCTCCCTCTGGTCTGTAGCTGGTTGTTCCACTAAGTCAATGCTCGACCTTGGAGTAGACCGGATGAGAACTCAACCTTATCTTCCTCAACACATTTAGTGATGCTGAGTTTCGACTCAACATTCTCGAACCACGACAGCAGGCCAATGGCACCCTCGGTGCCATAAAACTCTTTTGGCTTGCATGCCATAAAAGTCTTATAGCTGCATCTATGGCCGTTGGTCGAGGTACTGATGAGTGTGTAAATACTCATCATTTTATACCCATTTAAGACACAAAAATGACCAAAAACACCCAAATATATTGCAGATATCCTTGGTTTTGTGTTTTTATGTGTTTCAGGTACGAAGGATTGAAAACGGAGCGAAAACGGGCATTTTTGGATCGACTCGACAATAATGGTGTAATTGATCAAGTGAAGACAAAAAGTCAAAGTCAAAGTCAAGTCAACTCCCAAAAAAATACCAAAACAACACAAAAGGTCCTTGGAATTTATTTTCAGATATTGGCAGCCATGGTCCCTGGATTTTCAGTATTTACACAAATGGTCCCTCAAGGTTTAACCCAATTTCATCACTAATCCTAAATAAACCCAACCAAATAATCCCAACCCATCATCCCACTAAATAACCCAGCCCAAAAATAAAAAGCCCAAAAGAATAACCCAAACCCATACCCAGTCTTTTTGTTTAGCTAAAACCACCAGTTGACCCAGTCAACTTCACCCCTTTCCCACAAATCCCGCCAAAACCATCACCTCTCCCCATGAGCAGACAACAATGTCCCCCTCACCTTTACCTCTGCTACAGCCACTCTACCTCCCCCCTCCTATAGCTCAAAGTCAACTCTTCACGTGATACCAATTGCCATGCTGGCAATCCACACCATTTGAGCGCCAAAAGTCAATTAAAGGGCTATGATCAAACCATTGTTAATCCAATGACTGGGATTTTATCCCAAGAAGCACAGAAGCAATTTGAAGCTGTTTTATCTCACAAAACAAGCACAAGTGTTGAAGACTCCTAGGTTTTAGAAAATAGTATAAATAGCAATCATTTTTAAGCCTTCAAGGCAGGATTAATTTAGCTAAAATTTAGTTTAAGGTATTGTATTTTTCTCTTTAGCATTGTAATTTAATATCTTAGTTAATGAAATTCTGAGTTTCTTAATTGGTCAACCAAAGTCAAAGTACTGTGCAACTGCTTATTGTTTGCTTATTCATGTTTTCTATGCTTATTTACCTTAGTTGAAATCAATGAATGCTAGTTTGATAGTTTGATACAGCTTAACTCTCATTTTTACTTAAAAGTCAAGAAACAGTCAAACTTAGCCTAGCTTATTTAAGTGCTTAATTTCAAACAAGATTTTCTTTTTAGACATTAACTCAGTTTAGTGCAAGTTTGTCATTTCAAGTTTTGGATTTATACCATCTGCTGTAGTTTAAAATTTTCACCTCAGTCTCAAAAGGAGTGTTTGGTTTATAATGGATGCTGTGTGATTAAGCTAGGTTACTGTTCATTTGCCTAATTGGATACTTTAATATTGCTTAAAATAGTAGATAAAAGCTGTTTGTAGGATTTTATAAGCTGTTTTGAAGCTTTGTGGAGTTTTGAGCTTGATAGTGTGAGGATAGGAAGTGAACTGCCCTCTTAAGCTCCATATAAGCTGAGGCTTATTTGGACCATTTTTTTTGGCAAAATTAGGTGTAACTTAGTGAGTTAAGTGTGACTGCAAGCTTTGGTACCATGTCAGTTAGGATTGCATGATTTAAGTGCTAAAAACTATTTCTGCTGCATCAGATCCTTGTATGCAGACCTGCACAAAGTCTGTGTACCTCAGCTTTTGGCTTGCTTCAAATCTGCTTGTCCTTATGTCCTTATTGCTTAATTTTTAGTTTGTTAGTAGCTTGTAGTAATAGTTTTAAGATTCTGAGCTTGGATTTCTCTCAGAAGCTTATTAGATAGCTTATTCTTGGTCTGCAATTAATCCCTATAGACTGCACCAAGTCTGCAACAGTTTTTTGATTTCCAATAGCATCTGATCTAGGTCTAAATTGGACAAGCAATTGATAGTAGATTTTGGGCATTTTTAGTTTAAGAATAGCCTCTAGTATAAGCTACCAGAATCAGCTTTTGTTTTCCCCTTAGGAGCTTTTGGCTAGCTTTTATGTCAGCTGCAAGTCTGATGTTTGATCATTTGTTTTGCCCTAGTTTTGCTACTACATAAAACTGCTTATTGGCTTATTCCACTAGCTTCTCTGGTCATTATAAGTTGAATCAAGTTTATATAAGTATGTTGAACTGTTGTTGAGCCTTGGATAAATTTTGGGACTGTTTAGCTTATTTTAGGGATTATTTGCAACTGCTTATTTGCCCAAACTGCTTATCAGTGTTTAGCTAAGTTCTGATTTCATTTTTCCTGGCTTCATAATATCATTTAAGATTTTTCTGCAAAATTTCATATTTTTCCAAAGTCATTTACTATTTTTAAATCATTTAAATAGTTTCTTGTAGTTTTTAATTCATAATAAATAATTTAAAAGTCAAAAAAATATAATTCTTTTTTTTTTTTAAATTATCTTTTGTAATTTAGAACTTAGGAAAAATAATTTGGTACCCGTAGAGTCTATATTTCATTATTTTGACGTTTTTAGTTTCGTATGTTCCGTTTTTAATTTCGTTATTTGTTTCCCTTGCGTTTTTATTTATCTATGCTTTGTAGATTTAAGTTTCCCTTACCCTATTTATGTTTCTCGTAGTTTTAAGTTATCCTTATCCTATTTATGCTTCCCGTAGTCATTAGTTATTTAAATTTAATCAAAATCCAAAATCTCTCCATTTTCATATTTCAAACACGATTCACAAACCCGATCTCACAAATTCCATTCATCCTTCGTTGGGGATAACGACCCGGGGTACACATACTTCACTTGTGTTTCCTTGGAAAAATACGTGTTGATTTCAGACGAATCAATTTTTGGCGCCGCTGCCGGGGAAGGTTTGAAGTGAGTTTTTGATTCTCGTTCGTTGATTCGTGTTTTGAAGACCCTTCCTCGTGGAGTTATCGTTTTCATTTGTAAATATTTTCTTATTATAAAATCCCAAAAAGATTTTCTTCTCCAAATTTTTTTTTCCTTTTTCTTTTGTGATTTTCAATGATTCTAAATTTAAAAATCCAAAAATATTCTTCGTATCCTCTTATATGTTTAATTCTTATCTCTTTACCCTCTCATACCGTTTAATTCTCATCTTCTTATCCCTCATATTGTTTAATTCTCCACCATGTTCGATTCTTTCCCATCTCATCCCCATGATCCAAGGACCATGGAGGATTTCTATCATCCGACGCTCATCGGTAGAGGAGGACCGATCGCTCCAACAAACGATTTTGTTTTGAAAGATCATATGATTGAGTTTATTCAACAAATCTGCCAATTCCATGGATTTGAACAGGAAGATGCTAATCATCATTTAGACAAATTTCTATCGATCACTCAATCCATGAAACAAAAAGGAGTTTCTCAAGATAGCATTCGTCTGAATCTTTTTCCATTCTCTTTATCCCACGAAGCTGAATCTTGGTTTTATACTCTTAAAACCCACTCAATTCATACTTGGGAAGAGATGTTCCTCAAGTTTCTTTCAAAATACTTTCCACATTCCAAAACGGTGCAGCTTAGGAAAGACATTCTGAATTTTCGGCAATTGCCCAAGGAATCAGTATTTGAAGCTTGGGAGAGATTCAAATATTTGCTCCAGAGATGTCCGGATCATAGAATTTTACTTCTTGATCAAATCCTCACCTTTTATCATGGCATAAATATGATTGATCGAGACAAAATCATGTTGGTTGCCGGAGGCAATCTCATGCGGAAGACTCCTCAAGAAGCTTATGATTTGATCGAGAATATGACACAACATCACTATCAGTGGGATACTGGAGCCCTTAATGACTCTACCACTGTTTTGAGTAATCATTATTCCGATTACATTCCCGCTGAGATTGCACAAATTGGGGTCCTTGGCAATCACAAAAGTTATACAAATCAACATTGCCAGCAAGGACCAGGTCATCCTAACACTATTCAATTTACATACTCTGATGATAGTGATGAGGATGAACCTTTTGAAGAAGATATTGTTCAGAAATCAATTCAATCTCAGAGTGGTAATCCCACTCCATCTTCTGAACCTATCACTACCGACTCTTCCCCTTCTCTCATGCCGGTTGAGAGAAGTAATATCACTATGGAAGAGCTCGAGGTTTTCTTCAATGATGATCCGATTTCATCAGAGAATGAAGAAAGTAGTCTGGGGGGAGATATCCCTTTGATTGAAAAGATGATATCCGATGAACCATCTCTTTCTCTCCCCCCAATGGATGTTTATGTTGGTAAGCTGTTAGATCCTCTGGAGCCCGAGCTCGAGGAGTCTTTACCAGAGTATGAGAGCTTTAACTTTGAGGAGATTAGTGGCAATCTCACTTCTCATTCCGAGCATTCTCTCCCGACTTACGAATCATTTAGTTTTGATTTCACGGAAGAGACGAGTAGTGGCAGTACCACTTCTCATGCTGATTTCTCTCTCCCAGAATATGATTCGTTTACCTTTGATCTTGATCATGAGGAGTTCTCCGATGAACTCACTTACATCATATCTCCGCCGGAGTATGATCACTTCTACTTTGATCTAGACAAAGATGTTTTGTGTGACCCGGGGGGAGGCATTCTTAATCATGAAAATTTGCTTATTGATGATTTAATCCTGACCCTCCCACCCGAGTCATTTCTTGAACAAAAGAACTTAAATGATGAGATTCATAATATGAAAATTATGAAGTCTCCTTTTGAAGATGATGACCTAATCATGATTGTTATCATGACCTTCTTCCCTTTCATCACATATGATGTGACTTCTCTTCTTCGTCACTCCTTCGGGAGTGAGGACACTATCTTTGACCCCGGTATCATTTCTAATAGTTTTCACTATTGAAATACCGTGGGTATCTCATCGGGGTGGAACTTTCATACGTTTCAAATGTTTCTCCAAACACATTGAATGAAAATCCGATGGAGATTGTTTCTTCCATTTGCTTCCCCATGAACCAATGAATTCGGGGTCGAGTAAAGCTAGTGACTCGGTTAACAAAAACATTAGCACCACATGGGTGACAACCCATGTTTCTGACTTCTTTCTATTTTCTGACACTAAGTGTGGGGGGATTCCTCTACTGTGCTTTGTTTTGTGTGTTGTTTGCTCTTGTTTGCAGGTTTCCCTTAGATCGTGATGATTGATGCGCCTGTTTTCAATCCAGCCGCCCAATATCCGATCTTTTTGCTAACGTTTATCTAGGGATATCTTTTCAACTTTTTTGTGAAAAATGGAGATTTCTTTTCCACACTTGGCTATTAGTATTACCTTTTTACGTTCTAAGTGTCGGCATAATAGCCGGTACTTTGAATATTGAGGGCAATATTCAATTCTAAGTGTGGGGGGGAATTCTCGCGAATTTTGTCACATAAGTACCTTCTAGTTCCCTAGTACCCCCGTTTTTGACCAAAATTTTAAAATTTTTGTCATAAAAAAAAAATGTCATCAATAAAAGTGTGTTAGTCTTGATTAGGTTAGAACAAGGGGAATCCCGACTCTGCCAGAGTGTTGATCTGACTGCTTCCTTAATGGTTAGACTAAGGTTTTACGATGTGTGCAAATGAAAATGCTAAGCGTAGAATAGTTGGTTTTCTTTAGAGCTTATACAAGTAATCTATGGCTTTTCATCCCAGAAGATAACTAATCTGACTTAATAAGTGCTTATTTTCAAACATTTGAACACACAAAATCATTTTTTCATACGATTTTGAAAAATACTAGTTCAAGGCTTTATTTAAACTTCGGAACAAGCATATGTCAGAATAATGCAAAATGAAAGTGAGACGTTGCTTGAAAGTTGCAAAAAAAGTTAAGTAATAAATAAATGTGCTAAAAAGCTAAGGTTCAAGATCGGCCCTTGGATCCTTATCTCCGGAAGGCGTTTAGGTCTTGGCTACCCTCTTACACCGGCCCTTGGACCCTTAATTCTGAAAGGCGTTAAGGTCTTGGAACTCTCCGTTGTAACGGCCCTTGGATCCTTTATTCCAAGAAGGTGTAAGGTCTTGGTTCCCGTGAAACTCCGTTAGTTTATGTTGCACAAGTAAAAAAAAAAAAAAAAAAAAAAAAAAAAAAAAGGATGAAAAAATGAAAAGAAAAATAAAATAAAATGGAATGATATTGCAAAATGCAATAAAGTTTTGAAACTTGCTTGTTGTGAATTTTAAATCTATCTTTCAACTAGTATTAGTCAAAATTTTATATAAACGTCGATTTTTGCGATCAAAATTTTGAAAATCAAGCACATTCACCTAACTTAAATAATGTGGGAGTGAAAAGTTAAGTCTCGGCTTACATAGATTATTGGTATAAGTAGCGTTTGCATTTTACAAAAATGTTTGCACATTGAGTTTAAGCTTAGTTGGGAGTATAAAAAGAGGATGACAATTTCAATTCCCTAGAGACACCCATTTTGTGTGAATCCCGTTCCATGATACCATTTTTGGAAATCAAGCATGTTATCTATTTTTGTTTTTAGTTTAAATTTCTTGCATTTAATAAAAAGTCAGAACGGGGTATACTTGGTATTCTTTTGATCCTTTCATTACTTCATATGATCGGATTGCTAGGGACTAGCAATAGTTTAGTGTGGGGGATTGATGAGTGTGTAAATACTCATCATTTTACACCCATTTAAGACACAAAAATGACCAAAAACACCCAAATATATTGCAGATATCCTTGGTTTTGTGTTTTTATGTGTTTCAGGTACGAAGGATTGAAAACGGAGCGAAAACGGGCATTTTTGGATCGACTCGACAACAATGGTGCAATTGATCAAGTGAAGACAAAAAGTCAAAGTCAAAGTCAAGTCAACTCCCAAAAAAATACCAAAACAACACAAAAGGTCCTTGGAATTTATTTTCAGATATTGGCAGCCATGGTCCCTTGATTTTCAGTATTTACACAAATGGTCCCTCAAGGTTTAACCCAATTTCATCACTAATCCTAAATAAACCCAACCAAATAATCCCAATCCATCATCCCACTAAATAACCCAGCCCAAAAATAAAAAGCCCAAAAGAATAACCCAAACCCATAACCCGGTCTTTTTGTTTAGCTAAAACCACCAGTTGACCCAGTCAACTTCACCCCTTTCCCACAAATCCAGCCAAAACCATCACCTCTCCCCATGAGCAGACAATAATGTCCCCCTCACCTTTACCTCTGCTACAGCCACTCTACCTCCCCCCTCCTATAGCTCAAAGTCAACTCTTCACATGATACCAATTGCCACGCTGGCAATCCACACCATTTGGGCGCCAAAAGTCAATTAAAGGGCTGTGATCAAACCATTGTTAATCCAACGACTGGGATTTTATCCCAAGAAGCACAGAAGCAATTTGAAGCTGTTTTGTCTCACAAAACAAGCACAAGTGTTGAAGACTCCTAGGTTTTAGAAAATAGTATAAATAGCAGTCATTTGTAAGCCTTCAAGGCAGGATTAATTTAGCTAAAATTTAGTTTAAGGTATTGTATTTTTCTCTTTAGCATTGTAATTTAATATCTTAGTTAATGAAATTCTGAGTTTCTTAATTGGTCAACCAAAGTCAAAGTACTGTGCAACTGCTTATTGTTTGCTTATTCATGTTTTCTGTGCTTATTTACCTTAGTTGAAATCAATGAATGCTAGTTTGATAGTTTGATACAGCTTAACTCTCATTTTTACTTAAAAGTCAAGAAACAGTCAAACTTAGCCTAGCTTATTTAAGTACCTAATTTCAAACAAGATTTGCTTTTTAGACATTAACTCAGTTTAGTGCAAGTTTGCCATTTCAAGTTTTGGATTTATACCATCTGCTGTAGTGTAAAATTTTCACCTCAGGCTCAAAAGGAGTGTTTGGTTTATAATGGATGATGTGTGATTAAGCTAGGTTACTGTTCATTTGCCTAATTGGATACTTTAATATTGCTTAAAATAGTGGATAAAAGCTGTTTGTAGGATTTTATAAGCTGTTTTGAAGCTTTGTGGAGTTTTGAGCGTGATAGTGTGAGGATAGGAAGTGAACTGCCCTCTTAAGCTCCATATAAGCTGAGGCTTATTTGGACCATTTTTTTGGCAAAATTAGGTGTAACTTAGTGAGTTAAGTGTGACTGCAAGCTTTGGTACCATGTCAGTTAGGATTGTATGATTTAAGTGCTAAAAACTATTTCTACTGCATCAGATCCTTGTATGCAGACCTGCACAAAGTCTGTGTACCTCAGCTTTTGGCTTGCTTCAAATCTGCTTGTCCTTATGTCCTTATTGCTTAATTTTTAGTTTGTTAGTAGCTTGTAGTACTAGTTTTAAGATTCTGAGCTTGGATTTCTCTCAGAAGCTTATTAGATAGCTTATTCTTGGTCTGCAATTAATCCTTATAGACTGCACCAAGTCTGCAACAGTTTTTTTATTTCCAATAGCATCTGATCTAGGTGTAAATTGGACAAGCAATTGATAGTAGATTTTGGGCATTTTTAGTTTAAGAATAGCCTCTAGTATAAGCTACCAGAATCAGCTTTTGTTTTCCCCTTAGGAGCTTTTGGCTAGCTTTTATGTCAGCTGCAAGTCTGCTGTTTGATCATTTGTTTTGCCCTAGTTTTGCTACTACATAAAACTGCTTATTGGTTTATTCCACTAGCTTCTCTGGTCATTATAAGTTGAATCAAGTTTATATAAGTATGTTGAACTGTTGTTGAGCCTTGGATAAATTTTGGGACTGTTTAGCTTATTTTAGGGCTTATTTGCAACTGCTTATTTGCCCAAACTGCTTATCAGTGTTTAGCTAAGTTCTGATTTCATTTTTCCTGGCTTCATAATATCATTTAAGATTTTTCTGCAAAATTTCATATTTTTCCAAAGTCATTTACTATTTTTAAATCATTTAAATAGTTTCTTGTAGTTTTTAATTCATAATAAATAATTTAAAAGTCAAAAAAATATAATTCTTTTTTTTTAAATTATCTTTTGTAATTTAGAACTTAGGAAAAATAATTTGGTACCCGTAGAGTCTATATTTCATTATTTTGACGTTTTTAGTTTCGTATGTTCCGTTTTTAATTTCGTTATTTGTTTCCCTTGCGTTTTTATTTATCTATGCTTTGTAGATTTAAGTTTCCCTTACCCTATTTATGTTTCCTGTAGTTTTAAGTTATCCTTATCCTATTTATGCTTCCCGTAGTCATTAGTTATTTAAATTTAATCAAAATCCAAAATCTCTCCATTTTCATATTTCAAACACGATTCACAAACCCGATCTCACAAATTCCATTCATCCTTCATCGGGGATAACGACCCGGGTTACACATACTTCACTTGTGTTTCCTTGGAAAAATAAGTTTTGATTTCAGACGAATCAGGTACCAACTCCTTCATTGGTTCGTCCTGCACCAACGTGTGTGGCGATCTGAGTTAGAAGGTCCACCAATCCAGCAGTATTGTCTCTTGAGGCTTCATTGTTGGTGCTTCCTGAGTGGGTTTTCCTTGTAGTCATGATTCTACAATATACCAAAAACCTTGAGTTATACGTGGACGATGGTGGATGGCGTTGCGGGGCAGCGGCGGCTTTGGAGACGTAGTGACGCGACGGAAACAAGGACGTGCTTAGTCTATCAGGTCGTAATATAGCAAGGGGAAGGCATATATATCTACATAAAGTATAATAATATAAACATGGCATATAAACAGGGCTACTCTAACATGATATGCATACACACACAGCTAATGCAATTTCAGGTGATCAGACTCTTAGGACACAACCAAAACATGATCCGAGGCTACTACTCCCATCATTGCATGATTTTTCCCAAATTAGGCATAGGTGATCAGGCTATGCATAATTGAGGAGAAATGATGCAATGCTCGGACTAGTCAGCTCGTATGATGTTTGGTGTTTAATAAAAACTTTATTCTGGTTATAGTTGCGATTTTTATTTTTGAAAAACCGACATTCTCTATAACCTTAGGCTCTGATACCAATCTGTAACACCCCCAAAATCTGGCTTTGCGGAAGCTTTCGGGTCCTGGGGTGCTACGAAATCAATATACATCGCAAAAGAGATATAGTACAATGCCATAATTAAATTTAAGGAAAAACCATACATTAATACAACATTGTCTTGGCCGACATCGGCAAATAAAATAAGTTTAAACTCTTGATAAATATTTTCTTGACAACTTAATGAAAAACATGACGACTCCTTTATTTTATTTGAACTCATGACATATATTTTTACCTGAAAATTGACTTGACCTTTAAAATATTGTTTGAGCTTATGACTTGTCTTAGTTCAAGTATTAAATTTCTAGTTCTTTCACGTTTTAATATTTTAGTACGTCTATGTTGGTTCTAAGAGTATGACTTAATATATGTGACTTAATATTTGAGAAATTTATCACCTAATGGTTTCTAACCGCTAATTTGAATAACTTAATTAGTCTCCTTATTAGGATTTATGTAACACCCGGTAAATTTCCTAAACCTATTTTGTGAGCCAAAACACTTGCTTCTCATTTTCTTCAGCTTTTGAACTTCGTTGAACTTGTTTGGGGTTTTAAAAACTATGAATATCTTGTTTAATGTTAGTGTTATTCCCTTATCGAGTCAGCACAACCTAGAAAGCACAAAACGTATCGTAATTGTCAAAAATATTGATTTTTAAAAATACTGCATATTTATACTTGTTTTTATTAGAGAAATAATTTCGTGAATAATGGCGCAAGTTTCGTTAATTTTCGAGTCCGTTTGGTATGTCGAATGGGTCCCGCACCGTTTATTGCAAAAGTTTAACCAAGGTGGTAACATTAGTCCCTCCGCCCCTATTTTCATTTCACCTCCCTCACTTTTCAATTTTCATTTCTAACCTTTCCTCAAAAATATAAATACTCACAATAATAAAAATTCCTCAACACTATTCATTCCATCTTCTCTCTTCTCTCTCTCGAAGCCGCCGGCGTCTCACAACTCCGGCTACCACCATCTTTTCCGGCCACTGGAAAATTTTCCGGCAAGCCTCTTTCTTTGCCGAATCGTTAGATCGGCCGTTTTTATACCTTTCTGGAAACTTTGAGCCCTTGGCTCCCACCACAACCCTTCTCACGCGCCACCACCGTTCCTGTCAACACCACCGAGCTACCACCAGCCTCACCCCGTCTCTTCTCCTTCGGTAAACCCACCTCACGCACCGTTATTTTGATATTCCTTAATTTATTTTCGAAACTCTAATTCTATATTTTTATTTAATCCGATTTTAATAAAGTTTTTATTAATAAAAATGGTTTTAAAAGCTTGTTATAAACTCGGGTGGACCTCTCTTCTTCTCGGCAGTTGACTCGGTCAACTCACCGAGTCAACTCGGTTGACTCGGTGAGGGCTTGAGTATTTTGATTGTTTTATTGTTCTTGTGTCATTTCTATTGATGTGGTATTGTTATTTTTGGGTTGATATTCATTTTGAGGTCCGTTTGGGTTGTTACTATTCCGGCAGACGGCATATAGCCGAGCCGTGACTCACGGCGAGTCACGGCAAGTGAGAATATTTAGGGTTAGTGTTGTCGTGTGTGATTGGATTGCGTTAAGATGATCATATTGGCAGTTTCAGATTCGTTGTGTCGTTGGATTATTGTGTCGAAGAGAGTAATGGTTGGTTGATGTTTATGTTTGGTTTGGATGTTGCATAGGAATATTGATGATGTTGGCGGTATTAGTTTTATTTGTGTCGTTGGATATATATTTTTAAAGAGTTAATATGAACTAGTGTTAGGATTAATTAAAATGGCGAGGTCTTGTTGATATTAATTTTGTTGCGGATTTGAAATAAAATGTGTCAAATGGAAAACCTATTTTGAGATAGAATATAGAGTTAGATTTAGGTTAGTTATTGTGGAGATAGTCGTGTTTGTGTTGGAGTTGGTTTAGCCGAGAGTCTCAACGACTCGGATTGAGTCGAGCCGTGACTCGTGGCGAGTCACGGCCAAGGTTAATTAATTGTCATTTGATATCAAGTCGTGTTTTATTATTTATCGTCGTTTGATATTTATATTGTTGAGTCGTGTTATATTAGCTAGTCGTTTTGTTAGTATTATTATTTGTGACCGATATGAGATGTTTCGGATATTTAAAAGCGTTGTGGGATAATATTGCAACACATGAGATACTTAATAATTACTGATTCGATTTGAATAATATTGTAATGATGTAATGTTGTGGACAAGGATTGGACGTATTGGATTTACGGTATTGGTTATTTGGACTATTATGGACCCTTTGGTACACGAGATGGAAGGGTACGTTAGACTCATAAGAGCTTAACCTACCTGGACCCGAACTATAACAAAAAGGTCGATAAAACTAAACAACTAATATTCACGCGAATGATATGTTATATATATATATATATATATATATATATATATATATATATATATATATATATATATATATATATATATATATATATATATTAAAACTTGTAAAATTTGTCGAGAATTGAACTATTCAAATAAGTCGTATGATTTGGATATGTTTATAAACGAGCACTTCATGCCGAAACTTCGTAAAATGTTTTATAAACTAAAACTATTTATGGTTTATTAAATATTCCAAAATCTTTTCAAAGCTCTTATGTTTTAACGATTATAACATCTATTTTTGGGAAAAACGGGGAAAAGCCGAAACTATCTATCGATGTCGTTTATTGGTTATTTGTTTATTTGTTTATGATTTTATTCTTTCTTTATATTCTTTTCTTCTTCTTCTCTCGTCTTTCTCGAATGTTCATTCGTATTCTCCAACTCCTTATTTCTTTAATCTTTCTCGTCATCCACACGAGTATTAAACTGTCATTTTCTTTCAAATGCCATTGAAAACTAAACCTTTTTATAATAACACAAGTATTCAACAAACGTTATTTCATAAATTACTTGAGTGTTATTTCTGAAACATGTTACTTGTTAGGTTGTGCCGATCCAGTATCGTTATGCTTGTACTATCTGAATGCTGTTATGCTTTACTACTTGATGCCAGTTGTGTATTTGTGATATCTTGCATTGATGCATACTCAGGTGAGTTCATAGCCCCACTTTTTACTTGCTTAACTGTTTTAAAAACTACTTGGGGTGAGATATACGCTACTGTTTTTACTATGATCATAATTGTTTGAAAACTATACTTTGAACTGAAAACTATGCTTTCTGCTTTCTAAAACTTTATTTGAACTGGAACAACATTTATACTTTTCTGGTAGCTACTTTGTGAAACATCTGATAAGCACTAAGTACCGCCCTTGCCAAAAGCAAGTCCCTCGATCATGAACCATTAATCACCTGCGGGTGAGCGCGACTATAGTTTATAGGCCTATAGGATTGACCATCCCATCCCTGTTGACTGGGTAGGCAACACGGGTGTGCTATATTTGAGTTACCTAGGTATTTGGCAAGATACCTACTTGGGGGCAATTGTTATGATTATGAAATTCCGCGGTTATTGTCGACTTACGCCAGGATTTCTGGTGCCGGTTAACGCTTTGTGTGTCATGAGCTTAGTGCAGTGGTAATACTTGAACTTTCGGCATTTTCATGGAAACTTGAAATATTGTGATCAACTGCTTTACTTTAAACCTATGAATTCACTCAACCTTTGTGTTGACTTTTAGCATGTTTTATCTCAGGTGTTAAATCTTTTCCGCTGCATACCTTACCTTTGGAGGAGCTTGGAGGAGGGCATGGCATGGTCATAGAAGACTCAGAAACTATTTGGGACCGCTTTAAATCTTTTATGAAACTAAATTTTTCCGCACTATTTTAAGTACTGTAAACTATATGTTTTCAATCATAACGTTTCTTCTAAAATGGTTTAAGTAAAACCGTTCTTTGTACCTTGTGATTGTGATAACTACTCAATAACACCCCCGACCCATATGTTTCCGCTGATCCGATTTCGGGGTGTTACAGATGGTATCAGAGCCACAGGTTATAGAGAACTGGGTATTTTTGGGAAAAAGGGATTTTCGAAAACCTAGACTATAACTATTTTACGAAAACTTAAATCCTATGACCGACACGTGCCTGCCTGCCAAGCCGATGCCTTGCTTGTAATTTTGTTGCATAGCATATTTGTTGAGATATTAAATGTTACATTCGATAAAATGTATGTCTTGCTATTTGATGGTTTATATTTCATCTCATTTTCACTGTTCACTGTAAGTATTTTCATATACTCACATCGATGCACCAAACCTGTCGCGGAGTTACGCTATTTCCTTGCGTAACCGCATTATTTGATTCCGAGTTTGAACACCTGTTGTGGTTTTAAAGCGATTCTAAAGTAAGGAACATAGTACTAGTATAACTAAACTGAGTATCCTGAAATTCATTGATTCTCGGTTGAGAGTAGACTGATCACCTATAATCAACCAAGGATAGTGGGGACATGGCCTGATCACCTATGTCTCAGAAATGAATTTTGCGATACTGGGAGTAGTTATAACAGGATTATGTTTTGAATTTTGGAATTGGTAAAAGTTTTGCATATGTGCACGAACACCGAATATCACGAAGGTTTACCCACACACACGACACACTGGCATCACAACACCTCATGAACTGAAATACTTCTAGCATCGCTATATCTCTCTGCTTATATGGAAAAATTGTTCGTCGCCGTCCGATTACGTTCGCACCGGGTCAGGTGAGACCTGATTGGTCGCTGTTTTGAATTCGAGCTGTTTATTTTAACTCGTCCGATATCATAACAAGCACATTTTAAGTTTATTACTTGGTTTTGGATTTAGTCGAATTTGGATTGCGTGAGTTCTTGATTTCTGGATATCGTTGTGGAGTTGATTTTGTTCTTCAGCCTTGTTTTGTCTCTGGTTATGTTACAGTCATCGCTACCCCAATCCTTACACTCAATGAATGAACCGAGTTAGATCACTAGTCGACTAAGAAAGACTCTTCCATAGCACTTGTAGGATGAACCTCTTGATGGAAGTAAACAACGAAGTAATCTCTGGAAAAACCTAGGAAACTGACAATAGGTCGATTTGTAACTCAACAGAAGCTCTAGAAACTTGTGTAGCAACCCAAGCCCCTACTTTTGGAAAAGATACCTAACCTTTCACTTATCCTTCGAGGATACTAGTAGTCTACCTTAATACCTTTTATGAAACAATGAACTGCGATAAGTATTTTACGAAACGTATACATAAATTGATACGATATTTTGGAAGGCATTATTTTGGGAAAGACTATTTTAGATACGTTATTCTGGGAACGCTACTTTGACAACACTATTCTGACATACCACTTCGAATATTATTTTGGACGGTCAACTCTAGTTACACTATCTGGAAGACGTGACGCATTAGTATAATATTATAGGAGTTGTTTTGGATACACTATTGGCATACTATTATGAGAACTGTTTTGGGATACACTAGTTGAGATACACCATTTTGAGACACGCTATTTTGAAAGTATTATTTGGGGGACACTATTCAGGAATACTAATCGAAGGCCCTTTCTGGAAGACATTATCACTCTACTATTGCCTGAGACCATTAGGTCACATATCACGTTTTCCCCTACCTTTCAACTTGTAAGAAAGCTCGAGTACACTGCAATATAAGCCGATGAGACGGGCGACATCATTAGCCACCTTAGGAAGTAACATGTCAGTTGAAATGGATGCCATAATGGTTTAGTTGAACGAATTGGACCTTGAAGACTGTAAAGGAATAATAATACTCATGAAAAAGCATTAACCCTAGGTGGTAAGTAAAATTTCCTGTATTAACCATGATAACAAGGTTTGCCCTAGTATTCGCGTTTTGGAATTGATACTGGTTTAGATAACTCGACTTCTGTTAGTTAAGATTTTGTTCACACCATGGATCATAAACCATTTACCCCGAACGACCATTGACCATTCACACCGTTACACTTTGACCATAGGCCCATAAACCGCAAGTCGTCGACTATAGCACTGTTAGCATCCGTTATCCTTTTTGCACATCTCAAACATGTTTTACCTTTCAAACACTTCCGTTTTAATAGTCATCACTAAGGGGGCATGTTAGTCACGATAAGAATAATTTCAAAACGTTACTTTAACTCCTTACATACTTATCTCATTCTCACCTACATTCATAACTTACCACATTTTTACTCTTATAATCTAACTCACCTCATTTTGGCAAATTACACACTTAAACAGTACAGTTTTATTTCAACTTTTACGAACAACTATATTTCAATTACGCTTATATATTTCACTAATATTTAATCAAAGTGTCAAATACGACTAAGCTATTACTATCTACTATAACATACTTATCATCACATTATTTCACTTTTTAATTCGTTATCTTAGCAATTATCTAATAAAGCTTTCCTATAAGTAACCAACCCACTTACTACATCATTTCACTTTCCATTATTATTACCACTATGCACACATTCACACAAATCATTTTCAACTATCTTACCGACCCTTTTGCGGTCATTTTACAAAATGTTTTACTACTGCCTTGTGAACCATTTTACTCCTCTGCGAGCTAAATTAGCCACTGTTTTACTTGAAAACAACAAAGTTGTGTTACTATTATCTTACAAATTATTTCGCCATTACTTCCCATTAAAACCATTTTACTATCACCCGACGAACCGTTTTGCTATCAAATCAATAAGTGAACCACAACTTTGCTGATATTTTACAGATAACAAATAATTTTCTCAATAATCTGTGCATTTTCTTACAAATCATCTCATAAGTTGTTGCGTAACCCGATCTTCATCTTCCTAATATTTCACAAACTCAAATATAATTTTGATTATCATTTTATAAATAATAAGTCGTTCTCTATCACTCTATGAACTATTCTACAAACTATTTGGTAAAGTATTTTACAACCACCAAGTGAACCAATTACCTCCATGAAAAGCGTTTTCATTCTATTACTGCATAAACCGAACAACCAACATTCCATTTTGAAGAAAGATCAAAACCTTAGAGGTGGACCTCACAATTTCGCCTAAGACTATAGATAACAACCTACCAAGCTTTGATACTGTTTTATCACTGAATAAGTCGCCACATTCGTTCCATACGATTAGATTCCCTTGTTAGTAGTGCATGCGTTGAACTAGGTTATCAATATACCATCTCTCTTATGACATCTTACCCTCTAGGAGTTTTAGATAACACAGACTCGAAACACCTTCCTTTTATGAAACCCGCTTCATTGCAAAACTCTGACTTCCCTCTATGGGACGCGACTACAACACTAGGACGCCAAGAGATCTTAGCTTACCTAGCGACTATTGGTACCCGACCTCACCTTGAAAACAGGAAGGTCTTTCCTCAATATAGCATCGAACTGATTTAGGCCTATCAGATCACTAGTGTAACCGTTTTAGATCAAGATACCTTTTAGTACCGCTAAACAAGTTGAAATACTTACACCTTTGAGCTTCGCCTAGTATTAAACATTGAACCCCGCTCAACATTGGCAACTAGAGCTTTTCTTCGGATATTTAGAAACATAGGTGGACGTGCATACTCAACTGTCCTTTCTCTTTGATAATTTTACTTTTAAGGATCTTCTCAAAATGCTTTTATGTCAACCTTGAAAACCCTAGTTACATTTCCTGAAATGCATAATTTGAGGATTAAGATCATCTGGTCAACCCTTATCAAACTTTTGCTCCGAAACCGTGTAAATACTTACCCAAATAAGATTTTCAAACAAAATGCCATAGATGGGATTCAAACACCCTACACCTTACCCAACTTACAAACGTCCAACCACTAGACCAAGAGCCCTTTTGTGTCACTTTCATCCATTCCCCTGAGGAGGAAAAACGCTGAATTCAAAACAAATCCTGAAGTTCAGTCGCCTCACCATTTTAAAACTTTACATGTATCGGGCTAGGATTTTGCGTCACTAGAGTATAAACCCCATATTGGAATTAGACCGTGAGAATTTGAGAAGAAACCACGCTGGAAAATTTTTGAAACACCGTGTAGTTAAGAATTAAACCGTCTCCCTCTATCAGCCTTACTCCAGGAATCATTGTACCCCACCAAAGCACTAGAAGGAGACAACTTATGGCAGACCACTTAAGTACTCTTCCACGGTCAAGGATAAACCCTTAGAACAGTCCGGAGAGACCTGAATATGTTACTAGTATCACCACCTTTCCACCAACACCATTCCGCCGGGTAACCTGAACTAAATCGTGAGGACGCGATTCCTTTTTAGGAGTATGTGATGTAACAACCGACAAACTTCTTAAACTTTCTTTTACGAGCCAAAGCAATCATTTTGACTTTCCTTAGCTTTTGAACCCCTTCGAAACCGGAACTTCCAAATATGATGTATATGCTGTAACACCCGGTAAATTTCCTAAACCTATTTTGCAAGCCAAAACACTTGCTTCTCATTTTATTTAGCTTTTGAACTTCTTTGAACTTGTTTGGGGTTTTAAAAACTAAGAATATCTTGTTTAATGTTAGTGTTATTCCCTTATCGAGCCAGCACAACCTAGAAAGCACAAAACGTATCGTATTTGTCAAAAATATTGATTTTTGAAAATATTGCATATTTATACTTGTTTTTATTGGAAAAATTATTTCGTGAACAATGGCGCAAGTTTCGTTAATTTTCGAGTCCGTTTGGTACGTCGAATGGGTCCCGCACCGTTTATTGCAAAAGTTTAACCAAGGTGGCAACATTAGTCCCTCCGCCCCGTATTTTCATTTCACCTCCCTCACTTTTCAATTTTCATTTCTAACCCTTCCTCAAAAATATAAATACTCACAATAATAAAAATTCCTCAACACTATTCATTCCATCTTCTCTCTTCTCTCTCTCTAAGCCGCCGGCGTCCTACAACTCCGGCCACCGAAAAACTTTCCGGCGAGCCTCTTTCTTTGCCGAATCGTTAGATCGGCTGTTTTTATACCTTTTTGGAAACTTTGAGCCCTTGGCTCCCACCACAACCCTTCTCACGCGCCACCACCGTTCCTGTCAACACCACCGAGCCACCACCAGCCTCACCCTGTCTCTTCTCCTTCGGTAAACCCACCTCACGCACCGTTATTTTGATATTCCTTAATTTATTTTCGAAACTCTAATTCTATATTTTTATTTAATCCGATTTTAATAAAGTTTTTATTAATAAAAATGGTTTTAAAAGCTTGTTATAAACTCGGGTGGACCTCTCTTCTTCTCGGAAGTTGACTCGGTCAACTCACCGAGTCAACTCGGTTGACTCGGTGAGGGCTTGAGTATTTTGATTGTTTTATTGTTCTTGTGTCATTTCTATTGATGTGGTATTGTTATTTTTGGGTTGATATTCATTTTGAGGTCCGTTTGGGTTGTTACTGTCCGGCAGATGGCATATAACCGAGCCGTGACTCACGGCGAGTCACGGCAAGTGAGAATATTTAGGGTTAGTGTTGTCATGTGTGATTGGATTGCGTTAAGATGATCATATTGGCAGTTTCAGATTCGTTGTGTAGTTGGATTATTATGTCGAAGAGAGTAATGGTTGGTTGATATTTATGTTTGGTTTGGATGTTGCGTAGGAATATTGATGATGTTGGCGGTATTAGTTTTATTTGTGTCGTTGGATATATATTTTAAAAGAGTTAATATGAACTAGTGTTAGGATTAATAAAAATGGCGAGGTCATGTTGATATTAATTTTGTTGCGGATTTGAAATAAAATGTGTCAAATGGAAAACCTATTTTGAGATAGAATATAGAGTTAGATTTAGGTTAGTTATTGTGGAGATAGTCGTGTTTGTGTTGGAGTTGGTTTAGCCGAGAGTCTCAACGACTCGGATTGAGTCGAGCCGTGACTCGTGGCGAGTCACGGCCAAGGTTAATTAATTGTCGTTTGATATCGAGTCGTATTTTATTATTTATCGTCGTTTGATATTTATATTGTTGAGTCATGTTATATTAGTTAGTCGTTTTGTTAGTATTATTATTTGTGATCGATATAAGATGTTTCGGATATTTAAAAGCGTTGTGGGATAATATTGCAACACATAAGATACTTAATAATTACTGATTCGATTTGAATAATATTGTAATGATGTAATGTTGTGGACAAGGATTGGACGTATTGGATTTACGGTATTGGTTATTTGGACTATTATGGACCCTTTGGTACACGAGACAGAAGGGTACGTTAGACTCATAAGAGCTTAACCTACCTGGACCCGAACTATACAAAAAGGTCGATAAAACTAAACAACTAATATTCACGCGAATGATATGTCCAATTATATATATATATATATATATATATATATATATATATATATATATATATATATATATATATATATATATATATATATATATATTGAAACTTGTAAAATTTGTCGACAATTGAACTATTCAAATAAGTCGTATGATTTGGAAATGTTTATAAACGAGCACTTCATGCCGAAACTATATATATATATATATATATATATATATATATATATATATATATATATATATATATATATATATATATATATATATATATATATATTAAGACTTGTAAAATTTGTCGGGAATTGAAAAATTCAAATAAGTCGTATGATTTGAAAATGTTTATAAACGAGCACTTCATGCCGAAACTTCGTAAAATGTTTTATAAACTTAAACTATTTATGGTTTATTAAATATTCCAAAATCTTTTCAAAGCTCTTATGTTTTAACGATTATAACATCTATTTTTGGGAAAAACGGGGAAAAGCCGAAACTATCTATCAATGTCGTTTATTTGTTTCTGATTTTATTCTTTCTTTATATTCTTTTCTTCTTCTTCTCTCGTTCTTTCTCGAATGTTCATTCGTATTCTCCGACTCCTTATTTCTTTAATCTTTCTCGTCATCCACACGAGTCTTAAACTGTCCTTTTCTTTCAAACGCCATTGAAAACTAAACCTTTTTATAATAACACAAGTATTCAACAAACGCTATTTCATAAATTACTTGAGTGTTATTTCTGAAACATGCTACTTGTTAGGTTGTGCCGATCCAGTATCGTTATGCTTGTACTATCTGAATGCTGTTATGCTTTACTACTTGATGCCAGTTGTGTATTTGTGATATCTTGCATTGCTGCATACTCAGGTGAGTTCATAGCCCCACTTTTTACTTGCTTAACTGTTTTATAAGCTACTTGGGGTGAGATACATGCTACTGTTTTTACTATGATCACAATTGTTTGAAAACTATACTTTGAACTGAAAACTATGCTTTCTGCTTTCTGAAACTTTATTTGAACTGGAACAACATTTATACTTTTCCGGTAGCTACTTTATGAAACATCTGATAAGCACTAAGTACCGCCCTTGCCAAAAGCAAGTCCCTCGATCATGAACCATTAATCACCTGCGGGTGAGCGCGACTATAGTTTATAGGCCTATAGGATTGACCATCCCATCCCTGTTGACCGGGTAGGCAACACGGGTGTGCTATATTTGAGTTACCTAGGTATTTGGCAAGATACCTACTTGGGGGCAATTGTTATGATTATGAAATTCCGCGGTTATTGTCGACTTATGCCAGGATTTCTGGTGCCGGTTAACGCTTTGTGTGTCATGAGCTTAGTGCAGTGGTAATACTTGAACTTTCGGCATTTTCATGGAAACTTGAAATATTGTGATCAACTGCTTTACTTTAAACCTATGAATTCACTCAACAAGGTGTTGACTTTTAGCATGTTTTATCTCAGGTGTTAAATCTTTTCCGCTGCATACCTTACCTTTGGAGGAGCTTGGAGGAGGGCATGACATGGTCATAGAAGACTCAGAAACTATTTGGGACCGCTTTAAATCTTTTATGAAACTAAATTTTTCCGCACTGTTTTAAATATTGTAAACTGTATGTTTTCAATCATAACGTTTCTTCTAAAATGGTTTAAGTAAAACCGTTCTTTGTACCTTGTGATTGTGATAACTACTCAATAACACCCCGAACCGTATGTTTCCGCTGATCCGATTTCGGGGTGTTACAATTTATTTATACATCCTTAGTCTAAAGTTTTATGTCTCGTCTAATATATCCTAGTTAAACGTATATAAGTTAACGACGTTCACTTTTAATTTATTCGTTATTATACATTAGCTCGTGACGGCTTTTAAAGTTTTAAATAGCATTCGTCGTATAAAGTTTTTATGTTGAGTTATTTTGGAATGATTTTCATTATTTCATTTAATCGTTTTCGTCATAGTTTCAATAACTTAACATTCGGATGTCCTAAGTATTAAATGGGCTGTTTCTAAGGGCTTTCTAGTGGGCTTAGATGGGTTATAAGCTGGCCCATGTTTCGACTCAGTCCAAGGCTCATTGACAGCCTACAATGACTCCTACTTTGGGCCTTAAATGGGTTGTCTACAGCTTATAGTGTTGGGCTAATAGGTGGGCTCTTAAGGTGGGTTGTTGGTTGGTTCTTGGTGCTGCCTGGTATTTCACTTAGGGAAGTAGTTTGTTCATGCCAAGTTAATACTTGGGTAGTCTCTCTTGAGAATTTTACTTGTGATTTTGATAAGCCAAAGACCACGACTGTGGTCTCACTTGGGGCTATCCTTCGAGTACTTCCCGAGTCTAGTTTCTTGGGTGTTCTAAGGGGTGATTTGTACTAAATTATCGACCCATTTTGGGGTCGACAGTGGGCATACTAGAGACCATCCAAGCAAAGGGTTCTAAGCTTTTCTACTCTCTATTTGGCTACGCAAGGAGCCATGGTGCTAACATCTTCTTTCTACACAAGGCTCGTTAACCATTTTCACCCTACTATAACCACTCTAACCGGCTTGTCAACTAGGTTACCTTAGTCCTAGTTTGTACGACTTATAGCAACACAAAACCATCCGAGTTACTTTCACAGGCTCGAATTCATGGTCACTAGGTTTCTATCCTTCTTTCTAACAACAACCATCTACATGGGTAAATACTTCCCTACTCAAAGTCCTCAAATTCTTGGGTTGTCGTTTGAACCTACTGCCATTGCTAAAGTAATTCGACAGCAACAACAACTCTCACAAAAGTTCAATCCTTTTCGACCCACTTCACTACCATAACTACTAATCTTTCTTCAAAGTTAATCAAGAGTGTGCCTATATGCTCTAATTCGACCTATAACATTTAACCCAAAACCTAACTTTCTTTCTTCAAGATTAAACAAGAGTTGCGTCTAGTTATTTATTTCGACAGGACCTCAACATCATCACTGATTTTTCTAGCTACTCATTCGACCCTATTTCTTCATTCTAATTAACGATTCTAAAAAAAATATATAACACAACAAGAATTAATAATCAACCTAATAAACTCTTGGCGTATGAACTCTAGTGAGAACCCTTCCAATCCGAAACCAATAGCTCCAAAATTAACCCACCACAGCCTCCTTATTCGAACCACACTTTGACCTAGATCTTGAGAACTTCTCAAATTTTTGGTGTGTTTGTTAAATGTGTGATTCGAATGATACTCAGGAGGTGCGGATTTATGGTGAATAATGGAGTTACACTCCATCTTACTTTCGGATTGTGGGAAGAATAATCACTCCTATTTGGTGTGATATCCTTATATCTATGCCCCTAATTCCTAAGCTATCCTGTGAAGATGAAGAAGACAAAGGTTTAGGTCAAAGGTTTTAATGGTGGATGGTGATGGTTCGAAGTATTTGGGAAGATGAAATGGGCGGACAAACTTAGATAGCGACCTAGGGTTATGGGTTCTTGGGGTTTGTGTGAGTGGATGAGATTTGTTTTTAATTTAAGTATTTAGTGTATAAGTAGATAAGGTGTAGTATTTTATACTCGCGTTTCGTCAAACCGTCTCAAATTCGGATCCGTCCTGGAACCGTTACAATTATGGGAGATTTTATTTTTAGAGTCGTTATATAATACTTGGCTTTATTTCTGAGTCCTTAATTATTTCATAATATTTCACGAATTTTTCGTTTGTTCCTGGTTTGCGTGTGGTGTCAATCTGTGTGAAAGTGAAATAACCTATCACATTATTAAAATAATGGCCTGAAAATTTACGGGTTGTTCCAACATACAATAGCATAAGTTAAGTTTACTTGCTGATATGAAATCATCGAGTGTTGTATAAAACTCTATCAGCGACTAGCTTCAGGGACGTTTAAGACCATCTGAAGATACACTTTACTCGCGGAGGCGATATCAACGAGTAAAGTACCCGAGCTGAAAAACAACATTATAGTCAGTGAGATCCAACCAAGTCTCACTAACTAAATATACCCTCTTGGATTTTAATATGAATTATTGGGATGAAACTTCCTTCAAGCAAAAGCGAAAAAACACTTTTACAAGGATGCCAACGAAAGTATGAGAGTAGTTGAAAAAGAGCGAATAGTTAAGTCAACTATTCACTAAAGTACATTGGGGAGTAAAGCTACATACAGAAGCATTATATGGAAGATGTACTCTTCTACCAAATGTTTGAATCCTAACATTCTATAACATGTGACTTTAGTTTATCCTCCTATATAAACGAATTTAAGCCAATAGAGAAGTTAGAGATTTTGTAACACAAAAATAATACAAAATATATAATAGTGAAACTATCCTCCTCTCATAAGAATCATAAGCTAAGTTAGCAAGTTTTCATTCATTTCAAGGAGAGTTGCACTTGTCATTCAATTGAGATAATATTTCACAGTTATCTTTTTAATTCTTTGATTTATTCTAATAAGAATTATATATACATTGAAAAGTAGGAATGATGTTATTAGTCGTCAAATGGGTCTTCTGTAAAATTTGTTTTTAACTCCAAAACGTATTCATATTTTACCCAAATTTCGGGTCCAATGTTAGTGACTTAATTGAAAAAGGTACACCCTCGGTCATAACTTTTTATGCTAAGTCATGCTTCTAGATTAAGTTCGTAAAAAACAAGTTCTTGTCGACTTACCATGTTAAGTGACTTTCCAGGGTAAGATAATTTAGAATCAAACGGCACCTTAAACCTCTACTAGGGAGAAAAGACCTCATATGGAATGTCGGCTCCCCTAATCCTTCCCTAACCGCGCCCTATAATATACCCTTAGTTAGTTAATCCTGACCTTGATAGAACTCTTATTCAATTAAATTAAGACCCATCCTAATAGTCTCAACACTTAATTGGATGGTTTGGATTGTGTGACCCTATTTTACGATTGGGTCTTGAGTGGGTTTTGATACTGGCCAAAATTTGTATAACTCGAACTCGTATTTGGAATTTATGAGGCTATTTTTGACTTGGCTAGATTAATAGTTGGTGAGTACGCGAATGATATTATAAAACGTCTATATAAACAGACTTACACACAAGTTTTTAGTTGTATATTCAATTCAAAGTATTTTGAGAATCTATAAGACCCTAGTTAGTGTTTATTATGAAGGTTTTGAATTAGAGAATGAGTTAATACCTTAAAATGAATGTTCGGTATGTAGAATTAGGAACAAAATGAAAAGAAATTCCTCAAAATGGATACCTAATAAACAGATGAGTTTAATACCCAAAATGGAACTCCATTCATGTTGAGGCACATAACTATACAACCATAAATATAGATACTATTTTAAAGGACTCATTTGCAATTTCATTATTCCATAAAGGGCTGATACCTACAAACTATAGGGACAACTTCTAATATAGATTCCGTAAATGGGATCTAAGGCAAAGTCTGTCAGTCAATCACTTTAACTCTCAAAAACCTACACCACACACTTCAAAAACCTTAAAAACACATGGCATCAGAAAATCATCACCAACATGATCATGACCATGACCTCCATCATGAGCATGACCATGATCATCAACATGATAATGGGTAAGCATATATTATTTTTTACATATATATGAATATATAGTTTGTAGCTTTATTTGATTATAATCTTGAGTAATATCTTGTTATTCAGTTTCTTAATGTTTATTCTACAGTTTATTTATTTGTTATTAAGATGGTATAGTAGGATATGATGATATTTATTTAGAGTGTTTTATTTAGGTGACTGTCCTAAATAGCACTTTAGAAATGATATCTTTTTGGGTTGTTTTCTTTGTAGGAAAGAAAAAATGAATGAGTGTGTCTAGTAATTGTTTTTAAGCATGATGTGCTTTTTGAATGATGAAATGAATGAATGTGTATGCTGTATCTATTATTGGGAATAATGTACTGGGGCGTTTTGTTTGTTTAAATGAGTAAATAAATGTGTAATACTAATAATTATTATTATTATCTTTAAAGAATGAAACAGAGAAATGATTGAGTATATATATCATTTTAAGAATGATGTGATATTGGTTGTTATGTTTGTATGAATAAACGTGTTTATTTACTGGGTTTTTCTAACTTGTGCCCTAGAGGCACAAGTTAAGCACACAAAAAGTACTTAGGGACCCATGAAAAAGGACTTAGGGACTCACACAAAAATACACTTTTCTGTACTTTTATGTGAGTCTGAGTCCTTTTCTGTGGGTCTCTGAGTCTTTTGGTGTGCTTAACTTGTGACCTAGGGCACAAGTTAGAAAAATCCTTATAATATTTAGAAGAATATATGTTTAGTTGTTTTGTTTGTAAATGAATGAAATTATATGAAGAATGAATTTTTTTGGGCCGTTTTATTTGTATGAATAAATGTGTATTCATTATATCCAAATTGTTATGTGTTTGTTATTTGTTGTGTTTATATGAATTGAATGAATGTAGGTCATCATTTGTGGGAAAAGATGGGAAGATATACCATAGTCATGATGGTTTAGCACCACATTCACACGAACCCATTTACTCACCAGGTTTCTTCAACAGAAGAGCTCCTCCACTTGTTACAAGGGATTTTAATGAAAGAGCTTTCACTATTGGTATCGGTGGTCCTGTTGGTACCGGGTATATTGTATCTATATCTTTATTCATGTTCATTTTTGGTATATCACTTGGATCATGTTTTATTTTACTTTTATATCTTACGCATATAAAGTACCAACTTAAATTTAAAAAATAAAAAATAAATTTGTTGATTGCCGAATTTGGCCTATAAGTAGTCCTTTGATCTCAGCCTTCAGGGTTACGGATATTCCTAAGTCAGGACATATCTATTTTAAACTTTTGGTGTGACCAAGTTTGTCAACAATCCAGAGTGTTTTCTCACTTACTATTACTCACATTCTTAAACTGACAGTTTTTCTTATGTTAATATCCTTGTTATGCTTTTACAGAATGTTACCTCAAAACAAGTACTTATAGCATCAAAGATTTTCAAATTTTGTTCTCTCTCTCTCTCCCAAAATACAGGGAGACAAACTAATGAACATTTTGATTTTATTTTGTTGTTCTAATCTTGTGATTCAACTACTGCAATATGTATGTTTTCTTCAAGTAGTTTTTAATATTATTAAGTAGTTTCTAATTATGTTTAAACCTAATAATACAGAAAAACGGCGTTAATGTTGGCACTCTGTAGATATTTGCGTGACAAATACAGTCTTGCCGCGGTATGTATGATGGCCACTGTTGCTTTGTATCTTACTTTCATTTTTCTTGTTCGTATCAACGAATAAGACTTTATTATCTCTTCTAAACATGCACGATTCCTTATGGGTCTTTTGTACTATTAAGGTTACAAATGATATTTTCACAAAAGAGGATGGTGAATTTTTGGTGAAAAATGGAGCGCTTCCCGAGGAAAGGATTCGGGCTGTGGAGACAGGAGGCTGCCCACACGCTGCTATTAGGGAAGATATCAGCATTAATCTTGGCCCTCTTGAGGAGTTGTCCAACTTGTACAAAGCTGATATACTTCTTTGTGAATCTGGTGGAGGTAAATTAAAATGACTCTTTGCAGCCTTTAGACCTGATTAGAGCTTTGTTTAGGAGGTGTTTAGATATGAGCTATAAAACTGGTTATATGGTTATTTCGATTAATATCACATAAATTAGTACTGTAACCAGTTCTTATTAACTCCTGGCAACAAAACTAATTATTTAAGAAAGAAGCAAGATTACTATACTTGGAACTCTTTTATAATCCCATTCAAAAAAATTTCACCCATTTGGAATTATAGATGATTTATGTATTCAAGTAAGCATGATAAGATTAGTTTTTTTAATAGTTGAAAGTTTATTAACTGTCTTATTTTGAAATCATATACATTAACATATAAGAATTTACACATTGTTCATTTAATGATTTTATCTATGAGTAGCACCTTAAAGGTATCAGAATATGCCTAACAATTCTAGAACTTGTTATCAAGTAATGCAACTTCAGGTAGTAGAAACACATCCAAGCTAGCCCTACCTCTTGCAGTCAACATGACATAACTAGCTTTATACACACCAAACCACCCCCTTAGAATAGAGAACTCCATTTCAATTCATAGAGCAAATTCATTGTTATAGTTTTATTTTAAAAATTAATCTTTGTTTAACTCGTTTGATTGCAGACAATTTGGCTGCCAACTTCAGCAGGGAACTAGCCGACTACATCATCTATATCATAGATGTTTCTGGTGGTGACAAAATTCCCCGTAAAGGAGGCCCTGGCATTACACAAGCTGACCTTCTTGTATGTGGCTTCCTTCATCGTCTCATTATGCATCTAAAATATACATAATATTTGTTTAGATTTCAAAATGGCTGAAAGATATAATGAAATAATTTTTTGTACTTTCAGGTTATAAATAAGACTGATCTTGCAGCAGCAGTTGGGGCGGATTTGGCAGTCATGGAGCGTGATGCTCTCAAAATGCGGGACGGTGGACCATTTGTATTTGCTCAGGTATGTCTGTTGAAATTATTTTACTTTCAAAATTTATTTTGTTTTTGGTTACATCCAATTCGAATTATCTCTTTTTTAATTAACCTTACATTCTAATAAAATTGGGTTCTTTGTGTTCCAATATGTATTTGCAGGTAAAACATGGGGTTGGTGTGGAAGAAATAGTACACAATGTTTTGCAAGCTTGGGAAACAACAACAGGGTCTAAACGCCGCTGATGCTTTTCAAACTTTCTTTTGCGTTAATTGGTGCTTGTAAATCAATAGTTATGGATCTTTGAATAAACCTTCAATAATTAACAAGCTCCAATAACTTGCTTTATGTGTATTTTGAACGAGGTGGAACACATGCGTGTGCTAGGCAAATAGAATAAAAAGTTGATATTGGGCTTTTGAGCTATTGTATTTCGTCTTAACTACAAACCAATCATGTAAATAGTATCGGAAAATCAATGTTGGTTTTCAGAACCTATTTTGAACCAATATGGAAATTAGAAATGCGAAAAAGGAGTAGCGGGATCATTATTTTGTAACTTCATAACAGACATTTTCCTGACTCTCATATGTTCCTTTTAGCCGGCTTGATAACAATTCTCATTCAGAAAATCTTAAGAACATTGTACGAAAAGTATCAGTTCTCGAAGTTATGATGTCGTGGTACTATCCTTGTTTTAATGTGCTAATTTTGGACCCTATTGCCCAGATTGTATTTGATACACTTTAAATACTTGTACGGAATTGCGTTTACATGCAAAGTCTTTCAAATGTTTTACCTCAATTGGTTTTATTTAACCACAAAGTAAGTTTGCCTTTCTTTTAACTTTATTAGACCATCAGAAATATATAACTGTGTTTACAATTGAAAATACGAAAATAAACTGGCCAACACTAATAGAACAATCAAGTCAAAACTGGTTTGTCTATTAATACCATCAGTTCAAAACTGAAAGGAAATGATGAGAATGACAATAAAAAAAGACACAACAAAACACACTTTAAAAATGTACTTTTCAGAGTGTATAAGTCAAACTAAGATTATCTTTAACTCGACTTGATGAAATCTAACCAACAGGTTAAATAGTTGACAGTTGGCTAAGCTATTAAAGTTTCAAGCTTTTTAGTGCTGATCCAAGCAGAGAAACTTTGTCAGACGAACTCTGCTTGTAATCTTTCTCCAATGCCGCAGCTGCCAATCTGGCTATCTCCTTGTCTTCGTTGTTCTTCCCTTTAGTCAGTTGTCCGATGGCAGAAGTGCACTGCACATACAAACACAAAACCAGTATAGTTATATATCCCTTCTGTTGAGAAGCAAAAGTGGTGGTAATTTCAATACATTCACATGAAATGGGTGAATTCAGGTTGATGTCAAAAAACATAAAAAAGAAGAGGGTCCAATGCTTATGGGTCTCTAAACATGTATTAAATGCTTACAAACATATATTGCATTATTTATAAGATACTATGTTATAATTCTTTAAATAAAGTTGTCGTAATAATATAAATTACATTAATTACTTACAAAACTGGAAAAAGACGGACAAAAAAGTTTTAGCAGGCTGCGCAACCACATTTGACCCGGAAAAAGTTACCCGTTGCAAACCAACCCATTATGATTGTGACCCAACCCAACCACCCACACATTTTGCAATCTCTAGAAGCACTACAATGTAAAAAGGAAGCTCTGCACCACCATGCCAATATAAACACTGGTAGGGAAAATAGATCTCACCAAGCAAATTCCATATAGCGCTCTGGTGTTCTTCCCACCTGTCAATTCGATGGTTGAGGCGTAATATTTCTTAGCTGTCTGGAGGTTTTCCAGTCCACCGATTGTGTAAAGCACCTATTTCACGACATGACGATGAAAATATTTTAGATTAAGGGGGCGTTTGAATTTGCATTTTGGAACTGATTATTGCGACTTAAAGCTGCAATAATCATCTTTTAACTGGAAATATATGATTATCTGGTTACTTGAGGGTTGTATATACAGTTTTGGATAGTTAATACTTTGCCAACAAACCAACCACAACAAAACTAATTACGAGAGCGTAAAATAAAATAAGCTATTTACCCCATCTTCTGACCTCTGAGGGATTTCACCCACATTTCACAAAATGTCTGTTTCTTGTCACAAAATGTATGGACATTTAATATTTCTAATATGAAGTTTGTAAGACTCAAGCATCGGAATACATTATTATAACTTCAAAGAGTTGAAACGTATACAAACAACTAACTTCTACAGACCATTTTTTTAATCACTATCTTATTCTGATTTGATGTCGATAATCACTTTCAGAACAGACATTAAAACACCCCTAAAACTTAGTGATGTATTTAGGCTTGGATTTTCATAGTACATTTAAAATTTAACTTACAGAAAGAAGGAAAAAAAAAAAAAAAAAAAAAAAAAAAAAAAAAAAAAAACCAGAAAGCATAGGAACTAGATGTTTTAACACAAACTAGGGATTCGAGTTCCACGTGTGGCCTTATGTGCTAATGCATATTATGTTACAAGCATGACTTTTCAGTTTTCATCCCTCCATTACAAATATCTGAAAGTTTTGATATAGAAAATTTGACTTCCTGTATCAATCCCGTTTCAAATAGTTGAATTCTTTAACTACAGACTTCTAAAAGGTTACTAATCTAAGCTCTTAGGCATAAATGTGATCTGGAGAATGATTTAAGACACGAAACTATAAGGAATACTCACATCAGCATAAGCCAGATGATGCAAAGGAATCATTGGTTGAGACAAAATTAGCTCCTCATAGCAGAAAGCTGCTTGTTTATACCTGAAAACAAAAAGAGATGACAATTTCAAAACACAAGCAGAATGATCATTAGCGGTAACCAAAATTATATCACATGGTCTAGCCATGTAGCTATAACTTCTTTCAGTTTAAGGGGGTGTTCGTATGTGTCATTTAAAGTTATATCGTGATAATGAATAATCAGAATCAGACAACCAATTATAACCAAATGGGACTCAAAAGATAGTGTTATAGTGGTTAGATAAGCTTCCGCTTTTTGAAGTTGTAATGAATTTATAATCAGATGTTTGAGTGTTTGACAAATAATGATTACTTAGACACTAAGGAGAAGAACAATAAAATGATCAAAAGGGCATACTTGTGAGAGAAGGATAGACATTTTGTGAAATGTGAGTAAAAAGTCCCTCCGATTAGGTTCTAAATAAGGGGTAATTGAGTAACTTTAGTTCATTCTTAGATGATCAAGTTTGTTGCCGCTAGTATGAAACTGATTGTTTGAACTTTCAAAAATAAGTTACTAACCCACATCCAGCCGCCTTTTAATTATAATAAAACAAGAAATAAGGAAACAAGCATACAAGCGTGAAAAGTTAAGAACCACTCACATTTGCAATGAAACATATATTTCAGCAAGCTCTCTCCAGGCATCATGATCTGCCATGAATCTGGTGAAAAAGGAGACATTAAGTGACCTTATCATAATTCATAGTAGATAACAAGTTGAAAAATATAATGTTTGACATATCTTTCTTACATCTCAAGATACTTATTGAGCCAATCAATGGCTCCCAAAATATCTCCCCGGGCCTTGGCCATGGCTACCCTCCTCATACTGATAACCTGTAAACATTATGAAAATGATAAAGGAAATTTCAGTCACACATAAAAATAGTTTGGCTATTTTCTTTTTCTTATATTTATTATAAAGTAAGTAATGCAGCTTGGTTATTAACGTATGAAACATAAGTATAAGAGCTAAAGAATCTCACTTGATCAAGTGGATTCTCCTCAAGCAGACTTGAATAAGCTTTTTCAGCCTCAGCCCAAGAGCCCTTTGCTTCAAGCAACATAGCTTCTAACCTACCTGTAATACATGACTATTAAAAGGGAGTTTGCATGTGCAATAGAAGTGGTTATGTGCACTTTGAAACTAATTATGTCATATTAAACAATAATCACATAATTAGTTTTTAAAAAACATGCTGAAGTAACTTTGGACTTCGGATATGCTTATTATAGCGCTTATAGAACTGTGATGTTTCTATAATCGAATATTTGAGTGTTGATAAAATTCTGATTATCTAAATAAACTTTTAATAAAATGAAAAAAAGGAAATTATTACATATTTTTAACCTAACATATTATATAATATAAAATATTAATTTTCCAGCAATTATAGTTAAAAATATCTTCTAAACCTCCAATCAATTAAATATAAAGCGGGAGAATGGCATAAAAGAACACCCTGAATCCAGATACGTGTTATTGAGGCCAGATTTCTATGGTGCTTCGTAGTTTGTACACATGCAGTCAGAACGACATTGACTAGATACAAGATCGTCACGGTCTAAGTTGATTCATTTTAAGTTTCCAGATACTTATTTGATACACGAATACGTGTGTGCCTGTTTTTGGCACAAATTTATTATACTCACCAACTCGCTTGCTGTCTGGAAACTTCTTCTGTAAAACCTTTATGCAATCCTGCAAACATTTATCTTATTTAATAAAAAGAAGCGATAGTAATCAAAATGTATTTTAACGATTCATCATGAAAAAGGGATAATGGATGAGGATCGTCGAGGAAAAATCAACCTTCGCAACTTCAAGACTTTGGCAGTCCAGAGCAGCAATAGCAACCTGCTCATATAGAGTCCACTCTGCCAATCGTAAAAGGAAACTCATTAATCATAACCTACGTCTTCACCAAATGAAAAATCAGAAGATTACCTACTACAATTGGGTTCTTGTGAAAGAAAGTGTTTTGAGACCCTCACTTGCCTAGACAGTAGACACTACAACTTTCAAAGAAGATGACAAAAAATTCAAAAAACTACTATTGCCTTTCCATAAGATCTTTAAAAAGGGATTAGTCATTTGTTTGACATTAACATCGTTTTTTTTAGTTTAATAACTTGATTTTACAGATTTACCGAAGTCGAGGCCGACTCACCATAAAGTGAATTAAACGATACAAAACATTTCGTTTTATAAATATCTAAGTAGAAGCACCTGTCATGTAGTAAATTAGAAAATCCATTTAGTGTACGCATGCTTCAATTAATCCCCTGTTCATTACCCATGCCTAGATTCAAAAGTAGGACATATATATGACTTTTGACTTGCTACAAACAAACTGGATTTAGGTTTTCAATTCCCGAGAAGAATAATAATGTTTTCTTAGTTCACGATACTTGATAAGGTGGCTCTAGCTTAACTTTCAGTCTTGAATGTACATATACCACTAACTTAACCAACAAACCCTTGGTCTAGCAGTATCCGAGTGTAATTTAGGTGCTCCTAAACGTCTAGTTAAGGGTTCGAGGTCCTACAGGGTCAATCTATCATCTGTCTGCATCAAGGAGGCTTAACGAGAAATTTGAAAATAATTAGGGTTTTGGTCATTAAATAGCAATGAACTTTTCTAAATGTACCGATTTGATAAGTGAATTCTGAAAAAGTTGTGTAAAAGTAACGAACTTTCATAAATCGTTCCAACTTGCACATTTTGATAACGTGCCATACCTGAAAGTCTGACACATGGCACCATTTATAACATGACACATCATCAAAATGTGCAGATCGAAACACTTTATAAAGTTCGTTACATTTACACAACTTTTTCAGAGTTCACGTACTAAAACAAGACAATGAAGAAAGTCCATTGCTATTCTATGACCAAAACCCAAATAGTTTTCAACTAAGTTGGGATTTAACAAAATCAAGTAAAAAAAGTCAATAACTTTTTCTCTAACAAATTCAAATTGCAAACTTAAAATGTAACACATCTAATCAAAATATATCTCTTAATAATCAATGATCTACAAAACCCACATCCAAACACCAACAATTCAACAAAATATTCAATACCCAGAAACCATTTAATCAAAAATTACCATCTGGGCCAAGATTGGAACGTTTCTTTGGATCATTCAAGATAGTCAAACCATGTTTTAAAACCTTGTCAGAACAACGTAGTTTAAGCTTACGAACAAGAGATAGATATTCCCAAGCTCCACCACCACCGTTTTCTACTTGGGTTTCTAGTTCTTGCAGCTTTGATTCCTCTGTTTTGCTCACCATTTTGGGAATTTGAGATTTGGTGGTGATGATGAATTTGGGTTTTTAAGATCGGGCGATGTGTGATGTGATACTGTTTTGTTGTTGTTGGTAAGTGCCGGCTTTATGATCTTTTGGGAGTGTGAATATAATTATCTGATTTTTTTTTTTTAATTTTTTAAATTATTATTATTATGTTTAAATGTGCGTCATATTGTTGGCCGATTAATTTTACTGCCACAGACACAAATTAGGTAAAACTTTCTTTTTTCAGGAGGTTGACGCAGCCACTTCAAAGTTGTTTGCATCTAAAAGAAATATAATAATGTGATTGTTCATCTATTATTTTGAACCGACCCGTATCTATCTTGGTTTTTCATCTAATTGGTTGGTGATTCGGTTCGGTTAGTTATAGAATTTTAACTACTTTTTATGGAGGGGATACTTCACTTTATACTTGAAATCAAGTCGTATTTGGTGGATAATCGAACATGCAGTACCTGAAATGAACGGTTACTCACGCTTCAAGTTACAATTAACCATTTTAAAACTTTAATATCTCGAACATGCAGTACCTGAAATGAACGGTTACTCATACTTAACAAAATTCTATTGTCGTAACATTTAAATATTACTTAAAATATTAAAGTTATAGTAAAGGTTTTCACATCACGGTTATTACATTCAAATCATCATATATTACAAATTGTTTTTAGACCTTCGTGCATACACGATGTTGATACATAATCTGGCGCGGACTGTTTAGACGACTCTCCTGGGCCGTTAGTCGTCTTCTCGAGCCCTAGTAGACCTGTCAACAAAGAACCCGTTAGGAGTGGACCCGAGGCCGTAGCCCCGGGGTCCACCTCCGACGGTCAAGTTAGTCATCGGTGCGATATAGCGTAGATGAGTATTAGGTTTAGAGTAACCTGTTCAAGATGTCGTAGAAGAGGATCCCATGCCATGTATTTATAGGCATGGATTAGGGTTTTTAGGTGTAGAGTGGGCCGCTGTCGCCGGGCCTGGCCCATTGTCTGGCCCAGTCCAAACTATGCGTCTAGACCATCGTGCATACACGAAGGTTTAAGGAAAAAATAAATTACATGAGTCATTATCATATGTACAATATTGTTATTCACTTACGTGTCACGGTAACCCGTGATTTCATTTTGATATATATAATCTCGCGCATATACGAATGTTGGGTGTTACAATAAATTTTGTCTAATAACGAGGTCTTCAACCCGCACGTTGTTGTGGAGTACTTGTAGACGTTATGCGTTAACTGTTCTTGTAATAGTATTTGTGATACAACATTAACCAAAGAAAGATAAAATAATTATTATTGAATTAGTGAACCATTTATGTTTGTAGGTGATTTGCACATAAAGTTACACAAAATCGTAACGTATAGTTCTAAATATTCACATCAATAAATAAGAGTCGCAACAATTTTCATAACATTGATCTAGGTGCTATACATTGTTATATCAAAGAGACTTACCACATTAGCTGGATTATAAAGCAACCAAGAACCTTTTTATAAAGAAACACAATTCCCACAAATCGGGACAAGTTCAAGGAAAACGACCCATGAAGGTTTTGTCTTAGATCTTGCTAAGGCCGAGTAGGAAGCTCTACCCTCTTTAAGCATTGCTATTGTTATTACCTGAAAATGAATACTAAAAAATGTCCACATAATGTTGGTGAGCTCGTAGGTTTAAATGTAAAGCGGATTTGTTGTGTATGGAATGTTGTCAATAGTGTATAAGTAAAAGCATAGCAACAATAAGTGTATATGTTGTTCCCTTTACACAGTTAGAATTAACTACAGAGTTAAACTAACCGCGTTCCATGGTTAAGTAATGCAGTGATATTCTTTGACAGTTATAAGAAAGAAAACGTAAAAGTAAATGGACAAGAGTTTATCAACGTTTAAATTCTTATTAGAAATCAATTAAATAATCTATACCCAAGTGTTTGCGGAATAACACTTGGGATTGAAATGACCAGTGTGGTTATCTTCTCTCTAAACTTAAGCTATGGCTTAATTACAACTATGCTAAACAACTAAGCTATCTCAGGGACTTAGCTGATTTAGAGGAGTAGAAAGGTTTGTGAATGCTAAGCTTTTTTTCACACAAACTTGTCAACCTTTCTACTCCAACTTCTGATCTTATTTATACTAGTACGAGGTTACTGCTGGAGAGGTTAGGTAGGTGCGTGTCATGTTTCTAATGGATGAGGTACAAAGAGGTACATCTTCCATTGAATGCATCAATATTGGGAAACACTCCAACTGTTCACTACCTTTATCACCAACTCGTACTTGATTTGACTTATCACTAAAGTTTACTTTATCCCGCTCAAACATATTAGTGAAAAGTCCCGCCTAAATCTTCAGTCTAAAGTCTTCGATCTTTAGTTCTTGGTCTTCATAGAGGAGGAGGAGATTTGGGAATCAGAGAGCTATTGTCATCACTCGCTGATTCCATCACCTTCTTCTTTGGCTCAGGTATCATTCACTGAGTTCTGCCTCACTGAGTGAAAAGTCTTTCTTTCTTTAGACTTGTCTTGAGCATCCTGAAGATAACTCACTGAGTGACTGTTCACTCAGTGACTTGATGGTGTTTATGGATTAGCAACACTTCGGATATTTTCTATTCAAATCCTAGACTAGGGTGTGTTTGGGTAACAATGGACCCAACAATCTCCCCCTATTTGGATATAAATATATCCTAAGTGTTTTGATCAGTGTAAGTGAGCAGTGGGCTTCTTCTTACACTGATAATTCTATAAAATAGCTAAGGAACTCTGATTGACATAAAATAATTTGTTTATTTATTGATTACAAGGTTCCTAACATAGCCACTAGAAAACATGATCATGGATCCTTTAGTCCAGGTAGTATCCCAACTTCTCTAGTTTTATCTTCTTTGATTTGAGCTTTTCTTGGTCAGGATGTTCTTTGATCTTTTTCCTCAGGTCTAGACCGAACTTTACATTTTCAAAAGTCTTGATGCTTGTAGCCATCATCAAGTAACCCACCATAGCCTCGATCCCATCATGATCAATATCACTCCATCTTTGAAAAGCTTCATTACCAAACTCATCAATGAAGAAGATGCCGTATTCAGGTACTTCGATGACCATGTGGTTGACAAAAGGGACACCTTCAGGAAGACTCTTGTTGCATTCCAGTCCTGGGATTTTCACTTCAGGTTCAACTTCAATGTTTTTCCTCTTTCTTCTTGAGGATTGAGCCTGAGACTGTTAAGCAGTTGGAGCAGGTAAAGCAGACTGAATTCCAAGTAACCTTGCCATCTTTATTAGTTTTTCGTACTTGTTGCTCAAAGACTTCATCAGGTCCTTAACAATGACATTCGTCTTCTTTTCAATGATTGGACCCAACTCATCCAGCTCAGTGATCCTAAAGTCAGTGAAGGTGAAAGGATCATGAACTTCAAAGTTCCTTTTGTCAGCTCCTCTATACACATTGAGAGCTGCAGGCTTGGTATTTGCTTGAATTTTCACATTAGTGATTGGTTCAGGCCTGTGTCTCTGAGTCATGCACCACTGATATTGTTCAATTTTCTACTTTCTTCTTTCAGTCATTTTATGTTGATTTAGCTTGAGGGTCTTTAATGCTTCTATGTTAGCCTTTTTGTATATTTCCCCCACTTTATCAAATTTGACTTTCTTAGGATCTAAACCTAGCAGTGGTGCATCTTCCTTTACAATCTTGGTGACTTTTAAGTTTGTCAGGGCCAGTCTTCTTTCTTTTTCAGCTGCCTTCTTTATTAGATCTTCCTTTTCCATGTGAGCATCTAGTTCTTTTGGTTAGAAAGTGCAGAATTCCATCTATCATGTAAGGAACCCTTTCAGGTTCATCAGGGTCCTTACGAACTTCTTTGGATGTTGATGCGTGGTTTTGCGACCTTACAACAGGTTTTACCTCTCGAGGGATCTCAAGAGGCTTGCAATCCCCACCAGGCAGTGTACCTGACCGATGTAGTATAGTGTAGTGGCAAGTACGGGGGGATTGATCGTTCTCTAGGGGAATAGTGTCGTTAGGATTGAAAAACTACTCTAATAGGTCTAAGGGTGAGGGAAGATTCTTTTTGTATTTTTATATTTTATGGAAAGCAAGTAAAAATCTCAGGTTTGAAGGAGTGGGCGGAATTAGTTGCTAGTCAACTAACCCAAATAACTACAATTGCAAATAAAATAAAATAACTGAAAATAAAAAGGTTGTGGAACTTATATGGAGAGAAATGTGTTTACTTAGATTTCCTTACTCCCTAACTATCTTTTACCGGTTGATTAGTGTGTATTAATTGCGTGGATGACGGGTGTATTCCTTAATACCAATCGTGGGGTGGCGTACGTACTTCCCCAACTCTACAAGCTCCTACTTCACTCCTATGTCGAGCCGGCTAAGAAGCTCCTAACATGGGATCACTAGAATTCGCTCATGCATTAAATACAACCATAAAAACCTTAGTACGCATTGGTTCATGTTTCTTAAGACGTTCAAGCAAGTTACCGTATAGGAGGTTAGCCAGTTTTCTTAAGCCTAACATCGATAAACAATCATCCAATACAATTAATAACACACCAACAACCAATAATCAATAGTTAGGTTTCATTAGATCTAAGCAAACACAAGATAAATCTAGCCTAGCATGTTAAATAAAAGACAAGAACAAGATACAATCAAACAACACATAGACATATTGAATGATTAATTGATTACTTATCTTCAATTGAACATGGGAGATCCAAGGGTATAAAACCCTTAAAAATGGCAGAAAAATCGTCTTAGGGTTTCTCCTCACAAAGTTGCACACTAATGACTAAAAATTATGAAAAAATATATAGGAAAACAGATCTGACGGCGTCACGTTATAGAGCGTGACGCCGTCAACTCGCCGCGGTTAGGGTTTCTTGATGGCCTTCTTGACGCCGTCCCTTTTTAATCCTCCAAAATCCTCTCTGGCGCGTCAAGGGTTGACGGCGTCACACTGGGGCTTGACGCCGTCAAAGGTACTTTTCCAGTAGATTTTGAGACTTTGTCGTTTTCTTCACTTTTATGCTCCAAAAACGTCCAAAATGCTTCCTTTTCCAGATTTCTTCTCCAAAGTACCTAAAATGACAAAAGGAACGATTTAGGGCAATATTTGATCAAATAAATACGATTTAGGGCTTAAATGACCCCCTAAAAGCGGTACACTTTTCGCCTCATCAAATACCCTTACACTTGAGATTTGCTTGTCCTCAAGCAAATGCGCTTTTATTCTAATCAAAATACAAGTTAGGGGTCATTTAACGCTAATATAAAAGTAATTACAACAAATAGTCGTTCCACTTTAATCATAATAAGCACGGAGATTACAAACTAGCACCTCACAAGTAGTGTTTAGATACTCACATCTCTCAGGTGTCATAAAAGTATATCTCATAAATGAAAATGAATAATATCTCTCACTACCTGTCATAGCAAATAGATTACCATATGCTTGGGAAAGGATCAAAAACCTCCTCCACTAGGCGTAAGCACCTAAGATAAACTATCAAAGAGGGCTTTTAAACGGGTTATAACGTTAGGTGTAGGGATATGATAAACACGGTTTTGTTGGATAAAGGATATTTTACTGGTGGCGAGTTAAAGATCTTGATTAATTACATGTAAAATATGGCGTTGCTAAGCCAAGACTAGACTCGACTTAAGCTAATGAAAAATAACAAAAAGATAAAATAAACATAAAATGAAACGGGATGGTAGTCCGTATGTTTTTTTTTCTATTTTTTTTATTTATTTTTTTTTTTTGCATACACTCTTGCCCTACCATCCAAAATAATACATCGTAGGGGGGTTGTATCCCCCTTACACTTGAACTTTTACATAACTTTACAATTAACTATTCTAATGACTCGAATTAAGATAATCGAAACACTTGGAGTACTTTTTAAAATATTTAGCACATATGGGGGTAATAATGTTGTTCTTCCCCATTATTCCATTACACTAGTACTTTACCCATGAGTCCCAATCGTCCCAAAACAATATGTACAAGGATATGACTCGACTTAGCAACCATGTAATCAATTAGATAATTAACTTGGGGTTTAAACAAATGTTGTCACAATAATGCACTAAAGATGAGTGCATACAAGGTAGGCTAAGGCGATTTGGGTGTACATTTAAGTGGGGTGTAAACAAATTCTTACTTTAAGTAAAATGCTTAAAGTTAGAAACGAAAAGATAGGCTCTGAGGGGTGTACTAGGGGTATCGTGTACTAAAAATGAGTACAACGCAAAGGGTGTGGGAGAATTACTTGACCAATGTAGCCAATGTAATTATAACAAAAACACAGGTGTAAAACAATGGGTTAATCCTAATGCCTCTTATCATGTAGTAAATCTAACTACACGAATGTAGTCTCACTTGTGGCCTCGGAATGGTCCTAACGCAAGTTCTAGAATCTAAGTGCTACCGGTACACACATCATAGCATAAATGCTTTTCCTACCAATTATAGGGGCGAACCTCACATATTTGGGGGTGGAAAATTTTTTAGTGGTACGGTTTTGTGCTAGTCATATAACTCCTATCCGTGAGACGCTTATTAAGACCAAAGTTTCACTCCTAAATGTTGTAAAAAAAATTTAAATTTGGCACTAAAATTGCCTTAACAGGTATTTATCTCAGTTTTATTACACATCTACCATCAAACAAACAAAAAATCAAGCGTAATAGCATTCTCTAAGGTATCGTACTTTACCCCCCCCCCCCCCCCCTTACACTTAAGATGAACATTGTCCCCAATGTTCAAATAACAAGATGTAAAAGTAAATAAGGTAAAAGAATGAAATCAAATACTCCCCTGATTCGCTCGGTGGATAAAGAGGTAACATGGTTAGATCTTCTTCCAAGGTAATGTTGAAGCTTCAAGATTAAAGCAGCGCCAAAAGCTTGATTCCACATACATCTCCTTGTCCAAAATAACCTGTTAATCCTGAGAAAACAAACAAGAAAACCTGCATAACATCGGCGGGATAAATCTGTATAAGGATATAATGCTTGTGGAATGATTATTTTGCAGATTCCTAAAGTTTATAAGTTAGAGATTTAATAAAGCATTTTATGATTCCGGAAGAAAAACAAAACTTTCAAAAATTTCAGAAAATTAAAACCTGACGCCGTCAGAAATGATCTGACAGAATTCTCATGTTAAGTTTCCGGAAAATTTCTGGAAAAACCTATACCTTACTTCCTGGAAATCCTGCAAAATATCATTATGACTCGATACAAGCATTTGACTCAAACAATTACTAATATGCATGTTAATTTATTATTGTTATGATTCATGTTCCTTTGTTCTAATAAACCGATTTGGATTTCCCTTACACTTAACTTTTGCAAAATACCTTTATATGTAGTTAAGACGAAGTTAAAAACAAGATAAAGCATTTTCACAATTTAGTTTCGAACATGAATCAATAATAATAAAAATTAAACATACATACGGAAGCAAATAAAATCAAACAAACAAATAAATAAACACACAAAGCAAATAAAGCTTGGGTTGCCTCCCAAGAAGCGCTTTTCTTTATTAACGAGTCTTGTAGCTAGACTCAAAGTCATAGGTTCTACATTTTTCCGTTTTGCTTCTCAATTGCCCCTCTAATCATCCTAACAACCTCCATATCAACTTTGTATTTGGGTCCTAGGTTCAAGCAATCTTTATAATAAAGGCTTCTCTTATTCCAAACATAGTCCATGCCTTTCTCTTTATCCTCATCATTGATGTCCTCAATCGCACCAATGTTGTCCTTGTCAAATCGAGGCACAAAACGAAATTCATTTACCCGATAAGGCATCCTATATGTGATCCTATCTATGTGATTAGAAAACTGAACCGTGCCTCTCGAACGATCATACTTTAAATTGGATGCTTCAATAAACGGCTTACCTAACACCACGTGAGATAGGCGGCAGTCAACAACACTTGCCAAATCTTCTAAGATCATGAAGTCGGTGGCAAAGGTAAAATTCCCAACAAGGATATGCATGTCCTTAATCCTTCCAACGAAGTTGCAAACTCCGCCGGGGCACTTGGGGTCTTTCCTAGGCTCAAGTGGTGTGTTTATGATGTGGCTATAAAGGCCTGAGGACATCACGTTTGTTGGGGATTCACAGTCAATGTAAGCATGCTCAACGTATTGGTACCCAATCATACATGGTATCTTCACATTCCCGGGATCACCCCTCTTAATCTTTGGGTCAATTCTAACAAAAGGTGGTCGAGGGTTATCAACTAGGTTGTTATAGTAAGCAATCTCCTCCTTAGTGGGGTATTCATTGAAATAATCATCCAACCTAGGATCTACCTTCACTTCATCAAGTTTCTCAATCAACTCCTCAACCGTAAGATTATTACGTTCTAAGTAATTATCTGAGTATATGGCGGTTTCTAGGTTGTTAAAGGCATAATCAAGCTCTATATCAATCATTCTATTGAGCTCTCTGAGCTCACTAATCTCATCCTCAATTTGGCTACGCAACAAAGCCACTTCGTAAGGTGTAAGGGGTGGATTCGCGTTTTCCATAATGGCAAACTAAATAGTCAATGAAAATCTTATACGAACAAAAGCACGAAGAAAATAGATAGACTAAAGAAAACCTAGAAAAATAAAATAAAAATCTCACTTAGAAAGGAATCTAGTGAGTAGACCTAATAAAATAAAAATTCAACCTAAACAATAACTATTCCCCGGCAGCGGCGCCAAAAACTTGATGCGTGGTTTTGCGACCTTACAACAGGTTTTACCTCTCGAGGGATCTCAAGAGGCTTGCAATCCCCACCAGGCAGTGTACCTGACCGATGTAGTATAGTGTAGTGGCAAGTACCGGGGGATTGATCGTTCTCTAGGGGAATAGTGTCGTTAGGATTGAAAAACTACTCTAATAGGTCTAAGGGTGAGGGAAGATTCTTTTTGTATTTTTATATTTTATGGAAAGCAAGTAAAAATCTCGGGTTTGAAGGAGTGGGCGGAATTAGTTGCTAGTCAACTAACCCAAATAACTACAATTGCAAATAAAATAAAATAACTGAAAATAAAAAGGTTGTGGAACTTATATGGAGAGAAATGTGTTTACTTAGATTTCCTTACTCCCTAACTATCTTTTACCGGTTGATTAGTGTGTATTAATTACGTGGATGACGGGTGTATTCCTTAATACCAATCGTGGGGTGGCGTACGTACTTCCCCAACTCTACAAGCTCCTACTTCACTCCTATGTCGAGCCGGCTAAGAAGCTCCTAACATGGGATCACTAGAATTCGCTCATGCATTAAATACAACCATAAAAACCTTAGTACGTGATGAAGCGAAAAGTGTACCGCTTTTAAGGGGTCATTTAAGCCCTAAATCGTATTTATTTGATCAAATATTGCCCTAAATCGTTCCTTTTGTCATTTTAGGTACTTTGGAGAAGAAATCTGGAAAAGGAAGCATTTTGGACGTTTTTGGAGCATAAAAGTGAAGAAAACGACAAAGTCTCAAAATCGGCTAAAAGTTACCTTTGACGGCGTCAGGGATTGCCCTGGACGGCGTCATGGCTTGGCAAGAAAAAGGTGGATGTGAAAATTACTCATGATAAGCCAGAGAAATTTGCATGGGAATTCTGACGGCGTCACCCTTTGGAATGATCAAGGTCGTCACGGCTTATTTTAAAGAGGGACGGCGTCACGCCTAATTCTGACGGCGTCAAGCCTTGATAAGCCAGAACGGATTTTGGAGAGCTAAAGAGGGACGGCGTCAAGAAGGCCATCCGGGAACCCTAAAAGCGGCGAGGTGACGGCGTCAGAATCTACAACGTGACGCCGTCAGACCTTAATCTCTATATATAGTTTTGCAATTTTTTGTCATTAGTGTGGAACTTATTGGGGAACTTTGTGTGTGAAAACCCTAAGACGATTTTAGCAGCTTTTTCAAGGCTTTTTGCCTTGAGATCTTCCATGTTACATTGAAGATCAGTTATCAATTAATCATTCAATATGTCTATGTGTTGTTTGATTCTATCTTGTTCTTGTCTTTTGTTTAACATGCTAGGCTAGATTTATCTTGTGTTTGCTTAGATCTAATGAAACCTAGCTATTGATTATTGGTTATTAGTGTGTTATTAGTTGTATTGGATGATTGTTTATCTATGTTTGGCTTAAGAAAACTGGCTAACTTCCTATTCGGTAACTTGCTTGAACGTCTTAAGAAACATGAACCAATGCGTACTAAAGGTTTTTATGGTTGTATTTAATGCACAAGCGAATTCTAGTGATCCCATGTTAGGAGCTTCCTAGCCGGCTCGACATAGGAGTGAAGTAGGAGCTTGTAGAGTTGGGGAAGTACGTACGCCACCCCACGATTGGTATTAAGGAATACACCCGTCATCCACGCAATTAATACACACTAATCAACCGGTAAAAGATAGTTAGGGAGTAAGGAAATCTAAGTAAACACATTTCTCTCCATATAAGTTTCACAACCTTTTCATTTTCAGTTATTTTATTTTATTTGCAATTGTAGTTATTTGGGTTAGTTGACTAGCAACTAATTCCGCCCACTCCTTCAAACCCGAGATTTTTACTTGCTTTCAAAAAAATATAAAAATACAAAAAGAATCTTCCCTCACCCTTAGACCTATTAGAGTAGTCTTTCATACCTAACGAACACTATTCCCTGTGGAGAACGATCAATCCCCCGTACTTACCACTACACTATACTACATCGGTCAGGTACACTGCCTGGTGGGGTTGTAAGCCTCTTGAGATCCCTCGAGAGGTAAAACCTGTTGTAAGGTCGCAAAACCACGCATCAGTACGCATTGGTTCATGTTTCTTAAGACGTTCAAGCAAGTTACCGTATAGGAGGTTAGCCAGTTTTCTTAAGCCTAACATCGATAAACAATCATCCAATACAATTAATAACACACCAACAACCAATAATCAATAGTTAGGTTTCATTAGATCTAAGCAAACACAAGATAAATCTAGCCTAGCATGTTAAATAAAGACAAGAACAAGATACAATAAAACAACACATAGACATATTGAATGATTAATTGATTACTTATCTTCAATTGAACATGGGAGATCCAAGGGTATAAAACCCTTAAAAATGGTAGAAAAATCGTCTTAGGGTTTCTCCTCACAAAGTTGCACACTAATGACTAAAAATTATGAAAATATATATAGGAAAACAGATCTGACGGCGTCACGTTATAGAGCGTGACGCCGTCACCTCGCCGCGGTTAGGGTTTCTTGATGGCCTTCTTGACGCCGTCCCCTTTTAATCCTCCAAAATCCTCTCTGGCGCGTCAAGGGTTGACGGCGTCACACTGGGGCTTGACGCCGTCAAAGGTACTTTTCCAGTAGATTTTGAGACTTTGTCGTTTTCTTCACTTTTATGCTCCAAAAACGTCCAAAATGCTTCCTTTTCCAGATTTCTTCTCCAAAGTACCTAAAATGACAAAAGGAACGATTTAGGGCAATATTTGATCAAATAAATACGATTTAGGGCTTAAATGACCCCCTAAAAGCGGTACACTTTTCGCCTCATCAGATGTTGGCACCAATTTTGGTTGTTCAAGCTCAGTGTCAGTAAGAATACTTTTGCCTTTGTCCTTTTGAGCTGATGAATATGGTTGTTCGGTGTGTGAAGCTTCATTGGAAGGTGTTCTGTAAGATTGTAAGGGTACTGCAGCTGTGACTGTTGAGAATGTGGGTCCAGCTGTTAATTGAGGAGTTGTTGAGATTACAATGGCGATTGTTGTAGTGGCATGCTCCCCCTTGGACTGAGGAGGGAGAGATGTCTTGTGAGGGTCCAGCTGCCTGAAGAGTTGATAGGTTGGTGTCAGGACTGCCTTTGTTGTCAAGGTGTTCTCCCCCTCAATAGTTGCTTGAGCGAGAGTGGTAGCAGATGTTGATGCAGGCACACTGACCAAGGGGGCTGAAGATATGTTGTTGGCCGCCTGAAAGAATTCCTCCTTCATGTTTTTTATTTCGGAGGTATTGTTAGGTCACTATAACTAGTATAACACAAGTATATAAAACGTAAGAGATGAAAGAAAGATAGAAGAGAAGGTCGGATTCAATCACACGATATAGTAACAAAACCTTGCTTGAATTAGTGAATAAAACCAACAATATAAAGAGTATGATACGTGAGTATTTATAGGCAATGCTTAGGGCAACGCCTAGTTAAGTCTTTCTAGAAGAAATTAAACAAAATGGCATGGCCCATAGGCCCTCTAATAGGGCTGAGCCTTAACACTAACATAAAGGCCTTATGCTTAGCAACCTATTACAAATGATATGACCAAGACTTGATATTAATGAAATGTGTTCCCAACAATCTCCCCCTAAGGATTGGTCATCAAGGTTGCTTGATGTCTTCTTTGCTTCTTAGGCTTTGACGTCTTTCGTATCTTTGTTCTTTGTTCTTGTTATATGTGATATGGCAATATTGTGATCTGCCTTTCATCAATGTCTTCAATTTCAGTATCTTTACGTCTTTTCCACCATGCTCATACTTCTTTTGACTTTGATCTTTATGCTTCAAGTAATTCTCATTCTTTAACTTCGATCTTTTGACTTTTGAACTTTTGCTTTGCTTTGATCTTTGTGAGAATTTTCTTTGTGATGTTAGTATGAGCATGATGGTGATGATGGTGGTGGAACTCCTGGTCTCCATAAATACCTGCATGAAAACAGTTAGCAATAAAGCATCTGGCACTTATAGGTTCGGACTTTGAGATCGTTAACAACATTGTGTGAAAACTTTCTCTAATCCTTGCCAAGGCCGTTCCTGAATCGGATGCCCCCAAGAGAGCTTACACAGATACACCGAAGTGTTATCAACGATTCAGGGTGAGTCGCTGAAGTATACCAAAGTATCACTCCACGAATGTAGACCGTTTGGAACCACAGCGAACACTAAGCGTAACCCATAAGGGATTACCGAAGTGACTTGCTGTCAGGGCTATTTGATGTTGACCCTGGCAGGAATTTCCACTCAATCACTGAGAATCACAATTGTGAGTTCCCTCATGAATGTTCTTGGCAGATTGCTAAGATCTGCGTAGGACTCTCGTTATTTACAACTGGTGTCCTTAATGTTGAACAACCAGTGTAGAAATATTAAGTGTTCCTAAGAGATCTTTTGATGTATCTCACGGCTCTAGACTCGATTTAGTGCATTTTGGTTTAAGTCATCGAAGGCATGAAGCAGAGTGCCTCCTTTTCAATATCAACACATCTCGGAGTGAGAGGTCGATAAATTATGAAGGTTCTCCGTGAGAAATTAAACAAGTATCTTTTGAAAGATACTTGAGTGGCTAGAAGGTTTAGTGTAGTACGTCACTGGGTCCATGACGTCTTTGTCTCCAATACCGGTGTCACCTTGGTGACAACCAGTAGCATATGAATTTAACCCGGTTTCTGCCCTAAGGTTGAACATTTGGAGGGCTATTTCTTTTCACCCTTTTCATAACTTTTCTTTTTAATTCTTCAACCCCTTCTTTCTCCTTTCATTTCTTTACTCCTTTTTTTTCAATCATACCTAAGGACTTCTAGTTCTAAACTATTGGTATTGTCCATGGGTAGATCCATCCGGTTCTGGCGGATCATAGGACTTTTTTCCTATCCTTAGTCACCTTATAACTCCATGACTATCCTATATTGCCATAAACCATTTATTTGAAAATCTCTCAAAGTGTTTATGATTATAAAACATATTTTGTTAACACTTTGAGAGTTTTGCTTTTTCAGAAATACTCCCCCTTCACATGTGCCATAAGTTTTTAAGATAATTTTGCACATGTCGGGTGGAGTTAGCACTTTTGAATTGATTGATTTTCAGTGAATATGACCGATCAGAGACACGCTTACAACACTAGTTAGACTAGCTTGAAATTATTACCCGTCCTGGTCATATTCAAAGAAGATCTCTCGAAATGGTACACTCTACTCAGACAAGTCCTATTCGAGACACGCTTACATCACTGGATAAACCAGCTTGAAATTATTACCCGTCTAGGACAAGTCTTTTCGATTAATGACAATTAATATTCGTCAATTCTTGGGTAAAATCTGAGTCGAACTCATGCGAGATTTCATACTTTTTGTTACCATATTTTAATCACATTATTATTCTCCCCCTTAAAAATAGCATATCAATGTTGTTTTTGGAAAACATTTTGATTAAAATATGCTTTTTGAGGTTTGTGGGAAGAATCTAACAAGAACTTTTTAGTGTTGAACAAAGATTTGTTTCAAGTACTCCCCCTCAACAAGTAAGATCACTTTTAGAGGTTTAAAACATGAAAGGGAATACTTGTTCCTTTGAGTAGAATTTTGGAAAACTTATAATAATTTTTGATTAATTCTACTCAAAAGTAAGAAGCTTTCGCTCCTTATATGAGGATTGAGGCACTGAAGCGTACCTCAGGGTCCTTTCTTTACAGGTACGGGTTGTGCACTGTTATCTGTGCACAAGCCATAATATATATCACAAGCAAGTATTATCAGCAAAGAATTATCCAACTCTTACATCAATCCGTGCTTCTGAAGACAGTGAAAACTGGATCAGGTCTTTGAAAATTCCTGATCGGGAAAGATGGTCTTCCTCCCACATAGCTTTCAAGTCTCCTCATCTGGTCTCTGTGAACAAGCCTTTTCTCTATCTTCAGAATAAATTGACGAACTTCTCATAGTTGAGAAGCTGTCCACCTGCTGGTCTTATACAGCTCTCGATCTCTGACCCGAATTACTAACCCATCATGAACTTTCTGGAGCGTGTGGTCGCAGAACTTGTGAACCTCCTTGTATCCCATGAAGCAGTTGATAGAGAGATCACTCTTGTAGACAAACCCAAAGGTTGGGTCCTTCTTCATGTTATACTGTGGTTCTTGGTTGATCTCAGGAAGATGTAGAAGTGGTGTGGTTAAGTTAATCTTCCTTTGATAGCTCTCGACCACAAGTTGCAAGTCTTCGAAGCGTTCTTGGATAATCTTTCTTCTGATGTAGTATAGCAGTGAAGTGCTGAACGCGTATGTAAGATCAGTGGAGAAGTGATGCATCTTCCCTTAAACCTTGATGAGATACATGTCTTCAAGATCGTTGAGGTTCAAATCCGGGAAGTCTGCTTCTGAGAATGTGTACATCTTCTGATCTTGTCTTCTAACCCTGATTTTATGTAGAAAGGTATAATCATACCTCTTTTCCGCTTCAATGCTAACCACAACAATTATCCTGAGATCACTCATCACTGGAGTTGGAGACTTCTTCGTGAGTTTGATTTTGTACCATGTTCTCATTTTCTCATTCCAGTGATATATTCCCAGTTGCGCATCTTGATCGTACATCACTCTGTTTGTTACGAAGAGTCTTGTAGCTGTTTCTTTAATGGCGGGTTGTGGATAGCTTGCAGCAGGAATCAGGGTTATAGAAGTTGCATACTTGGGTTGATACTTGATGCCGTGCACAAGAAGTTCCAGGTCATTGTTGAAGAAGAAGCTATAGGGGACAACTGGTTGATCTGAAGTTCTAATCACCGGCAAAGGCTTTGTCCAATCTGTAACGTATGGTTGTTTGTTTTGAGAAGAACTATCAATCACATACGTGTCCGGATTAGTCCAGCTGAAATCACTAGAAATTGCTCGTGCAATGTTTTCCAGGTGATATTCAAGCTCAGCTGCACTAGAAGACCTATCTTTCAGCAGGTTGAAAGCATCATTTTTGATTCGACGAAGTTCTCCTTTTGTGAGCTTTTTGATTCGTTGGTCACGTTTGAGTTTTTGTGTGAACTCAAGCATGTGTCCATCGATCATGGAGTCATCATCGACATGTGGTTGAGCACTGACTAGTTGATCAAACCACTCATTCCCTTGAGTCGTGTCTTCGTCCAGCCATGAGACAACAGTTGTCCTTTTGGTTTTTGACTTCTTTCCATGCTTTGCCGTTGTTGCTTTTGACTTAGGTGGAGAGTCTGGTTGATCTTGGTGTTGTTGGAATTCTTCGTCTGCAGTGAACTCAAAATGATGCTCCATCGCTATTGGTCCGGAGCCAGAAGCCTTAGGTGGTTGAGTGGCTGTTGTGGTTGCTGAAGGTCTGATAGGTTCTTGGTGTTTAGAAGCAGATCCGCCGACACTCTTTGATTTCTTGGCTTGTGAGTTCGGGTCTGGGTCTTCATCGTCTCTTGGACGTTTACCTTTGTCAGCCTCAGCTTTGCATGACTCCTTCAATATGTTAGCCTTTATAGCCTTAGAGATGGCAATTTGCTCGGAGTTGGTGATGTAAGACTTGTTAAGCTTTCAAACAGTTGAAGTTGAAGCTCTTCCAGAGTTGGTTCTTTTGGCTTCGTTGGTTGGGTTTGAAGGACAAGTGGAACTGTTGCCACAATATTCTTGAGAAGACCTTCGATGTTCGGCTCAAGATATTCTTTCACCTTCTTAGATGTGATCCTAGGCAAGTACTTCTTCAAATATTCTTCAGTGTTGCCTTTGATCGCAGTGAGCATTCTTTCTTGAACGCCATCTGAAAGGAATTCATCAACTCGAGCTTTGGTGTTTTGAGGCTCGTTCACTTGTCCAGCAAGGCCGGTGACCATATTTGTCAAAGTTTCGATTTGGTCACGAAGCTTGTCATATTTCTTAGCTCTTGCAAGCTTCACAGCCTGCTTCACCCTTTTTGAAGCTTGGGAGATGGGTTTCTTTATAGACTTGCTTGTTGTTGTTTGTGTTGGTGGTGGTGAAGAGTGTGTAGATGATTCAGAATGTTGTTTTGCTTTTGGTGGTGATGCTTACTGAGAGGCTGGTGGTGTATCATGGGTAATTGGAGGAGAGTGTGGAGGAGTGGTTGGAGGTGTTTGAATGTATTCGTCGGCTTCCTTCTCCTCAGCCGTTATCCTTGCCAACCTTTCTTCCTCCTCCTTTTTCTTCTTTTCCAATTCTAACTCTTTAGCATCTTTTCTGATCATTTCCTCATCAATAAGCACATTCGCTGTATTATCATCCTCATCTATGTCAAAATCTTTAGCCATTTCATCTTCATCCTTTTCCTCGTCATTACCGGGTTGATTAACCGGATCTGAACGAGGGGGAATAACTCCTGCTGCAACTCCAGACCCACCGGGTTGATTAACCGGATTAACGAGGGTCTGGTCTTCATCAAAATCTCTAGCAATTTGCCCATCGATTCTCATCTGTTCCTCAAGCGTCATCTTCTCCCGCCTCTCTTCATCAGCTTTAAATGACTCACGACTTTCATCTAGAGCAATCTTGGTAGCTATTTCTTCCTTGTAGATTGTTGGTTCTTCATCGGTTTCCGTATCAGAACTGGATCCCTCTTCTTCAACAATCTTTTCTTCTTCTGGTTCAGGCTTAGCAATCTTGACTGGAACTCTCCTCTTGGTGTATTTAGGAGGCCCTGGTTTAATCTTCTTTGAAGTGCTAGATGTGCTGCCTGACTTGCTACCTTCTTTGGCTCGAGTCTTAGCTGGAGCAGGCTCATCATCACACTTGCCAAAACTGACATGTCCCTCATTGAACGCTTTATCATATTTGATGTATGCTTGCGTTTTCTTTATCTTGTCAGTCAGAAGAGATTCAGGTAGTCTCATCCCTTGTTTGCGTGTGCTTCCTTTAGGGATGTAGAATTGACTAACGGTCTTGTCCATAGCAAATAAATGCTTCTCTTGGTCTTCCAGACGTCGAGGGATGTCTTCATTGTCATCAAGTAGATGGTAGATGATAAGCTTGGTAAATCTCACAAATGGGATTTTGGTGAATGGTTTGAGGTAGTGACTTTGAATCTGAAAAACTATGTCATCCCAGATGAGTTGAGCATAGTCTATTTGCTTCTGGTTCACTATTCCCCAAAAGATTTGTAGATGAGAAAGACGAGGGTTCTCATGACCACTGTCTCTTCCGGAGACTGATCGAGTCAAGATATAATAAATGGTTCTCCATGCTTGGGGAATGAGCTTGGCTTCGACCTTGGAGAATCTTTTCAATGGCTTGTCTGGTTGTACATCATAGCCAATCTCCATTAGGAAGTTGATAACATTTTCTTCTGATGGTGTGGGATGAAATTTCTTGGCAGGTGCAGGAGCTTCTGGCAGAAGTAAAGCTTTGCGGAGATAGTCAACATCAGCAGTTACTTCTTTTCTTTCCAGTGTGCAAGTGAAAGAGTCTTCTCCCATGCTTAGCTTGAGAGTGTGCCACATTTGGTGAATATAGAATTCGGGAATGGAAGCAGACTTGTCCAACATGCTCCTACACTTGTGTACTTTGAGGATTTCAATGGCAATTTGACATGTTGGTTCAGCACACTTGATCTTGTGAAATTCGACACGTGCGTTGTTCTTGCCAATTTCCACATTATAGTCTTGTGGAAAAGTGTTTTCTTTGGTGAGCATTGGGAGTGGTTGTTGTGCAGCCATTTGAGATATCTGAAACATTAATCAAAAACAAATTTGCAGGATACATGAAGGTTAGCAAATTGTTAATCTTGTTATCATTCATGTGACCATTTTGTTGTACTAGCAGGGTACCCGCGCGTTGCGGCGGCGGGTACCCTGAAATAATATTTTCCCGTGAATCATGTATTTTAGTTTATTATGTTCTTTTTAATAATAAATTTACGGATATCAAGAATTTCATGTAACGCATTCAACTCCTTAACTAAGGAATTTATGTCGTCTTTTTGGGTCTTTTTTAAAGTCATTCGTATAACATGAGCCCGTTTGGCCAGTGCCCGTTTAGCCCGTGCCCGTTTGGCCTGTGTCCGTTCGGGTTCTAGCCCGTTTGGCCCGTGCCCGTTTAGCCCGTGCCCGTTTGACCCGTGCCCGTTTGACCCGTGTCCGTTCGGGTTCTAGCCCGTTTGGCCCGTGCCCGTTCGGGCTCTAGCCCGTTTGGCCTGTTGCCCGTTCGTGCTTGAATATTTGTATAATGTGTTTTATTATTTGTATTAGTAACATTTAATGTAGGAATTGTGTTTAAGTTGGTTGTACAATATGCTTGATAATTTGTATTTCTTATGTAAGGGGTGTTTTAATAACTAAATTAATTGTATTTATTGACCAATTAATTAATTGACTACATTAAATATCTTGACCAAATTAATAGTGCTTTGTATTTTGTACATTAAGCTTTAAGACTTGTAAGTCTTAAAATTAAGATTGATGAGAAAGATCATTAATAGTGCTTTGTGTATTGTACAATAAGCATTATAGCTTGTAAGTCTTAATTTTAAGACCAAGAGGAGAGAGAGTCATTCATGCTTTATATGTAGTATAGATATAGATAATTGATTTTACATGTTATTAAGATTATGAATATTGCAATTTTCATCTTTCAACATTGTGTGGTTTTCCAATTAAAACTGATTTCCTTTAATTGTCCATTAATCAATTTTGACAACATGTGATTCTTTTGAGTTTTGAAAAAGTTAGATCCAATTGCGACAGTTTTAATGAATTGCGACTTATATATATATAATTGTGACAGTTTTGGCCAATTCCGATGAATATTTGAATTCTGACAGATTTTTATCCAATTCAGTTGGATTTTGAATTACGATCATTTGTTCAATTCGATGAAAAAATCTGAATTTCGATAAGTTTTGTGCAACTGCGACAAATTTATGCAATTCTGATGTATTTTGCAATTCCAACAAGGCTTATCCAATTCCGACGGATATTGCAATTTTGACAATTTCTTATACAAGAAATTTCGATAACACTGTAGACGTACATTTTATTGAATCTTTATTGAAATTGGTTTTCCTGTCCAATTTAAATCAAATCACAAGTTACAATATGATCATTAAGCTCATTTAAACATATCTAAACATCGTTTATCTAAATTGAATGCAACTTGTTGCAATTACGACAAACCCTTAAACTCAGAATCATCAGAATTCAACTTAACATGTTAGATGTTTGATTGTTTGATTCCAATAGATTCCTATGATGTTTTAGAGTGTATTGGTCTATATTTTAACACTTTTTATCCATGAATCAATAAGATTGAACCTGGTCGAGTTCTTCTTAAACCCTACACGTCGAAATCAATTCAAATGTGTTTCTGGGTATGATTTGATGGTCAAATAATGTTATACAACCCATTAGAGCACTATCCCAACCAATTAATTAGGCCAAAACACACTCATACGAAATCCCCAATTCATACGCAAGAACCCTAATTTGAAAAATCATCAATTCGAGTTTCTGGGTATAATTAGGTTATGTAATCTTGTTATAAACATGTTTAAGATCATATCCCACCATAGAAATTAACCTCAAACACTTGAAATTATTTAAACCCAATTCGACTTAAACCCTAATTCAATTTCATTCAATTTAAACATATTAAGCCGTTGGATCACAAAATTGTTTAAAACCATTTCTTATATTTGTATAATGATTGTATAAACACTCACATATTTGAGATTCCTTGAACGGATTGGAAGATTGATTTGAGGTCGTTGATTAGGGTTGGTGAGAAGTAAATGAGTTTGGTGAAAAAGTAATAACTGCAATTCAGATGCAGTTATTGCTTTGTAAATTTTGTCTATGTTAAAAATTTTGTTTCCAACTTTGTCACATTGAATCCCTTAACGGCATAACTTTGCAATCAATGTCCCTTACTCACAAATTTTAACAAGACTTGACGTAATTATGACAAGAACAATTTTAATACACCCCTTTAACTTATGAGTATTAGAAAACATTTGAAAATCAAGAAAGGTATCACAAGAATAATATTACCAACACATTATAAAATAACATTTTTTAGGAAATATGCAAGTACAAATTTAAAGAAAAATTTTAAAATTTGAATTTCATACTCCCCCTCAACACTTGTTCAGAAAGAATTGATAACTTGTTTAAATGAACAAAGTGTTGATGGAAATTTTGTACTTGCATTGTTTTTTTCTTTTTTTTTATTATTATTTTTTTTGGTAAAATAAAAGAAAAATGAAAATCTTTTTGTGTTTTTGAATAAGATATTTACAAAAGAGGTTTTGGTGTTTGACTATGTTTAAGAAAGTTTTGTAAATCATCTGGAGTCAAACACCTTACACCAATTTGGTGAACTAATTCCACAAATCTTGCATGGGGCAAGGCTTTGGTGAATAAGTCCGCTAATTGGTATTCAGTACCCACAAAATATAATTCAATAGTACCCTTTTCAACATGCTCTTTGATGAAATGATATCGAAGTGCAATATGTTTTGACTTCGAATGTTGAACTGTGTTGCATGAAATGGGAATGACACTCTTGGAGTCGCAGTACATGAGAATCTTATTGAACATGTAACCGTAGTCCGTTAGCTATGATCGCATCCAAATGACTTGAGCACATCATGCTGACATGGCTACATATTCTGATTCTGTAGATGACAATGAGGTGCAATCCTACTTCTTTGACTGCCAAGATACAAGTTTGTCGTCTAGAAACTGCACTCCCCCAGATGTACTTTTGCGTGTGTCTAAACATCCTGCATGATCAGCATCTGAAAAAGCTATTAGTTCAAAACCAGAATCCTTTAGATACCAGATCCCCAAATGGATGGTTCCCTTTATGTATCGAAGGATTCTTTTAACCTCAGAGAGGTATCTTTCAGTTGGTCGTGACTGATAACGGGAGCATAGATATACAACAAAAACTATATCTGGTCTGTTGGCTGTTAGATACATGAGGGACCCAATCATACTACGGTATTTTATAGGGTCAACAGGTGTACCATGTAAATCAGCATCCAGCTTTGGGGATGATGCAGACATAGGTGTGTTATAAGTATCACAACTTGTCATGCCATGTTTCTTTAAAATTTCAAGAGCATACTTGGACTGACTTAGAAAAATTCCACGGGGGGATTGATGAACTTGAAGTCCTAAGAAGAACGTAAGTTCACCCATCATGGACATTTCAAAATTTTGTTTCATTAATTTTGCAAAAGCATTTGAATATTTTTTGTTTGTTGATGCAAAAATAATGTCATCGACATAGATTTGAACAATTAAAATATCCTCTCCGTGTTTTTGAATAAACAAAGTCGGATCCACTGAACCTTTAGTAAAGTGATTAGCAAGCAAGAAAGCAGTTAGTTTATCGTACCATGCCCTTGGGGCTTGTTTAAGTCCGTAAAGGGCTTTCTTGAGTCTGTACACATGATTGGGATGGTCTGGATCAACGAATCCCTCTGGTTGACTCACATAAACTTCCTCACGTAATTGACCGTTCAGAAATGCTGTTTTTACATCCATTTGATAAACGAACATATTCTTGTGAGCAGCGTATGCCAGAAAGATACGGACAATCTCAAGCCTAGCAACTAGAGCAAAGGACTCTTCAAAGTCAATTCCTTCTTGCTGAGTGAAACCTTTAGCTACCAGACACGATTTGTTATGAATCACTGTGCCTTCTGCATCTAACTTGTTTTCCCAAATCCACTTCATTCCGATGACATATACTCCATCTCGTCTTTCTACCAATTCCCAGACTTCATGACGTTTGAATTGATCGAGTTCTTCTTGCATTGATTCAATCCAATTGTCATAAGTCATGACTTCTTTAATGTTCTTTGGTTCAGCTTGATTGACGGTAAGGGCATAAATTCATGTTTCACCATCCGTGTGAAGTCTTTGGATTACCAATCACATTTACTAAGGGATGATCTTTTGTCCATTTGTGTGTTGAAGGGTAATGTCGAAAAAGATTGTGCATATTAGACAGATCCAAGTTGCGTGTAGACGACTCTGCAATATCGGGAATGGTTAGAGCCGGAGCAAATGGATTAAAGAAGGCGTTTCCGTCATAATTTGCAGGTGCGGGTACTTCTTGTTGTTGTGGATCTTCAACTGCATTTTCAGTATTGGAAGCGGTTTGTTCTGTTGTTAATGGAGATTCAATTGGAGGTGCATCTGTAGCAACGGTTGTAGTTGTAGTAACATGTGTATCAGGTATTGGATTATGATTAGGTTGTGCATCGGAAACTGGTGATACATCTGGTGCACGACATGCAATTGAATCATCAAATAGTAGAGCAAACAAGGTTTCCAATTCCTTACGGTTGAGGGAAAGTGGTGCAGCTGATTGATCTGGAAAATTTAGACGGTTAGTTGCGGGTCCTAAGCTGTTTTGCTCAGAAGCCATATCTGTAAGCTCATCGAAATTAGCATGAATAGTCTCCTGAATTTCTCTAGTACGATGATTCCAGATTCGAAAACCTTTAGAGTTCTCACAATATCCAATGAAGATACCAATGTCAGCTTTGGCTTTGAGTTTTCCAAAATCATCACGATCATTATTTGGGTAACAAAGGGCACCAAATACATGAAAGTAATTTATATTCGGTTTTCGGTTGTGAACAATCTCATAAGGAGTTTTGTGATGACGTTTGGTGATCATGCAACAGTTTTGTGTATAACATGCAGTTGATACAGCTTCTGCCGATAGGAAATCTGGTAATTGAGCGTTGATTAGCATCGTCCTTGCAGCTTCCACTAACGTCCTGTTGTGTCTTTCGACAACCCCATTCTGTTATGGACTTCTTGCAATAGATGTTTGATGTTTAATTCCCACTTTCTCAAAATAATCTCGAAGAGTTTGATTTTTGAATTCAGTTCCATTGTCTGTTCTAACTTTTCTGACCGTATTACGAAGCTGAACTTGAATTTTTGTGAGAAAGATGATGATCATTGAAGGAGCTTGATCTTTGCTTCGGAGAAAGTAGACCCAATTACATCTGGAGTAGTCATCAACAATTACCGATATGTAGTGTTTACCGTTTATTGTTTGAACACGCATAGGGCCACAAAAATCCATATGAAGTAGTTGAAGAACGTGATCTGTACTGTGTTCTGTTTTTGAAGGGAAATGAGCACGAGTACTTTTTCCTTGTTCACAGGCTGGACATAAGTGATCTTTTGCATATCGAAACCGTGGAAGACCATTGACTAGGTTGTGACGTGCAAGTTCAGTCATGGTTTTGAAATTCAGATGAGATAGTCGTTTGTGCCATAACCAGGATTTTGTCGAATGTGCTTTAGAGAGCAGACATATAGGAGAAGAAGTCGTCATATCAGACATTGAAATGGTGTAGAGACTAGTTCCACGTTTGCCCAACATGAGATCATTTCCTTGTAAATCACGAACGAAACAAGTTTTCTCCCGAAATGCTACTTCCAAATCCCCATCACAAAATTGACCGACTGAGAAAAGGTTGTGACCAAGGCCTTCGACATAATAGACACGACTAATTTCGATGTTGCCATTGACGTAATCTCCATAGCCCATGATAGCAGCGAAATGATCATTCCCGAATCTGACAGTGCCGATTAACTTTGCAACAAAGTTTACTAAAAGTTTGAGATTGCCTGTCATATGTCGGGAACAGCCGCTATCACCAATCCATAGAACAATTTGAATCACTTGCATCACATGAAGACGACAAATATGGAGTAATGGTAACGGTAGAACCCATTGGCTTTGTAACACAGTTATTAATCACTTTAGGTAGCCATGTAAAACTAGGTTTCCTTTGTAACCAACGTTTCCATGTCCAACTAATTTTCGCTTTCTTATTAGTGAATTCGCTAGGTGAAGGGATTGTCTTAGGAGTTCTATTCGCAACTATGGGTGTGTCTATGGCATCTTTAGAAACTACACTTGGCGGTTTTTCTAACACAGACTTAGAAGCAATAGTGGGCCTAGAGGGAATGCCAGATGTACGTTTCTTGTTACGAGATAAAAGAGATTTTGCAACACATTTTGTATGATCACTAGATAACATGCTTTTACGACAAAACACACAAGATGCATTAACATTCAAAACATTCAAAGTCTTAGCATTCGTTACATCGATTTTAGAATTACAAGATTTTAAGTTTGAATCTAAATCAGATACAACGTGCATTTTATTCAAATTCCTAAATTGATCTTCTACTTCTAGTTTCTTGCTTCTACGTTGCCAGATCCTATTCTTCTGTTTGTTGCTCTTACGCTTTGATCTGCTAACGTTAAGAGTAGGGACTATTCTTGTAGAAGTGGAAGGATTCAAATTAGTGGTCTGAGGGGATGTTTGCCTAGGTGTTGTGTCCATTTTGTACATTCTTGGTGCAATCACATTTGTGTTAACAAACTTTCTTTTTTCTAGTAACTGAATTTTCTATTTGAGTTCAATGATGATGTGATTCTTTTGTTGAATTTTTTAATCAAGTTCTCTATTTAAACGAACTATATCATTAAAATTTTGACAAAATTCATCGATGTCCCTTTCATATTTGAAAATTTGACTTTTTAAAACAGCATTTTCATTTTCAAGATTCTTAACTTTGGATGTGTGATTTTTCTAAAAGGACACCGTTTCTTTTTGACTTTGCAATTTTAACTCAAAATCAAGACTCTGAGTTTGAGACCATTGTAGCTTTTGATTGAGTTGAAAAATTTCTTTTGAAAGTTTACTTTACACATCATCATTGAGTTTAATGATTCTCTCATTTTCTCTTTTTAAGGTCTCAATTTCATGTTTCAACATTTCAGTGTCAGCAGTGTGATCATCAACAAGCATAGCATTGCAAGACACATAAATGGAATTCATAAGCACAGAGATAATATCAGAACTTAGAACATCTTTCAAGAGTCGATCAGCTTTATTTTGTAAAACTTTGTTTCGACGTTTTTGTTTTGAAATAGCATTTTCTGTTGCATTGAAAGTGTTCATCATGGATGTTACTTCTGATTGGAGTTCCTGTTCCCAGTGTGTAGCACATAGGCGCAAATGTTGAACATATGGTAAAAATTGTTTTTGAAAAATTTATCTCTTTTCTTTTTCGTATAGAGATAGAAAAGTGGAATCTGTTATCTCAGAATTACGTTCAATTGTTTGTTCTAAAAATTTGATGTCTTCCATAAACGTATCAAAATATCTAAGTACAAGACGTCATTTAGGTAATGGTGCAATTACACCAGAAGTTGGTAAAGGACCATTTATTTGTGCCACTGGTTTAACAGGACCAACCTCAGAAGTAGATTCATGAAATTGCATTACAAACCATGTTTGTTCTGATTTATCTTTTTGAGGAACGAAGGTGTCTGAAATATGAGGCACTTTTGAATAATCAAATGGTTTATTGAACTTAATATTGCTCATTTTTGATCGACTCTCTTCTTCCTATTCCCGTTCTTCCTCACAGTTATGTACAACAACACGCATAATAGAATCATCAAAAAGATAGTCTGCACTATACAACTTTGGATTTTTCTTGAGTGCTTTGTGTAGAAAACGTGGTTTGTCATCACCAATAGCAAAACCATAACCTTGGGGATTTTGCTTTAAAGTAAACTTTTGAATTGTTGTTACAGACTCACCAGTTTTATAAACAACTTTTTGAAACTCTTTTAATTTACTTTCCAAATCTACGATTTCATCAAGATAAGAATCAATTCGTTTCCTAGACACTTGTTTATGTTCCGAAAAACTAGCTTGACAAGTTGACAACTCTGTTTTTGTTTTTGAAAGTTCAGAATTGAGGTGTTCAACCTGTTGTTTGAATTCTAATTTTTCTTGTTCCATTTGAGAAACCAAGTTGTTTTTGGAAGCAGCTAATTCTCGTATTTGATGTTGTAAATCTTGTTCTTTGACATAAGCTTTTTGGAATGCAACTTCAAAACTTTGTTCTCGTTTTTCTTTTGTTTCAAAATTTGTGAGTTGTATTTTATAGCACTCAAGATCCTTAGTTAAGAATGCAAATTTTTCTTTTAAGTTTCTGTTAATCTCATTGCATTTATCAATCTGAGATTTTTGTGAGTCCAACTGGGATTGGGTGGTCAATAGCAAGGTCATGAGTTCTGGATCTGGACCGAGCGAAGGTTCATTTTGTTCAATTTGATCATTGTTATCGTTATCAATTGGATCATCAAATGAAACAACTGGGTTAATTTGATCTTCATCAAATGTAACAACTGTGTTCATTTGTTCATCTTCTTGAGGAGATAATAATGAATCATTTTGAACAACTTGCTCCTTGTCTGATGCAGATGAAGATAGTGATAAAATTTCATGTATTAGACATGTTGTTGGATCAGGTACCTGAGACAGACTGTCAGTATCATATACTGGGTCTGTATCACTCAGGTGAAGTTTCTGCATGTTTGCCATTAGCATCACAGCTGCATTTGCTTCCAAATAATCCATATCATCATCTGAATATGCATTTGCCATGAAGCTGTTTTCTTTCTCAGTGAGAGTTCCCCCAGATTCATCCTTAAGAGCTAGAAGTAGTGCCTACTTATGAAATTCACTGCCTCTGACTCTAGGTTTAGGACATGCATTCGCCAGATGACCTTTCCCATTGCAGTTGTAACACTTAACCATTGTATTTCCAGTCCATGTGTTCCCAGTTTTAACAATTTCCACCCTTTTCTGTTGAGCACCTGCATTGATCCTACTTCCACTAGCTGCATTAAACCGTTGTCCACTTCCTGAATTTCCCATATAACCTCCTGTTCCAGGTCTTCCATAAGCACGATTCTGAATTTCAACCCGTCCATCTTGTACAACAGCTTGATTCCTTGTGTTGGATGAAATGCGAAGACGATTGTTGGATTTGTTAGAGAATTTGCTGAAAGCTCGAGCAATGAGTGCAAATCCTTCATTCAAAGAGTTGAATGCATCGTCTTCGTCATTGTTTGCATTTGTGTAGAACATGGTGTCAGTGTTGTCGTAGGGGACTAGTTGATTTTAGTTGATTGTTGTGTCGAATCATATGGAATGAGTTGGGTGGAAGAGGTTTTTTGAGGATAGTTAAAGTGATGTTGTTGTTGGACATAAGCAAGGTTTGACTGTGGAGGTGGAGCAAAGTGAGATTGAGCTAGCAGTGCCAATGAATTTGGAGTTGTAGATGGTGAATAATTACCATGAAGAGCTCGATCTTTATCAACTTCAGATTGATGGTGCTTCAGATAAACATACAAAAAACCATAAGATGCATTGTGTAGATTTTTGGCTTGACGAACAAACGTGACATATTTTTGCCATTCTGGACCAAGACAGCTGAGAAACTTTGTGTTGACTGCAATCCTGGGTAAAACAATATTGTGTCTGTCCAAGTCATTGATGATGTTTGTGAACCGATGGTAATAAGCCTCTAGTGACTCCCCTGATTCAATAATGAACATTGTATATTCGAGGTAGAGTTTGGATTCCATGTCTTCTTGGTTCAGTTCAGTGCCTTCCATTAAGAGATGAACATGTTCCCACATATCCTTAGTTGTTTTCTGAGCATCAATGCTTCGAAAAATTGGATTAGGTATTCCCTGAAGAATGTATGACATTGCTAGTTCATTTGCTTCACGATGAAGTATTTGCTCTGCAGTAAGTTGAGCATCAGGAATAGGGGTCACAGTTGTTTCTCTTGGAGGAATAGCATTTGGATCTCCAGGAACCGTTGTAGTTGGCATTTGGAATGGACCTTCAATTATAGCCTCTTTCATATATTTTCCATGTAGTTTCTTGAGTTCTATGAACCTTAATAATCGACTTTCCCATTGAACATAATTACCAGGAGTGAGCATAGGAGGTGTGTCAAGTGATCCAACTTCATGTCTCGATTGTTGACTGCTGATGGCCTCACACATTTTATCAAACCAATGTGGTTGTTTTGTAGGAAGTGAAAAGGATTGCATTGGTTGTTGTTGATATGGTTGTTGTTGAGGGGATTGTTGCTGTGGAAAGAATTGATGTTGTTGCACGAATAGTTGTTGTTGAGGATACTGCGGTTGCCGAGGATACTGCTGTTGCTGAGGATATTGCTGTTGATAGTAGTTGAAATAAGGTGGTTGAGACATGATTGTGATTAGTTAACTTGTGTAGTTATGGATCTTGTAGACAATTGAGAAGTGTGTTGTAAGTTATAAAGTTTGGTTTTGGTTAAATACGAATTAAGATGTTTACTGTTCACTTTCAATTTTGACAAACACTGTTCACATCCAATTCTGACAAACACTGTTCACAGTTTGCCTATTGCGACGAGTTCACTGAATTGCGACAGAGTTACAATTGCGATGGATTATCTGAATTCCGATGAAACTTGACAATTGCGATGGATCTTGAGAATTGCGATGGACATTGCAATTGCGACAGAACTTTGCAATTTCGATAGATTATCTGAATTGCGATGGAACTTGGCAATTCCGATGATTTCTCACTAACTTATACAAGATAGGAGATTTCCACAAAGTCGAAGTATTTTCACAAGCTTGTACAAGCAAGGAAGCTACTGAGATTCAATTCTGATAAACCCTCTGATGAACTCAAATAAGTACATTTTATTACTATCATTTATCCTATTAATTTGACTTGTTTTACTATATTATGTATGAGGATTGATACTTAATCGTTTACTTTTGTAATTCTCAGGTAAAAACAAGCATTTGGTGAAACTTAGCGATTTTGGACTAATTATGGAGCAAAACATGCAAGAAGTTAAGAGTCTACTGAAATGAAGAAGATCAAGACTAATCTGCTCCAGATGCGCCGCATCTCACTCATTACATACGGCGCATCTCTATTAAGATTCCACCAGATACGATCCAAGATACAAGAGGACATGCGCCGCATCTAATCATGGAGTTACGCCGCATCTTCTGGCGGTGTACGAATATTCCTGAATATTATAATCTTGGACCCCACGCGAAGTTAAGTCAATGCGCCGCATCTACTTAATAGATGCGCCGCATCTTCCCTCAGACAGAAACTATAAATACCCCAAGACCAGACGAATTTCGGGGGCAATATATTAGATTCGAAGACCGAAGCAGCAGAACCCTAGGACGAATTCAGTCAAGGATGCAGCACAAGACACACCAAACGAAGATACAAGAGCTGTAAGAAGGTGCTGCATGTGTTTAATTCATTAAGTAGTTTTGTTTTATTGTGTTAGCAAACTTTAATTCATCAGGATTGGTGGCTTGTGTAATGTGACAACGAAAGATTGCACTCCCTTTAATACTTGCTTTCCCATCAATTAAAGTTTATATGTTGATGTCTTTGGTTACTACTTATTAGTGCATTGATAACCTCTGTGTTTATTAGTGGCTTGCGGGCATTTGACTGCGAAAAATAATGTGGCTCCCACGGTTATTACTAAATTGATCACTTAGGAATAACTTTTAGACATAAGTAATCATTAAGGGTTTACTCGCCGATAAGAATAGGACCAACGAGAAAGGGTTAACTACATACACTTCATATAAAGCTATCAATAAAACAAGTGACAATCTACTTAATCATAAGGACAACCCTCTTATTGTCTCGAGTATTTATCTGTGTACGTGTGTGCTACTTGCTGATTCGTGCCTATTGGTTTATTTTATTATTTAATTGCAAACAAATCGTGCCAGTCTCTCAGGCTGAAACCCCCTTGCGTTAGGATATTAAAATACTGATTAGAATAACGAGATAATACGTTCCACTCTTAGTGATCGACACTCTACTTACCATTATATTCATACTGACTGGGTACACTGCTCGTTAAGTGTGTGTGTTATTGATAAGTCGGCTAAATATAAATTTAAAACTTGAGCAGGCATTAAAACTGCTAAACCGCAACGACACATCACGCGCATCAAGTTTTTGGCGCCGATGCCGGGGAGTGAATTGTTATTATCTGTTAATTTGATTAGTATTTTAATTAGGTTTTTCTTTTTATTAGATTAATTGCATCATTGTATTATTTTGCATATTTGTTGTTGTGTGTGTTATTTGTTTGCTTTTATTTTTGTTTTTGTGTTTATTTTTGTTTGTGTGTTTTAATTTTTTATATTTTTTTTTATTATTTTTCGTATTTTTTCTGTTCTGCTATCGTTGTACTGTGCTAAATCAAACGATACGGCGCATCTGATCTCTCAGATACGGCGTATTGCGTTTAATTTTTTTTTAAATACAACGCGTTTAATTAATTCGATACGACGCATCTTTTCCCCAAGATACGGCGTATCTGTTTTTAATAAAATTTTTTTTTCTCTAAGCGATAAAGTAATACGACGCATCTGCTTTAGCAGATACGGCGTATCTGTTTTTGATAAAATTTTTTTTTTCTAAACGTTAACGCCATACGACGCGTCTGCTTTCGCAGATACGGCGTATCTATTATTTTAATTAAAAACAGTTTGCGAATTATTAAACAGATACGGCGTATCGATCTCTGTCGATACGGCGCATCTTACTGAATCAAAAATCTTGTATTTTGAAACATAACGAAAATACGGCGCATTAACTTTCGTTAATACGACGCATTTAATTTTAAATAAATATCGATTTTTGATTAATTAATTCGATACGGCGCATTCATAAATTCTAAGCGGCGTATCTATTTTCTGGATAAAGTCTGATCTAATTTTAACGATTATAAGATACGGCGTATCCAACTTTTTGGATACGGCGCATCGTCTGCAGATATCAGTAACTTTAATTTTTCGTATTCCGTTTTCGTTATTAATTATTTGATATATTACTTTCTCGAGCATACCCTACTGATATTTTTGTGTTGATTTCAGGAAGTGCATGACCAGGAGTTCTACGAAGAACTTGATTCAACCTTTCAAAGATCCTGAACGAGCCCTACATTCGCTTAAAAGGCTTTTCAACACAAGAAGCTTTGATCTTTCAAGTTCACTCGAGCTTGATTACTTTTCTGAAGAAAAAGAGGAAGTTGAAACAGAAACAATGGGCGAAAACACTACTATGGAGGAATACATGAACAGTACCCGTGCTGATTACACTTCAGGAGTTGCTAGACCTAAATTTGATGATAAGTCAAAATTTGAATTGAAGGGTCAGTTTCTCAAGGAACTAAGAGAGAATGCTTTCAGTGGGACGGAACATGAGGATGCTAATGAGCATGTTGAAAAGGTCCTGGAGATTGCAGATTTGTTTACTTCAGAAGGAGTGACTGACGATCAAATCATGCTAAGAATCTTTCCACTCTCACTAAAAGGAGCTGCTAACAAGTGGCTAAGGAATGAACCTGCGAGTTCAATCACTACATGGGGAGATTTGAAGAGCAAATTCCTGAAGAGATATTGTCCACCTGCTAAGACTGCTAAAAAGATGGAGGCTATCAATAGTTTCAAGCAAGAGCCTGATGAAACTCTTTATCAAGCTTGGGAACGATTTAAAGATTTATTGGTAAAATGTCCTCAACACTATCTAACCCCTATGCAGGAGATAATATTGTTTTATCAAGGATTGGACGTGCCTACAAGACAGATTTTGGATGCTAAGGGAGCTGTACCTCAAATGAGTGCAACTAATGCTAGGAAAGCAATCCAAGAAGCTGCCGATCATTCTCAAAAATGGCACGATGGGACCTCTACTAGATCTAAGAGCAGCACTAATTTTGACGGGATTGCTGCTATTCAAGCTCAATTGGATAAAATTAGTAGAGAAATGAAGAAGCGTGATGAAAGAGTGTATGCTGCCCAAGTTGGATGTGAAAAGTGCGAAGGACCTCACTACACTAAAGATTGCCCGAATAAGAATGAAAGTGAGACGTTTGAAGAAGCATATTACACCCAATTTGGACAACCATTCCGACCTTTGGGGAGATTTAGGGAAGCTACACCGGGATTATATCAAAGGAACAACTTCAATCCCGCTTATCAAGAAAGGAGGCAGACTTTAGATGATACTTTAAAGCAAATTATGACCGATGCTGCTAAAAGACATGAAGAGAATACTGCTATGATCAAAGAAATTCGAGCTTCAACGGACACTACTACAAGAAATCAAGGAGCTTCGATCAAAGCATTGGAACAACAAATTGGTCAAATGAGCAAAGTTCTTCAAGAAAGGGGATATGGAAGTTTACCGAGCTCAACTGAAACCAACCCAAGAGATCATGTCAAGGCCATAAGCACCACTGAAGAAGTCACTCCTAATATACCTAGAAGATCGATGAATGGTAATGATGGTGCAAGACCCGAATTTTTCTTTAATTCTTCAATCAGCTTAAGAAGACTACTAAAAGAGAAGACAAAGATTGAAGAGGAGATCAAGGCAACAATGAAAGAAGAGAGCCCTGCAACCGACTCAAATTCCTTGCCTCATAAAGAAAGAGACCCAGGAAGTTTTACTCTACCTTGTTCTATTAATAATATATCTTTCAATAATGTGTTAGCTGACTTAGGAGCTAGTGTTAGTGTTATGCCTCTTAAGACATTCGCTACCCTAGGACTAGGAAAATTAGCACCAACTAAGTTACTTATTGAATTAGCTGATAAAACGGTAAAACGACCTGAAGGGATTGCTAATAATGTGCTAGTTAAGATTGAGCAGTTTATTTTTCCCGTAGACTTTGTTATACTAGACATGCCCGAGGATGTTAAGATTCCTTTAATCCTCGGAAGACCTTTCTTGTCTACTGCCCATGCTAAGATTGATGTGTTTAAGAGAAAAATCTCATTAAGGGTAGGGAATAATAAACTAGTCTATAAGTGCCAAGATCCGGTTAAAAGCATAATTAGAGGAGTTTATGTGCTAGGATTAAGAGAGCGTATGGACCTCGATCTTGAAGCTAGACTTATGGGAGAAACATTGATCCAAAACAACTCAACTAATCCTAATCATGAGAACTTTGAGGAATTCATTGACCTTAATGTACCTACCGAACTTAGACGCAATGTTGTTAATGATTCTGATGATGAGTGGTATGATTGTGTAGTAATTAATAAATGTAGGAGAATAGTTGAGAAAATGAATTTGAATAATGATGTGTTTATTGAACTACCACCCCACCTTGCTTATTTGTGCTTATATGATAATAAGAATTTCCCGTCTATCATTTTGTCATCTCTGCCCGAAAGGGACAGGACTTTGTTTATACAGATATTAAAGAAGAACGGCGTGGAAATTAAGGACGAGCAAGGAGTGTTCAATATTACTGAATTGGCGATGAAGGAGCGCGATGTTTCCGACTCCTTCAATGATCGATATTAAAGAGCTGAACGTGAGTCTAACTTGAAGACTCTGGAATAAAGACAAGTGCTGGCCGGGAGACAACCCAGAGAATTTCTATTATTCTGTTTATGTGTCGAGTCAGTCAGGCCCGCATGAGGATACGGCGCATCTCAATCCTGAGATGCGACGCATCTCCTGCAATGGTCATATCTTATTTTATTTTTCTGCATTTTTATTTTCGACTTTAAAACTATTTATCAGTTTATTTTAATGCGGCGCATCCCTGGTTAAGGATGCGGCGCATCTTTATTCTGATCCGTATTTATTCCAGGCTCGATACGGCGTATCTTCTTCCATAAGATACGGCGCATCGACTGACCTGATGATTTTCAGTTTTAATTTTTAAGTTTTATTTTTCCTAACTACTAATGTATTATGCAAGTTTGAACCTTTCTTACCTTAGGTGTGTTTTAAAGCATTGGTGGTATTATAGTTTCCTGGATTTCCTGTGGATACATCAAGTATGAAGCTTAAACGTTCTAATCCACAAGAAAGATGATTTTTGCTCTTATACTAATGGAGGATCATACCGAGCAAATCTCAGGGGAGTTTTTCTGTTCTAATTCTTTTATTTTTCCAGTTTTTAACCTTTTATACAAACAACGAGGACGTTGTTTAACTTAAGTGGGGGGATTGGAGAATTAGAACACTTAACAATTACTTGTCCTAAACTTTTTCAAAAATTATGCTTAAAAATGTGCTTAATATATCAAACTTAAAAATTTTTAGCATGTTTTTGTTTAAGATCTAAGTTGCATAGCTGCACACAAGACGTTATTTTCAAAAATTGTGATTTTTCAAAATTCACAAATCTATGAGTGTGCCGGTGACTTGTAAACTTTAGAACTTGGCTTGTATACTATTCGAGACCACCATAATAAGTATTATATTTATATAATTGGAATGACTTGTCTAAATTGGTAAAATTCTAGGATTACACCCAAATAGCCTATTATATGTTATGTGTTATTAACTAACTACACTGGTTAGTTAACCCCCGTATAAACCCTTTTGTTACTCTCATTTTTAGAGTAAGATACCCCTAGAAAAACACTCAGAGCCATTCCTTTCGTTTCTTACACCTATGTTTAAAATGTTTCGTTACACCCTTATACCTTAGCCTACCCTGTAGATTAGAATCCGTGGTTGGTTAATTGCTATAGGCAAAGTGTGTTTCCTTACATTACCTGTGTTCGCGTGCGTAATTCATTATCTATGGTTAGGTCGGGAAATTGCACAATGCAATTGGAGTGAAAGTAAATATTGTATATCTTTGAGTTTTTTTTTGTGTGTTTACTACTTTCACTATTACCGTTATTTCTGAAGTATGAAAAGTATGGAAAAATTATCCAGAATTATCATTATAGTGATGTGGTGAAATTTTACACATCTATGTCTATGTTTAAAAAAAAAAAAAAAAAAAAAAAAAAAAATCGAAAAAATAAGAAAAGAAAAAGAAAGAAAGAAAAGTTGGAAGTTAGTTTTAACCAACTTATGTAAAGTTATGTAAGTGGTCGATATCACCACTATTTGTTGTATTATATCTATGGATTGAATGGGAATTGGCAGTTATGGGAACGCCAATTGAGGTTTATTCTTTGATTAAGATCTTGTTGAGTATAATTCGTGTCTACCTAAAGCGTGTGTTTCAAGTGTTAAAGCGTGAGTTATTCAATGATATGAGTCTTATTCATGGGATGGTTGGGATAGTGATTAACCACACTTAGGATTTTAATTTATTTGTTTTGTTTATTTTTCATTTTACACCAATTTATATCCCAAATGTTATCCATGCCCTTTATTATTCTTTATCCAACCAAACCTTTGATTTATTGAGATTAGGGATTTGAGCAATCTTAAGTATCGTAGTCGTGGATTCGGCTATGTATTTATGATTTTGTCGCCCTTTTTGATATATTATTATTGGTGAAGTTTGGACCTATCTTTAGCCTATTCGAGTTAAGGATTTGAGCAATTGCAAGTATCGTGTTCGTGGATTCGATCATGTATTTGTGATTTTGTCGCCTTTTCTGGAATTTGAGATCGATAGTGAAAGAGAATAATTAACCCTTAAGCCTACAAACCCTTTTTACCGCTTTAGACTTGTTATTCCTTAGCTTTAGTGGAGGAGATGTGTATACTTGCCAAGCTTATGATAGAATATTCGTCACGACTGGACAGTTAAACGATTAGATTTGCTTTTATCAGCTTATTTTATTTTACTTCTAATTCGTTAAGTGTTTAGTTGTGTGATTATGAAATAAACGAATACATGCTTAAATATAAAAATAAATCCTAACATCTTTTAGGATACATTTTCATAAGAGAAATTCTAAGGTTTACTTGGGGACAAGTAAAGTTCAAGTGGGGGGATATTTGATGAACTCAAATAAGTACATTTTATTACTATCATTTATCCTATTAATTTGACTTGTTTTACTATATTATGTATGAGGATTGATACTTAATCGTTTACTTTTGTAATTCTCAGGTAAAAACAAGCATTTGGTGAAACTTAGCGATTTTGGACTAATTATGGAGCAAAACATGCAAGAAGTTAAGAGTCTACTGAAATGAAGAAGATCAAGACTAATCTGCTCCAGATGCGCCGCATCTCACTCATTACATACGGCGCATCTCTATTAAGATTCCACCAGATACGATCCAAGATACAAGAGGACATGCGCCGCATCTAATCATGGAGTTACGCCGCATCTTCTGGCGGTGTACGAATATTCCTGAATATTATAATCTTGGACCCCACGCGAAGTTAAGTCAATGCGCCGCATCTACTTAATAGATGCGCCGCATCTTCCCTCAGACAGAAACTATAAATACCCCAAGACCAGACGAATTTCGGGGGCAATATATTAGATTCGAAGACCAAAGCAGCAGAACCCTAGGACGAATTCAGTCAAGGATGCAGCACAAGACACACCAAACGAAGATACAAGAGCTGTAAGAAGGTGCTGCATGTGTTTAATTCATTAAGTAGTTTTGTTTTATTGTGTTAGCAAACTTTAATTCATCAGGATTGGTGGCTTGTGTAATGTGACAACGAAAGATTGTACTCCCTTTAATACTTGCTTTCCCATCAATTAAAGTTTATATGTTGATGTCTTTGGTTACTACTTATTAGTGCATTGATAACCTCTGTGTTTATTAGTGGCTTGCGGGCATTTGACTGCGGAAAATAATGTGGCTCCCACAGTTATTACTAAATTGATCACTTAGGAATAACTTTTAGACATAAGTAATCATTAAGGGTTTACTCGCCGATAAGAATAGGACCAACGAGAAAGGGTTAACTACATACTTTTCATATAAAGCTATCAATAAAACAAGTGACAATCTACTTAATCATAAGGACAACCCTCTTATTGTCTCGAGTATTTATCTGTGTACGTGTGTGCTACTTGCTGATTCGTGCCTATTGGTTTATTTTATTATTTAATTGCAAACAAATCGTGCCAGTCTCTCAGGCTGAAACCCCCTTGCGTTAGGATATTAAAATACTGATTAGAATAACGAGATAATACGTTCCACTCTTAGTGATCGACACTCTACTTACCATTATATTCATACTGACCGGGTACACTGCTCGTTAAGTGTGTGTGTTATTGATAAGTCGGCTAAATATAAATTTAAAACTTGAGTAGGCATTAAAACTGCTAAACCGCAACGACACATCACGCGCATCACCCTCTTTTGGAGTAATTCCGATAAACCCTCTTTTCCAATTCTGATAGAAAAACAGTTTGATCAAAACACTTTTTTCCAATAAAAAACAATGTTTAAACTGATTCTCTTTGGATAAAAACGTTTAAAAATACTTAAATGATAAGAAAGTTTCAAGCTTTAACGTTTTAAACGAAATTTGGGCAATTTCGATGAAATGGAAATAAGTAAACTGAATGTAAAACTAGTGTAAATCAAAAAAGATCTAAACTTTTAATTATAAATCAAACTTCTAAACACTATAGAAATCTTAACACTTTACAAGTGTGAAGAATGAGTGCTAGAAATGAGATTTTGTCACTAAATAAGTAAATAACTACAAAACCACTCGTAAACTAAAGAGAAGCTACGAACTAAACAAAATCACATAACTCAATGATCTTTAGTCGAATGATACCACTTGTTAGGTCACTATAACTAGTATAACAAAAGTATATAAAATGTAAGAGATGAGAGAAAGATAGAAGAGAAGGTAGGATTCAATCACACGATAGAGTAACAAAACCTTGCTTGCATTAGTGAATAAAACCAACAATATAAAGAGTATGATACATGAGTATTTATAGGCAATGCTTAGGACAACACCTAGTTAAGTCTTTCAAGAAGAAACTAAACAAAATGACACGGCCCATAGGCCTTCTAATAGGGTCGAGCCTTAACACTAACATAAAGGCCTTATACTTAGCAACCTATTACAAATGACATGACCAAGACTTGATATTAATGAAATGTGTTCCCAACAGGTATCCTGTTTGATGACGGATACCTCAGAGCAGATTGTAGTCTGGGAGCTTTCAATGACAGTGAGTCTAGACCCGAGTGTTGGTAACACGTTTAGTATTTATTCAAGTCTTGGTCATTTTGTTGTAATAGGTTGCTCGTTATATAGGGCTTTATGTTAGTTTGATCCACACGACTTATTAGAAGCCCATGGGCCGTGTGGTTTAGTGTTTTGCATCTAGAAGATTAAGGAAAATGTTGCCCTAAGCATTTGCCTATAAATACCACTCATGTATCACTCATTTAGTTTTTGGTTTTATTCATATTGTACCAAAACTTTGTCCATTACTTGTATGAATTAAGACCATCCATTGCTCTCCATCTTATTCTCTAGTTCTTTCATTCTTTACTAGTTATACATTTATTATATCTTGTGTTACATTAGTTATAGGAGCTAACACCGAGATTCCAGGCCATAGAGCTTGAGGATTGGGCCAAGCTTTCTAGTTGAGAAGTCTGAGCATTGAGGGAGGGGATGAGTCCCTACAAGGAGGAGCTGAGGCCTTAAAGGTCAAGGCGGTTGAACAGATTGATGAGCTCAGAAAGATATGTAGAATCCTTGAGGTCAGTTTCCTTTATAGTCTTCTTGTTAAGAGCAGAATCATCTTTGACAGCTTCCTTTATAGTTTTCAGACTTTTGATAACATCAGCGAAGGTGTGGAGAAACTTGATCAGATACTAATTGAGATTCGTCAGATTGTTGGTGAAGAGTTTCTCAGTCCTTGCTTGGTGATCAACCCGTTCAACAGAAAAGGCTTCAATTGTAGCCTTGAGGTCAGTTTCCTCATGATCAGTTTCTAAGTCATCACCAACTTCTAACACTTCTTCTTCGCTTTTGGTGTTAAGCTCTTCATCAGAGAGAAGAGCAGCCTAAATATCTGTCATTGATTTTATCTTTTAAAGTGGGGCAGCCGGCTCCTCTTTATTAGAAGGTTTTCCTTGGTTGTGGTCAGGTTCTGACCCCTCTAATCCAGTAGAGTGGGATTGCTCTGCCTGGTCTTTAGGGCCAGTCCCTGAGGACTGCGCTTCGCCATGAGGGGGTGATGGTTCCGTATTAGTGGGTGGTTTGTTTCCCCCTGAGTCTTTGTCCCCATTTGGTCCTTCAGGCACTGGAGGGTTTTGGCCAGTGCCATCCAGAGGATCCATGGAAGGCAATCCCATATCAGTGGGTTGTATGTGTTCCCTTGAGTCTTCGTGACTAGGAGTGGTGCCCACAGACAAAAGTTGTGATATGTGAATGTCCTCATTAGGCAAGGTGAAAGGTGCCTCCCTACTAGTGGTTTGTATGGTTCCCTCTAGGTCTTGGGGAGTAGTAGGTGGGACCAAGGACACTGAGGGGATGTGCCAGTGCCCTTTGTTGCCTCCGGGGGTGGTTGTATTATGGTCTCATCAGGTGTCTTAGAGGGCTTGGTCTTTCTCCTCCTTTTAGGAGGTAGTGCTCTTGAAGTCTAAGGGCCCTGTGACTTGGGTAGGGTCTCAGTTACAGTGTTAGACTGCACTCCCAAGATCCTATTTGGAGGGGGAGAAGGAGACACTGATTCTTCATGATTAACAATGGTAATCATGTGGTCCGTCAATGCAATAAGACGAACTTGTGCAGGATCCCTTTTAAAATTAGACGGACTCAGGATGCTGCAAGTAAAACCAACAGTGACATCCTGAGTGTAGTCTGAACCTAACAGGCTCTCAAGGGCACATGAGATAAATCTCGGATATGATACGTATGTACCTCTGGATTTTTTTAGGAGCCTGGTGATGAGATCATTGAAAGTGAGCTCTCCCATGTCGATTTCAGTCCCGATCATGAGATAGTAAGCCATCATCAATTGAATGATGTTAATTTGCTCAGTTGATGAGTGGTTTATACCGAGAACCTGAACCACAAAGGTGAACAAGATTCTCCATGCCACCGGAAAGGAGTTTTTAGTCACTGGAGTTTGATTCAAGTAACTAGGGTTGAGTGCTATTTTGGCTAGCTCTTCCTTCACAGTTTTGGGATTGGGAAGAGCAGTGTACTCACCCTGTTTGTAGTTCAACCCAGTAGATGAACAGAAGGTGGTGAACTCGAGGGTAAGTGGCCTTTGACCGTCCATAACGGAGAATCAGATGAGGTAGTTTTTGAGTGGGTGTAACTCAGAAGCATCAGAGGGTGGATTTGGGTCCTAGGCAATAGCAGTGCTGCAAAACTCGCCGAGGAGATTTTTGTAAAGCATGGGGGAGATTTAGTAAAAGCTATTTTTAGAGTCAGTTGTACATGAATTTGATGATTTCATTGTAGGCGGGGACTTCTACTGGGTAGCAGAAGTTACCTATGACATTATTGGTTTGAAACTTGACATCTGTTAGAGTCTTACCTTCCCATTGAGGTGCAAGCACGATTCTGAGTTCTTCAGCAATTTAGTTTTTTTTGTGATGAGGTGCACACAACTTTGAGAGAGATTTTTTTTTGCGAAGTTTTAGTCAAAGATTTATGTATGTGTTCTTGGTTGGAAAGGCTTATAAGGAATGATGGGGAGTTAATTTGAAATGTCAAGGGTTTTATTTTTGAAAATGATTTTGGAATAACCATTTGACATCCACATTTAATGCCACCACTCCACTTACCCGCGTTTTTCGCAACAGTCGAGGTGAGCAATTGGACAGTTCAGAAAACGACGCTTTTGCCGTCTTGATGTCATGTCTCAAATCATCACAGTGTTTTGTGTGTGAGAGGGCATTTAATGCCAAATGAGATTTGGATGGGACCCAAGACATGGATGCCAGAAAGGCAAAAAGAACAAATATTCTAATTATTTAATATGTTCAGTTACCAACCTAGGATATTTACTAACTAGATACTTGGAGCATTTAGTCCTACATTAAATGTCAGTGTCTTGAGTCCCTGAATGAGTTTTCATTTAATGCTGATGATAGTTGCTCGGTACCAACACTTAGGATTAGATATCATTTTTAGTTTACACTGAGGATTAGATAGCAGCTTTCAGTCTTGTAAATGTAGGTTCATCCAAAGGTTTTGTGAATATGTCAGCTAGTTGATATTCAGTGGGGATAAAATGTATCTCAATATCTCCTTTCCTGATGAAATGGTATATAATATCAGTGTGTTTGGTCCTTTGATGAAGAACATGGTTGTTTGAGATGGAAATGACACTTGTGTTATCACAAAAGATAGGGGCCTTTTTGTAAAGGATATCATAGTCACTGAGTTGACTTTTCATCCATAACACATTTGCATAACATCCTGCAGTGAAAACATACTCAGCCTCAGGTGATGACATAACCACTGATTGTTGTTTCTTGGAGCTCCAATAAACTAGTTTGCCTCCAAGAATTGACAAGTGCCTGAAGTGCTTTTTCTGTCCATGTTGCACCCAACATAGTCTGATTCAAAATATCTTTTGAGATCAAAGCCTGAGAATTTTGGATAATGATGATTCTCTTGATGGCAGTAAGATGTGATTCTCTTGGATCAGACTGATATCTTGCACTTAGACAGACAACAAATTGTATATTAGGTCTTGAGGCAGTTAGATTCATCAGTGACCCTGTCATTCCTCTGAATATGGTTTGATTTGCTGGTTTCCCTAAAGGATCTGGACCAAGGTTGTTGGGAGGAATCATTGGAGTTTTTACTGAAGAGCAATCAAAGAGCTCATACTTTTTCAGTAGGTTCCTGGTATATTTTTCTTGACTGATGGAGGTTCTTTTATTAGTTTGTTTTATTTAAAGTCCAAGGAAATACATCAGTTCTCCCATCATACTCATTTCAAATTTCTTTGTTATCACTTTCTCAAACTGTTTACAAAGTTTGTAATTTGATGAGCCAAATATGATGTCTTCAACATACACTTGAACCAATATGAAATCTCCTTTTGACCTATAGATAAAAAATGTTTTATCCATCTTTCCTCTGAAAAAGTTGTTTTGAAAGAGGAAAGCTGAGAGAGTTTCATACCATGCCCTTGGTGCTTGTTTTAGTCCATAAAGGGCTTTGTCAAGCTTACAAACGTGATCAGGGAACTTACTGCTTTCAAATCCAGGGGGTTGTTGAAAATAAATTTCTTCTTTTAGTTTTCTATCTAGGAATGAACTTTTGACATCCATTTGATAAACTTTGAAGTTCATGTATGTTGCATAGGCAAGGAAGATTCTGATGGCTTCCAGTCTTGCAACGGGAGCAAAGGTGTCCTCATAATCAATTCCTTCTTGTTGGTTATAACCTTTGGCAACAAGCCTGGCATTATTCTTTATGACTATGCCACTTTCATCTATTTTATTCCTGAAAACTCATTTCATTCCAATGACACATACGTCTTGAGGACGTTTGACAAGAGTCATAACTTTGTTTCTGTCAAATTGTTCAAGTTCATCTTGCATGGCCTAGACCCAACCTGGATATTTCCATGCCTCTTTGACATTTTTTTGGTTCGATGGTAGATAGGAAGTCAAGAAATAGGCATTCATTGGCTAACGAAGTTGTTAGTTTCGCAACCATGCTTCTAGTAAGAATACCTTCAGTGGGTTTACCAACAATATTAACAAGTTCAATATCCTGAGATTTTGACCATCTTTCTTGAGGTCTAGGATAGGAGTTGGAACTTGTAGATGCCTGATTTGGAGGTGGAGTTGGTTTAAGGACATGTGTTTGAGGTTCATTGGTGTCTAAGATTTCAGTTTCTTTACCTGAAAACCAAACCTTTGGCTTTCAGGTTCTTGATCATCGTGATCAGGTTGAGTGTTTGGGTTAGGGATTTGTTGATCATCAAAGAATTCACTGATGGTAGGTTGGGGAAGGTTATGAGGAATAATATAGTAAGAGATATCAGCATCTGCTTGATATTGGGTGGAGGGATGACTCTCATAATGATATTCATCAAGCGGATATCGAGGTGAGTCATCAATTTCGATCTTTTCTACACTGGTGTTTGAGAATCTGATGGAGTCACTACTTTCATCAAAGGTGACATGGAAGGTTTCTTCAGACTTTTGTCTTCGTGTGTTAAACACCCTGAATGCTTTAGAGAAAAGTGAGTATCCCAGAAAGTATCCATCATCAGTTTTTGCATCAAATTTGCCTAAGTGATCCTTGTGATTATGAATAAACACTCGACATCTAAATTCATTAAAGTAGCTGATGTCAGGATTTCTCCCTTTGAAGATCTCATAGAGTGTTTTGCTGTGCCTTTTAACAATGATGGATCTGTTTTGTGTGTAACAGGCAGTCTTTACTGCTTCAGTCCAAAAGTATTTTGAGAGGACTGCTCCATTTAACATTTTTCTTGCCGCCTCAATGAGTGTTCTATTCTTCCATTCAGCAACTCCATTTTGTTCAGAAGTATAGGGAGAAGAGAAATTCTGCAAAATTCCCTTTTCATCACAGAAACACTTAAGATCATGGTTTTTGAATTCAGTGCCATTGTCAGTCCTGATTTGTTTGACTTTGATGTCATTTTGATTTTCAATGTTATTAACAAAGGACATTATTGTATCAGCTACCTAACTCTTCTTGGTGAGAAAATATACCCATGTGTATCTTGAATATACATCCACAATTACCAGGGTATATTTCTCATGATGGATAGACATTGGACTGACAGGTCTAAAGAGATCCATATGCAAGAGATGAAGGTAGCTTTTGATGGAGAAGTTTTGTTTGTTTTTGAAGGATGCTCTGTGGTGCTTCCCTTTTTCACAAGCTGAGCATGGTTTATCCTTAGAAAACATAAGGGATGGTAGGCTAAGGACTTTGTTTTGTTTAGCAAGGTTGTTTATGTTTTTGAAGTTCAGATGGGAGAGTCTTTTGTGCCAAAGCCAGTTCAGGGTCTCAGTGGTTGTGGCAAACAGACAAGTTTCATTCTGAGTGAATGTTGACATGTCTAACACATACAAATCCTTTCTTCTTGGTGCTATAAGAACAACTTCTTTGTTAGCATTGGAGATAGTCCCTTGCTTATCATCAAAGTGAACTATGTATTTAGCATCACATAGTTGACTGATACTAATGAGATTGTACTTGAGGCCATTAACATGAGCTATTCTAGTAAAAGCTATATCATTACAGTTTACAAAACCATAACCTTCTATGAGACATGATGAGTTATCAACAAATACCACTTTAGGTCCTAGTTCTTTGACATATTTGTGCAGATATTCTTTCACACCGGTCATACTCCTTGAGCATCCACTGTCTAGATGCCAAACAGGTTCCCTGGCATGTCTTTGCACAAATAGTAGACTGCGTTAGTTTTTCTTATTGACCAACTTTTTGGTGGGTTTGACTCTGTTGGCCATTTTGAAATGTACAACAGATTCATGGTCAGTGGTCGAGTGAACAATGGTTCCACATTTTTTTGCACTTGTGGGATGAAGAAGATTGAGAAGAATTTGTGGTAATTCTTCTTCTATTCTGAATGACCATGTCATGTTCTAAAGTATTATGAGAGGGATCTCCACATATATCATAGCAGGGATACATGACACAGTCGTCAGGATGATGGTCGTTGAGTCCACAGTGCGAGCAAGGTTGGAGAGATTTACCCTTCAATCTCTGATTTTGCTTGGAGGATGTGGTGTACTTGAAGGGTTGAGCTTTGTAGTTTGCTTGATCGTTAAGGGATGCAAGGTAGGATTTGTGATCAGAGGTCCTGTGATCCTCTTGTTTGCAAACCATACAAAACAGAATCCTATAGCAATTATCAATGGTATGATTTGTATAATTGCACAGTTCACATCTTTGTTGATGTCTGTATGTGGATCTTGGGATACATCCAGAAGCTGGTGTGTGTTCTTTATTCTCAGATAAAGGAGATTTTTCAGATGATTCCATCTTTTCACTCAGCTTTCTGACAAGTTCAGCTAACTGATCATATTTTGAGTTAGAGCTATCAGTCTTTGCTTTAGTGGGAACTGAAGGTGTGGAGGTTTCAGCAGAAACTGAGACTTCATTGTTTGGGACTGTGGTGCATTCTTCTTGGATTTTTTTACCTAGTCCCGATATCTCTTTTGGAGAGTGAAGTTGGTAGACTAAGGGTATGAGATCTGAACAAGGTGTAGTTCCCTAAAGGATTTTTAGTGGAGGAAGTGAAGTTTGAGATTCTGATTCAGACTCAGTTAGACTAGGTTCATCAGTTACTCCAAGCATACTTTTGATAGCCTGAATTTCAGGTTCCAAAATGACTCCAATTTTAAAGTTAGGTAACTTGCTATCTAGGTTGATTCTTTCAGCCCAATCACTGGATTTTGGTTTCATTTCTTTTTCAAAAGGTATGCCAGCAGGCAAAAAGGCTTTTTTACTGTGACTCTCACTGGAGGATTCAGTGAGTTGATCTTCTCCTAGCATTCTCCTTTTTGTACTAGGAATAAGACTGACAGAATCATAGACTCTGGGATTCTTAGTTGTCTAGCTTTCAATGGCAGCCTTTTCTTTTTTAAGTTCTTCTTGAAGAGCATGATTTTGTTTCACAAGTTCAGTGTTTTGAATTTGAAGTGTGACACTTTCAAGTTTTGCTTGTTTTAAAGCAAGAAGTTCATCTCTGCATTTATTTAATTCAAAACCGAGTTTGTTGTATTTTGAAAACAAGTTTAACCTTTGCTCTTCAACATACTTAAGATCTACATTGATGTAGTTTAAATAAGATTGCCAATCAGAATTATCATCCATAGACAGTAAAATGTTTACCTTTCTCATGGTGATGCTGACCCATTCTCCATTTCTGGCATGACTCTTTCCCACAGCTAGCTTGTCGTCTTCAGAAAGTGCCATCAGTGCACTGACATGAACTTCTTCATCATCTGAAGTTACAACTTCCTCATCCCAATCAAATGTTTCAGCAACAAGCCCATTGTTCTTGACCTGAGAGGATTTAATGGCTGGTGTGGTTTGAGAAGGTAATGAAGCAGCCTCAAGAAGTGCAAGTTTAGCTTTTGATTTTCTATACTTGGCTTCAAAATCTTTTTGTCCTTCATTTTTATTTGGAAAATGTTGAGAGGACTAAAGCATTTTGGGTTGAAACTTGCTAATTCCTGAAGAGGAACTATTTCCGCAAAATTTATATGAGGGTTCTGAGGTTGTTTTTGAGAAACAGACTTTTGCAAAGTGACTTCTTTTGTCACATTTAAAACACTCAGTGTTTTCATTTGCTTTAGCATTTTGTAAATTTTTTGTTTCTTTTAATAAAACGTTTTGAGTTAGCAAGGAGTGCCCTTTCTCGAAATTCAGTTTGTAAGTCATGAAGGTACTCCTCACTGGTTCTTTCATCAGCCTCATCATCTGAATTATCTTGGAAATCCTGCACAACACCATTAGATTATAAAGAAGTGGATATGGGTGTAATAGTTAGGGCCTTTTTGGTCTCTTGACTCCTCTTTGAATCAGGGTATCTCCTAGAGATTAAGTTATCTTCATAGACAAACTTCCCATAGATTTCTGGGAGATCAAGATTTTGAATGTGGTTAGCATTTCTAAGTCCTTGAGAAAAGTTTAACCACTTCTCATGAAGGCTGTTGACGAAGCCAACATTGATCTCATTCTTCGATAAGGTGACACCATGATTGGTCAGCTCATTGAGCAAGGTCTTGTAACGGGTAAAAGTCTGAGAGAGACTTTCAGAGTCTTTGGCCATAAATGTGTTATACTCAAGTTTCAGTTCCATGATCATGTTTTCCTTGGTAACTGAAGGACCCTCAAAGCTGTAAACAAAGTCAGTCCAAGTCTGTTTAGTAGATGAACAATTAATGACTGGTTTGTTAGGTCAGCAACTAACCTAAATGACTCTGACAAAGATTTGAACATAAAATAGCCCAGACACTCACTGACAAAACATCAGTGATCATCTAACTCATTGATGTTCAGTGAGAATGTCTCTCCCTGATAAAGGGATGTAGCTCAGATAATATTCTTCAAAGAGTTAGCAAAGACCAACTGAAGAAGCACTTTACTCAACTGTTACAGTCTTAGTGAGTAAGGTACTTGAGCAAACATCAGGGACACTGAGATTTCACAAATGTCTCTATATCCTTGACGGCCTTTCTCTCATTGACAATGACCACCTCACCAACCTTCAAATCTAACTGATCAAGAAGTTATGATTGATCAACATGACTCCCTGAAACAAGGATCAAGAATCAGAGACACCAAGAATCTGGGATGAACTGATTAAAGAAGACAAACTCACTGAATGTCAACAACAGAAGTTCATGCCTTAGATATTGTCAAAGAGTTCTTACAAACTTACTGAGTGCTCATCAGCCAGTATGCACAAAGAACTCTAGCTCAGGAACATGGGATCATCAAGGGCAGGAATACCTTGATGATCTCTCAGCAGTCTGATCAAAGACCAATAAGGTTAGGTGAAGACTATAGAGTTTAAGTGGGAAAACTCTTGGGAAGATAAACTTTGTTCCTTCCCAAGACACAAAAGAAGCTCATGGGAACCCGGTGCTGTCAACTCCGGTAAACCAAAAGGACATCAAGGCTAGATGTCTAGGCACGTGCCTATCTACGAACAGTTGGCAAGATCACTATTCCTACGTGAAGCAACATTAACCTCACCGCTATATAAACCCGTTCCAACCAAAGCAGAATGTGCGCATTCAACGAGAGTAAGAAGTGAGGATACCACAACATAGTTAGAGTGTTAGAATCCTCAGCACACTTAGAACCAAAGCCTAGCTTGCTTCTAAGTATCTCTTAATTTGTCTCTCATCAGGGATAGTCGTCTGCAACTATCCTCATTGAAAAGCCAACCAAGTCATTAGTGTGTCTAAGTGGGTTCTTGAGTAACCTTGTAATTTCGCTTATCATGAATTATAAACTCGTTATACTTTCCATGTCCAAACGGTACGTGTTTGTGTTTATTTCGTTAATTCATGAGTTGCTCAAGTTAAACCGGACCAACAAGTGGTATCAAAGCGGGTGGTTCATTCTTATGATCTAGATCCGTTCTTAAATAACTACTAATAACTTTTAGCTGTTCTTAAATGACGGCTAATAACATACAACCACCATCCTCTACAAAAACCCTAACATCAAAATTCCCTCCATAACACCCTCGAGCGTCTCCTCGAACAAGAAAGTTACATTAAATCTTTCTGGTGCGAGGTAATGCTCAAACTGCCTATCCACCATCACTTCATCCATTCCACCTCAGAACCACCAGTGCCTAAGGTACTGGTGGAAACTTGAAGGGAACTTAGTTACATGCAAGCTATGACAGTGGAAACATCCTAGGATGTAATATGGTTAATCTCAGTAGCAACCATATTTGGTGAAAAAAATGGTGGATCATCAGAGGCTATTAAAGGAGAACAGAGTAGGGAAGAGGATACGTTGTTTGGAAAGATACATAATATATAGCAGGTATCATTATGATTCTTGCCCCTTTGAAAACTCTCCTAACCAACGTCAAGCAACAAAGGATGGAAATCCCTGATTTCTTAATCCTTGTTGCTGCCCAGCCCGGAAGCACAAAGGACATGGGTGCCGGCTGGGTTAAAATCTGGCTGATCTGCAACGGAAAAGCTACTTAGCTTTACCCGTCCATCAAACCAGCCAGTAAACAAAACAGTCCCCTATCTGAGCAACCAAGATCAACCACTGAGGCAAGATCAGCTTGTTGATTAGGGTTGTTCAATGACCTGGGACTGGAAAGACTAAACCGGGTAGTAATCACTTACTACCTGATAAGTCTATAAGACTCTAGCCAAAGTGGTTTCTGGTTCACAGAGCACTGAAGTACGAAGACACTGGACTACAGACTAAAAAGGTTGCAGCACTAAAGAGATCAGAGTCAAGCTCCAGAGTGTACTTGTACTTCATCAGCATCATAGAATTAGGTATGATAAATATTGTAATTCTTTGATGTAATAATCAATATGTAAGAAGAAGCCATTGCTCACTTACTACTAATTAAGTTTAGATAACTTGTAAATTCTAGTTATGGAGAGATTAATGAATCAAAATGTGAACTAATCTCTTCTTTCATGTAAACTAAGAATAGAAAGGTCTAAGCTTCTCATTAACTATCAGTGATCCAGAGAGCATGACTCACAAACAGCTTGTTCATAGCATCAGTGAGTCACTCTCTGAGACCCTATGCAAAATTGCTCAGGAGGTCTATCCCTCTAACTGATAGACATTCAACAAAGGAACTGAGTTCCTTTTGCCTGAACCACAACCATAAATGTATGAACTCCAACATCTTTCACTGACGTTGTAGCTGTTGAGGGGGAGAAAGCATTTATGAGAATCTGTGATAGCCATGACTGAAGATGTGTGAACCTAATGCATAAATCATCAGGGACTGAGTTCACATGCAATAAATGTTGTAAAGGCTTGAGTAGAGCAAGAATCAGGGAACATTACCCTAAGCACATAAAAGGAGAAATGGTTCAAAGACAACAAAGAATTTGTTTTTACTAAATAATATAAGTGTCTTTGTTGTAAATCAGTTTGTAAGAAGTAGCCTTCTTTTGCTCACTTACAATCTGATAATAGCTTAGGATATCTATGATCAACAAATTTTTGCTGAGAAAGGAAATGAAGAAACTCCTAAGCAAAACCCTGAAAGCGGGAGACCCTGAGAGAATACTCAGGAGACCCTAGACAATAAAGCTTAGGAAATGTTCAGGAGATCATTATCAAACTAAGTGAAGATTGAACCAAGAATAAAGATGGTGACTAAAGATGAAGAAAATAGCCTTAAACTTCATCTTCAACAACAGGTATCGAAGATAAGAGCCTATAGCGACATTGTTTACTTTAGATCATACTTGTAAACCAGTATTTAAGAAGAAGCCATTATACTCACTTATCAATGATAATATCCAACAAGTAGTATCACATAGAATCAAAAAAATTGTCGTACATTATACCTTGTTATAACTCAGAGGATAAGAATAAGCCGTTATGCTCACTTATCCCTGATAGAACCTGGGCCATCTTTATGTACAAATAGGGGGAGATTGTTGGGTCAGCAACTAACCCAAATGACCCTGACAAAGATTTAAACATAAAATAGGCCAGGTACTCACTGAAAAAACATCAGCGATCATCTAACTCACTAATGGTTAGTGAGAATGTCTCTCCCTGGAGTCCCTGATAAAGGGATGTAGCTTAGATAGCATTCTTCAAAGAGTTGGCAAAGACCAACTGAAGAAGCACTTTACTCAACTGATGCAGTCTTAGTGAGTAAGGTACTTGAGCAAACATCAGGGACACTGAGATCTCACAAATGTCTCTATATCCCTGATGGCCTTTCTCTCATTGACAATGACCACCTCGCCAACCTTCAAATCCAACTGATCTAGAAGTTATGACTGATCAACATGACTCCCTGAAACAAGGATCAAGAATCAGAGACACCAAGAATCTAGGATGAACTGATTAAAAAAGACAAACTCATTGAACGTCAACAGCATAAGTTCATGCCTTATATATTGTCAATGAGTTCTTATAAACTTACTAAGTGCTTATCAGCCAGTATGTACAAAGAACTCTAGCTCAGGAACAACAGATCATCAAGGACAGGAATACCTTGATGATCTCTCAGCTCTCTGATCAAAGACCAAGAAGGTTAGGTGAAGACTATAGAGTTTAAGCGGGAAAACTCTTGGGAAGATAAACTTTGTTCCTTCCCAAGACACAAAAGAAGCTCATGGGAACCCGGTGCTGTCAACTCCGGTAAACCAAAAGGACATCAGGGTTAGATGTCTAGGCAAGTGCCTATCTACGAACAGTTGGCAGGATCACTATTCCCACGTGAAGCAACAGTAACCTCACCGCTATATAAACCCGTTCCAACCAAAGCAGAATGTGCGCATTCAACGAGAGTAAGAAGTGAGGATACCACAACATTGTTAGAGTAGTAGAATCCTCAACACACTTAGAACCCAAGCCTAGCTTGCTTCTAAGTGTTTCTTAATTTGTCTCTCATCAGGGATAGCCGTCTGCAACTATCCTCATTGAAAATCCAACCAAGTCATTAGTGTGTCTAAGTGACTTCTTGAGTAACCTTGTAATTTCGCTTATCATGAGTCACAAACTCGGTACACTTTCCATGTCCAAACGGCACGTGTTTGCGTTTATTTCGTTAATTCATGAGTTGCTCAAGTTAAATCGGACCAACATGATTCCATTATATCGTCAGGGAGACACGATATAATGATGTTTTTCAGGCATTAGTCGTGATTGACTACCCTTCTCTCATCAGGAGACCACTGAGCGTTAGGCTTGACTAACCTTCAGCTGTTTTAGGGATATATGGACCTTCATTAATAAGCTTAATGTAATAGGGTTCCGTTCTCATTAATTAGTATAGCATGCGCTTTTTCCACTTGTTAAATGTTCCAACTTCAAGTCGGGGAGCAGTAGTAGTATAACTTCCTCCCTTTTTATTGACCAGTTGGGATACACTAATAGCAGCGATGGTAGGATCTTGATTTTAAAAACTTGAAGCACTCTGTTGTTTTAAAAGTTTTATAAACCAGAGGCTCTGATACCACGTGTTGTTCCTTTTACACAGTTAGAATTAACTACAGAGTTAAACTAACCGCGTTCCATGGTTAAGTAATGCAGTGATATTCTTTGACAGTTATAAGAAAGAAAACGTAAAAGTAAATGGACAAGAGTTTATCAACGTTTAAATTCTTATTAGAAATCAATCAAAGAATCTATACCCAAGTGTTTGCGGAATAACACTTGGGATTGAAATGACAAGTGTGGTTATCTCCTCTCTAAACTTAAGCTATGGCTTAAGTACAACTATGCTAACCAACTGAGCTATCTCAGGGACTTAGTTGATTTGGAGGAGTAGAAAGGTTTGTGAATGCTAAGCTTTTTTTTCACACAAACTTGTCAACCTTTCTACTCCAACTTCTGATCTTATTTATACTAGTACGAGGTTGCTGCTGGAGAGATTAGCAAAACTTCAGATATTTACTATTCAAATCCTAGACTAGGGTGTGTTTGGGTAACAATGGACCCAATAGTATAGTTATGTATCCGAACCACACTGGTTCAATAGGTATGTACCCGAACCACACTAGTTCAATATGTATGTATCCAACGACACGATCATGGTTCATAATTATGTATCCAACAACACGGTCATGGTTCATAGTTATGTATGCAACCACACAGTCATGCATGAATCAACCATTAATGCTCATATTTGCAATTACAAACACACAAATTGTCCAAAAAGTAAAATAATTAACACAGCGTATAGTATTAGAAATAGCCTTCAAGTATCATTTCCCCAAAGAAATATATAAACAAAAATGGGCCATGAAACTCACAGTGATGCATAATGAAGCACACAATGTCCCACCAAAGGTAATCCGAATATCCGAAACTACTCCAATCCTATGTAATGTAAAGGTAAACCCTTGTACGTAACCTTTCTAGTCGCGACCTAGATCAAGTAAAATACCTATTAATGTCTAGATGATATGCTTAAACAAAATGAAAGTTGACTTGTTAGGTCACCCCATTAGACTCGTTAAAATAAGTTACTCATATGAAAATGTACAATTGCACCAAAAATTGCATACCCTACTTGTATACTTACAAGCTTCAAGATCACAAAGAACTCGGGTTATAACCACCTTCACTTGAAGTAGCTCAATGGCTCATTCTAAGGTATTCAAGCTACTTACAAACACATATTAACTCAAATTACACACTAACAAATTAGATTAAAATACACCAAATCTGTCCAGAATTTAAGGCCACTTTAAAGTGGCTTTTACATGACTTAATCAAATATTGGGATTAATCCCATGTAACACAAGTTACTTTACTGTATTAGGAAGCTTTTGACATAAAAATCATAATTTTTGAATGTGGGAAGTCTTTCAAAAAAGATGTACACAACCAACTATCACAGTAAGTATAGCTGTTTGCACACTTGTTTTGTGTTGACTATTTGGTGGTCCAAAATATTGAGTCTTTAAGTAAAACCACCTGGATTTGAAAGCTAACGCATAAAAATAAATTCCAGAAGTGGAATCAATAGATTTGAGTAAAAAATGAAAGAGTTATGGCCATGCAAAGTTGATCATGAAGTCTGTCTAGAAATGGCAGATTTATACCTGGGCTTGCAACCACTGTTTGAAGGACCAAAACTCAATATATTTGCATGAAACTACTTGGGTTTGAAAGGAAACTCAAAAACCTAAATCTCAGTATAAAGAACATCAATTGGGGATGAGTAATAAGGGAGGTATGATTTCCAAAGTCTGCCATATTTTTTGGACAGAATCTGTCCCAAACAATCCTTCTCATCCACAAGTATCTATCCTTTATAAACCAAAAGAACCATAAATTCAAACACTAGATCATTCGTAGCACTTTTAAATATGTTTTTAAAGACTTATTAACATAAAATTAAATAAAATATAACTTTTTTTGGATTCATGTTTATAAAGACTTAGATCTATAACACCCCAACCCGATAAGGGTAGAAGTATTACGTTATAGTGACATATCAAAGCAAACACAAGCAAATGACTAAATAATACCAAATGAATTTCAAAGGTTACAAAAGAAGAATTGAAAATAGAAGGTTACAAAGGGAACAAGAATAAATTCTAAGTTCTACAATTTGTAAACGTTTTAGTCATCTCTAATCCAGAATAGCTAGTAAGGTCTTCTAAGTCCAAAGTACTCTCCACTCATAACCCAGCTTCAAACTAAAACCTGCCGCAAGAAAAGAAATGCGGCTGAGCTTAAAAAGCCCAGTGAACAGATATATATATATATATATATATATATATATATATATATATATATATATATATATATATATATATATATATATATATAACATAACATAATGGTAAATAAGCATAAGCAACGAAGGAATAAGAATACAAAACGAAAGCATAATCATGAAAGTCATATGAATTTTAAAGAGAACTAAGAATCAAGAATGTATGAGAACTAAATAATAAATGAATCGAGAGAGATAATGAAATAATGAAAAAGTTCATATAAGGATGTGCCATAAGAACTCCATACATAATCCGTCAAATCATACTAAAGCATAACAAATATACGAAGAGGGGAGACCTCTAAGTACTAAAAGTGTGAGAAGGAGTGTAAGGCACACACCACCTGGTCACCATACATACATATACATAAACCTAGGATGCATCCATACGCTCCCTATCAAAATATGAATGCCAGTACTGTAAAACCCAAAATTTTTTAACACGTAAGATACCCAGAATACCCTTTGATCTTAAATTCATAAAAGATGTTTAAAGCATTAATACATTTAATACCGAATACAACCTAAATAGCTAACCGTTAATAATAGAACAAATGAAAGTAACACAATAATGAGACTTGTGGTTAACTAAGGGTACACATTTTTTTTCATGGAACCACACGCCCCAAATATTATGTATTTTTGTGTAGTTGAAAGAATTATCAAACATTTGCTAATAAAATTGTAACCTTGTATTTGTTGCATGGTGCATATATATGCTACTAGTGTTTTTCTGAATATGTCAACTATCACTGTGACTTGAACTTTTAAGAGTTCGTGATATATACGTGAACATGATTTAAGTTTCAAATGCATAACCGAACAATTCATACAATATCTAATTAATCGCATGGTTTCTTTTTATACACTAGCATTGACTTGCCTTCTATCAATATCCCATAATCATGCTAGTTACCATCTTTAGACCCCATCACACGGTTTGCATTTAAACCGTATCACGCCACACATTCTTTTTATATTGTTACCAAAACTTCTCAAAGCAAAACCCTAAAACTTCACCACACCTGGTCGGCTACTATTTTTCTTCCTCCTTCCTGTCCAATTAAAAAACAAAACAAAGCAGATAATATTTCATACACTACTGTTTCATGTACAAAAGAATACAACGCTCACTTTTCCCTTTACTCCCATGCGTACGTTGGGAAACAAAGAACACAACAAAAATGATTTGCATCCGATCTGCTATTCTGGACGCGACATGATTGTAGTAGTTCGATCGAGATATATATACTTGTTCGAAGGGAGTTTGAAGGTGACACGATTGTAGTGTAGGTTACGGTTTGTTTATTCCTATCAAGTTTTAGTTCGTTAATTGTACATCCAACTGTTGTGTTCATCAGAGTCTCGGTTCGTTTGCTGGTTAAAAGTTTGGTTGGGTTAACTGTACGAGTTGTGGGTCGATCATGGCGGGCTGAATTTTTTGTATTCGAGTTGGTGGTTCATACTCACGCTGAATCAGTTCGATCGACACATGCTCAGTTCTGAGTTCACGATAGGATTGCTAGTGTTGGGTTTCTGTTCGCTATCATGTTCGAACATGTGCTTACGGTTTCGATCTGTCGTCCCTTTAGAGGTATATTTGGTCTATAATTATTACGCATTACGTTAATGTAACAACATATTTAGTACAGTCTTTACTCCTAAAACCATGCGTACACGTACATATAATCCAATTTAAATGTGCCTGAAATTATAAGAAATGGAGTTGCATGATTTCAACGTGGGGGTCCTATATGGTGTATTTAATAGAAACAAATATAGTGTATCAAATGTGTGTGTATGCCATGATTTCATGCGAGTGTTTTGTTGGGTTTTGTCTCGCTAAGTCCTACATCGAGTGGGTGTGTACGTTTGCATTTGTTCTCGCTGAATATGATATGGAAATAGAGGTTAGTGTTGTGTCTCGATGTGAATAAGGTTATGAGAAGGGCGTATACATTTTTTTGGGTTAGTCTGGATGTGACTAGTGGCATCGAGAGTTGTGGTTGTCGTATGATCCGAATTTCCTCATATATTTATATTCGACTACTTCTTTTTTTTTTCGTTTTCCTAAGTGCAGCAAAGAGGCCATAAAACTTAGTTAACATGGTAAATTTATGGTGTCTAGGTGCTGTGTAAACTATAAGCAGACCATTTGAATATTTAAAGGTTACAAATTGTCATATAATACACCTATAATATTGGTCATACAAAAGTTTGAAAGATTTGCTCAATTGGCCTTAAACTTAGTAATTTAAATTTTAAACCCTAAAATTATTTAAAGTGTCATATTAAACCCTAAACTAAAATATTGATCATATTAAGTCTAAAAGTTATTTAATTGGTATTTTGTTTTAACCCTAAACGTTATTAAATCAGAAACGTGATAAAAATAGAAAGTTACTAAAAATGGAAAGCCGACTAAAATGATAAATCTGATTTAAAATAAGTCATTAATAAGACGATCATGAATTCAGGTGGATTCACTGAAGAGGGAGTTTGTTTCCGATCCTTATGTTTCTAGTTATGTGTTTACTTGCGGTCTAAGGTACATATATTCTGACCTTTTCTTTTAAGGTTTCTCATGATCTCTTTCGTATTCTGATCCGTTAATTTTCTGATTTGATTGCTATGATTCCCTTTCGATTGAACCTTCTCTGTTGATCCCATTTGATATGACCTCTGATATGAAGCTATGTTATTAAAACCTTTTATAATTATGCCTTGAAAATGTTTTGAGAAAAACCATTTTAAAAAGATGTTTATCAATGAGGCGAAACCACTTTTATATAATATGTTACTGACTTTTGTGAATACTATATTTTGAAGACTATTTTTATGAAAAACCGATTTGAAAGATTATTTTTATGAAAACTACTTTAAAGGATCGTTTTATGAAAATCATGAATAAAGGATTGTTTTAAAAAGGACTTTTGATAGAAACTTTTGAAATGAACTGTTGTTCGGAACCCTGACTTGATTATTTAATATGAACTTTGATCTGATAAACTCTGAGTTGGACCTTTGATATTACTTCTGAGATATTGATATGCAGCTTCTGATATATGACCTTTTGATGTGACACTCTGATTTGATATGATACTTGACTCTTAGTTTGATACCCGAGCCATTTCTGTTTCCCTAGCCAGGAAGGTAACCTGGGCTCGTGGTGGATTACTATCCCTTTTCTCTTTCCTTTATACTTATTCATTGACTTATCCCTTGAACCATATTACATCTGTTTGACCTTTGTTTCTGTTATTCTGTACTATTCTCTATTACTGTTTGTTATCGTTATATCTGTTCACTGAGCTCTCGTAGCTCAGCCGCATTTCTTTTCCTGCGGCAGGTTTTAGTAAGAAGCTGGGAATGGGTGGAGAGTACCTTGGACTTAGAAGACTTGATAGCTACATTTGGACTTAGAAGTGATTAGAAGTTATTATTATTTTGGAATTAGTGTTTACTGGAAGTTTCTTTTGTAACCTTGTAGTTCCTATATTTCAATTGTAATCTTTGAGAATTCTTGTATTACTATAGAGGTATGCTTTATTTTGATCTGATACGAAACCATTGTTGTGATATCTTTACCCTTGTCGGGTTGGGGTGTTACAATTTATGGTATCAGAGCGACAGGCTGCGACTGTAATACATTTACCCTTGACCTGTGAAGTTTGGACCATTAAGTTTCCACTGTAGGCGCTCATAAGACAACCTTTGAAAATTTGCTTTAGGATTTCCCTATAGGAACTTAAGTTCTGACCAGTGAGGAATGGGTAGACTATAAGTCATTTGTTTAAGTATCATTGCTTCCGCATCACTCTGATTCGTGTCTTGCTTGCTGAGACCACTTTTGGAGATTTAAAGTTCACGCTTTGCACCACCTAAGATTCCGACTCCGACCTCTGATTCTTTGTTAATCATTTTGATACCTCTTCGGGCATTCTGAGAATCTGCATGACGATGACCTACTGGATACATTCTGTTAATTGTCTTTGCTTTTGATAAACATCTATGAATCTTTTGACGCTATTTGATTTCGTCTTAACCATCTCTTTTTCCATAAGAAGTCTTGTGGTGTTTTAACCACGAGTATAAGAATGTTGCCCTCCCTTTTTGAACGGTAAGATCTGCTTCGTTGATCCGTCTTCCCTTGATAGTTAACTTTGATTTTATTCTGATAAAGGATAGGTTGATTGATCATTGACGACTATCCTCCTATGTTTCACCTTCGGTGTTTGAAACCATTTTGAACTCCCTACCATGATTTCCAATTGTTAAACTTTTGCTATCATTACCTGACTTTGATTTTCACTTCCGACCTGTTTGATAAACAATTTGAAACTTCTCTGACTACCCCGAAGGTCATTCAACCTTAATGTGTTTGACACATTCTATGAATTCCCTACCCGTGCTGGATATAAATGTACCATCTGATACTACTCTTTCTTGCAAAGTCCATTATTACTCCTGTGAGAACTCTGGTGATTATTAGCCATTGATATGACGATAATTCTGTCTCAATGTGAAATTATTAACTGAGCATGATGATGCTGATAACTGATATTCTATATTCCTCACTTTTGACAGTTATACGATGTTCGTATTACCGATGACTCACAACCTACCTGCCACTTATGCTAATTAGCTAATCAAGACTCCAACGCCTTGAACTGTTCGCTCATCTGCCTCGACACTTTGATGAACCATGTACTTGACATGGATATATGAACTATCCGTCTGGCTTGGCGACTGTAATTAGCCTACGAATCCATTTACTTTTGATATATTTGATTTTGAGGACCTAAAGTTACGTATTGGCTGGCCCTCATAAGCTGCCAGGGACTACCGTATCTGATCTGTGACCTTTAGTAATATGTTTCATCCCACTTTCGTTATGATAACCGGTAACCGCTTGAATCTGTTAACGCTGCTATGGAAACATCTACCTCGATCTCATTTGATTGTTGATTGTCTCCTGACACCTATTATCCACTCTTAAAACTTTGGCATCGGAAGTTTGTTGTACAAATTTTCTGGTGTTCTCCGATGGAACTCTTTGGTTTCCCTCCTGCTTGAGAAGTGGAATGAAATTTGAACCGACCTCAGTTGACGAACCAAGATGCTATCGAAGTTGAGAGATTGAAGAAGCTGATGGAATATGATTTTGTTCACCTCAGTGTTCTCTTTTATTATCCCTATTAGTTTATGAAGAAGAAAGAGAAAATTTTGCGTCAGCATATCGACTATCGTAAACCTAACCGTATCACTACCCGTGATCATTTTTTTCATTTCCGCGTGTCAAGGATTGATTTGTTCTATCTTGTAAACTCCGTACCAGACGGCCTCTTTTAATGATTGAAGGACCGAAGAAGCAACCACAAGAACTTCTGAGAAGGGAGATGGATATTTGTTGAGACAACGGTGTTCTTTGCCTGACCTGGAGTTGACGACAACGAAGACTACCCTGAAGAGTGAAGACATTCCTTACAAGGCAGAAGTGTTGGCGATGCGGAGGAAGAAATTCTAGTCGAGATGGCGAATCTGGAATTGATGAAGACATGCAGTCTCACTTCCTTATTCATCTTGGTTGTACTAAGATGAATTGAGAGCGGAAGCAGATTGGATGATGAAGAGATTTAAAGATCGTGCCAGAAATCCACGTTACTACACCACAGTTCCAAGAAGAAGTGCCGAAGGCTTGAAGGACCAGACTCGAGTTATAATTCCTTTCCACCCTATGATCATACGACAGACTGCATGGACTTGGAAGAAGTTTAGGATCTTGTATTTAAATGGACGATGATTCTGAAGCGAATGTTGGTGTTTGGAAGAGTTGATTCTGTAAAGAATAAAGCTATGGATGACGTGATTCATTTCCGCTTGACCTACTAAAATTTCCGTTACCTGATGATAAGATCCTCTGAATGATTTAGGTTTCCCGCTAGAAATTCCATTTTGTGTAGACTGCGCGCATGTGGGATGATGGTTTGTTATGAGAATTTTGAAGTAACCACTGATGTTGTCTGAGTTGATTCTGGTGAGTGATGAAGGTTTGACGCTGCTGGCGATGTATCCATTTCTGATAGACGTTCTAAAATTTTTCTGTTACTCTTCGAGTAGTTCGTTCTCCTCTTAGTTATGGTGTTTGATTTTTGATGACCTCTGAGACTGTAGTTGGATTAGGTGGATTTAAGATAGGTTATTTGTTCATGACTTGAGATAAAGTATGACCATCATGGGGGCATATTTATATGAAGCCATTTAATGCGCGTGATGTGTCGTTGCGGTTTAGCAGTTTTAATGCCTACTCAAGTTTTAAATTTATATTTAGCCGACTTATCAATAACACACACACTTAACGAGCAGTGTACCCGGTCAGTATGAATATAATGGTAAGTAGAGTGTCGATCACTAAGAGTGGAACGTATTATCTAGTTATTCTAATCAGTATTTTAATATATTAAGTTATCTATACAACCTAATCTAACGCAAGGGGGGTTCAGCCTGAGAGACTGGCACGATTTGGTTGCAATTAAATAATAAAATAAACCAATAGGCACGAATCAGCAAGTAGCACACACGTACACAGATAAATACTCGAGACAATAAGAGGGCTGTCCTTATGATAAGTAGTTTGTCACTTGTTTTATTGCTAGTGTTATATGAAGTGTATAGTTCGATGCAACGCACCGAGATTAAGTCCTTTCTCGTTGGTTCTAATCTTATCGGCGAGTAAACCCTTAATGATTACTTATGACTATCCCGTTTATCTTTCTCCTACTTTTCTACAGACCATAGAATACATAGGCATCTAATAAACAGGCGAGGGCAGAGGCATGGCGACCCGATCAACGCTCAGCTAGACACAGAGGTTATCAATGCACTAATAAAAGTCACCAATGACATCAACATATAAACTTTAATTAATGAGAAAGCAGTTTTAAGGGAGTGCAACCTTTCCGTTGTCACGTTACACAAGCCACCAATCTTGATGAATTAAAGTTTACTAACACAATAAAACAAAACTACTTAATGAATTAAACATATGCAGCACCTTCTTACAGCTCTTGTATCTTTGATTTGGGTGTGCCTTGTGCTGCTGCCTTGACTGAATTCGTCCTTGGTTTCTGGTCTTTGGTCTTTGGTTAAAACTTCGGAACTAATATATGGCTCTTCGAATTCGTCTGGTCTTGGGGTATTTATAGTTTCTGTCTGAGGGTGAGATGCGGCGCATCTAAGGAGTAGATGCGGCGCATGTACTTAACTTCGCGTGGGGTCCAAGATTATAATATTCAGGAATATTCGTACACCGCCAGAAGATGCGGCGTATCTTCATCTTTGGATGCGGCGCATGTCCTCTTGTATCTTGGATCGTATCTGGTGAGATCTTGATAGTGATGCGGCGCATGTCATAAGTGAGATGCGGCGCATCTGGAGCAGATTAGTCTTGATCTTGTACATTTCGTAGACTCTTCACTTTGTGCATGTTTTGCTCCATAATTAGTCCAAAATCGCCAAGTTTCACCAAATGCTTGTTTTCAACTGAGAATTACAAAAGTAAACGATTAAGTATCAATCCTCATACATAATATAGTAAAACAAGTCAAATTAATAGGATAAATGATAGTAATAATATGTACTTATTTGAGTTCATCAAATATCCCCCCACTTGAACTTTACTTGTCCCCAATAAACCTTAGAATTAATCTTATGAAAATGTATCCTAAAGGATATTAGGATTTATTTTTATATTTAAGCATGTATTCGTTTTTGTCATAATCACACAACTAAACACTTAACGAATTAGAAGTAGAATAAAGATATTTTGATAAAAGCAAATCTAATCGTTTAACTGTCCAGTCGTGACGAATATTCTATCATAAGCTTGTCAAGTATACACATCTCCTCCACTAAAGCCAAGGAATAACAAGTCTAAAGCGGTAAAAAGGGTTTTTAGGCTTAAGGGTTAATTATTCTTAATTACTATCGATCTCAAATTCCAGAAAAGGCGACAAAATCACAAATACATGATCGAATCCACGAACACGATACTTGCAATTGCTCAAATCCTTAACTCGAATAGGCTAAAGATAGGTCCAAACTTCACTAATAATAATATATCAAAAAGGGCGACAAAATCATAAATACATAGTCGAATCCACGACTACGATACTTAAGATTGCTCAAATCCCTAATCTCAATAAATCAAAGGTTTGGTTGGATAAAGAATAATACAGGGTATGGATAATTTTTGGGATATAAATTGGTGTAAAATAAAAAATAAACAAAACAAATAAATTAAAATCCTAAGTGTGGTTAATCACTATCCCAACCATCCCATGAATAAGACTCATATCATTGAATAACTCACGCTTTAACACTTGAAACACACGCTTTAGGTAGACACGAATCATACTCAACAAGATCTTAATCAAAGAATAAACCTTAGTTGACGTTCCCATAACTGCCAACTCCCATTCAATCCATAAATATAATATACAACAACTAGTGGTGATATCGACCACTTACATAACTTTACATAAGTTGGTCAAAACAAACATCCAACTTTCTTCTTTTTCTTTTTCTTTTCTCATTTTTTCGATTATTTATTTATTTATTTATTTTTTTTTTATTTTTTTTTATTCATTTTTAATAACATAAACATAGATGTGTAAAATTTCACCACATCACCAAAACAATAATTCTGGATAATTTTTCCATACTTTTCATGACTTCAGAAATAATGGTAATAGTGAAAGTAGTAAACACACGAAAAATAAACTCAAAGATATACAATATTTACTTTCACTCCAATTGCATTATGCAATTTCCCGACCTAACCATAGATAATGAATTACGCACGCGAACACAGGTAATGTAAGGAAACACACTTTGCCTATAGCAATTAACCAACTACGGATTCTAATCTACAGGGTAGGCTAAGGTGTAAGGTGTAACGAAACATTTTAAACAAAGGTGTAAGAAACGAAAGGAATGGCTCTGAGTGTTTTTCTAGGGGTATCTTACTCTAAAAATGAGAGTAACAAAAGGGTTTATACGGGGGTTAACTAACCAGTGTAGTTAGTTAATAACACATAACATATAAAGGCTATTTAGGTGTAATCCTAGAAATTTTACCAATTTAGACAAGTCATTCCAATTATATAAAATAATACTTATTATGGTGGTCTCGAATAGTATACAAGCCAAGTTCTAAAGTTTACAAGTCACCGGCACACTCATAGATTTGTGAATTTTGAAAAATCACAATTTTTGAAAATGACATCATGTGTGCAGCTATGCAACTTAGACTTTAAAAAAAACATGCTAAAAATTTTAAATTTTGATATATTAAGCACATTTTAAGCATATTTTGAAAAGTTTAGGACAAGTAAGTGTTAAGTGTTCTAATTCTCCAATCCCCCCACTTAAGTTAAACAACGTCCTCGTTGTTTGTGTAAAAGGTTAAAAACTGGAAAATAAAAGAATTAGAACAGAAAAACTCCCCTGAGATTTGCTCGGTATGATCCTCCATTAGTATTAGAGCAAAAATCATCTTTCTTGTGGATTAGAACGTTTAAGCTTCATATTAGATGCATCCACAGGAAATGCAGGAATCTATAATACCACCAATGCTTCAAAACACACCTAAGGTAAGAAAGGTTCAACTTGCATAACACATTAGTAGTTAGGAAAAATAAAACATAAAAATTAAAGATGAAAATCATCAGGTCAGTCGATGCGCCGTATCTTATGGGAGAAGATACGCCGTATCGAGCCTGGAATAAATACGGATCAGAATAAAAGATGCGCCGCATCCTTAACCAGGGATGCGCCGCATTGAAATAAACTGATAAAAAGTTTTAAATTCGAAAATTAAAAAAAAATGCAGAAAAATAAAGATATGACCATTGCAGGAGATGCGTCGCATCTCAGGATGGAGATGCGCCGTATCCTCGGCGGCCTGACTGACTCGACACATACAGAATAATTAAAAGATAAATCCGGGTTGTCTCCCGGTAAGCACTTCTCTTTATTCCAGAGTCTTCAAGTTAGACTCACGTTCAGCTCATTAGTATCGATCATTGAAGGAGTCGGAAACATCGCGCTCCCTCATTGCCAATTCGGTAATATTGAACACTCCTTGCTCGTCCTTGATTTCCACGCCGTTCTTCTTCAGTATCTGTATAAACAAAGTTCTGTCCCTTTCGGGCAGAGATGACAAAATGATAGACGGGAAATTCTTATTATCATATAGGCATAAATAAGCAAGGTGGGGTGGTAGTTCAATAAACACATCATTATTCAAATTCGTTTTCTCAACTATTCTCCTACGTTTGTTAATTACTACGCAATCATACCACTCATCATCAGAATCATTAACAACATCGCGTCTAAGTTCGGTAGGTACATTTAGGTCAATAAATTCCTCAAAGTTCTCATGATTAGGATTAGTTGAGTTGTTTTGAATCAATATTTCCCCCATAAGCCTAGCTTCAAGATCGAGGTCCATACGCTCTCTTAATCCTAGCATGTAGACACCTCTAATTATGCTTTTAACAGGATCTTGGCACTTATAGACTAGTTTATTATTCCCTACCCTTAATGAGATTTTTCTTTTAAACACATCAATCTTAGCATGGGCAGTAGACAAGAAAGGTCGACCAAGGATTAAAGGAACCTTAACATCCTCGGGCATATCTAATATAACAAAGTCTACCGGGAAAATAAACTTCTCAATCTTAACTAGCACATTATTAGCAATCCCTTCAGGTCGTTTTACCGTTTTATCAGCCAATTCAATAAGTAACTTAGTTGGTGCTAATTTTCCTAGTCCTAGGGTAGTGAATGTCTTAAGAGGCATAACACTAACACTAGCTCCTAAGTCAGCTAACACATTATTGAAAGATATATCATTAATTGAACAAGGTAGAGTAAAACTTCCTGGGTCTTTTTCTTTATGAGGCAAGGCATTTAAATCGGTTGCAGAGCTCCCTTCTTTCATTGTAGCCTTGATCTCTTCTTCAATCTTTGTCTTTTCTTTGAGTAGTCTCCTTAAACTGATTGAAGAATTAAAGAAAAATTCGGGTCTTGCACCATCATTACCATTCATCGATCTTCTAGGTATGTTAGGAGTGACTTCTTCAGTGGTGCTTATGGCCTTGACATGATCCCTTGGGTTGGTTTCGGTTGAGCTAGGTAAACTTCCATATCCCCTTTCTTGAAGAACTTTGCTCATTTGACCAATTTGTTGTTCCAGTGCTTTGATCGAAGCTCCTTGATTTCTTGTAGTAGTGTCCGTTGAAGCTCGGATTTCTTTGATCATAGCAGTATTCTCTTCATGTCTTTTAGCAGCATCGGCCATAATTTGCTTTAGAGTGTCATCTAAAGTCTGCCTCCTTTCTTGATAAGCGGGATTAAAGTTGTTCTTTTGATAGAATCCCGGTGTAGCTTCCCTAAATCTTCCTGAAGGTCGGAATGGTTGTCCAAATTGGGTGTAATATGCTTCTTCAAACGTCTCACTTTCATTCTTATTCGGGCAATCTTTAGTGTAGTGAGGTCCTTCGCACTTTTCACATCCAACTTGGGCAGCATACACTCTTTCATCACGCTTCTTCATTTCTCTACTAATTTTATCCAATTGAGCTTGAATAGCAGCAATCCCGTCAAAATTAGTGCTGCTCTTAGATCTAGTAGAGGTCCCATCGTGCCATTTTTGAGAATGATCAGCAGCGTCTTGGATTGCTTTCCTGGCATTGGTTGCACTCATTTGAGGCACAACTCCCTTAGCATCCAAGATTTGTCTAGTAGGCACGTCCAATCCTTGATAAAACAATATTATCTCCTGCATAGGGGTTAGATAGTGTTGAGGACATTTTATTAATAAATCTTTAAATCGTTCCCAAGCTTGATAAAGAGTTTCATCAGGCTCTTGCTTGAAACTGTTGATAGCCTCCATTTTTTTAGCAGTCCTAGCAGGCGGACAATATCTCTTCAGGAACTTGCTTTTCAAACCTTCCCATGTAGTGATTGAACTAGCAGGTTCATTCCTTAGCCACTTGTTAGCAGCTCCTTTTAGTGAGATTGGAAAGATTCTAAGCATGAGTTGATCGTCAGTGACTCCTTCTGAAGTAAACAAATCTGCAATCTCCAGAACCTTTTCAACATGCTCATTAGCATCCTCATGTTCCGTCCCACTGAAAGCATTCTCTCTGAGCTCTTTGAGAAACTGACCCTTCAACTCAAATTTTGACTTATCATCAAACTTTGGTCTAGCAACTCCTGAAGTGTAATCAGCACGGGTACTGTTCATGTATTCCTCCATAGTAGTGTTTTCGCCCATTGTTTCTGTTTCAACTTCCTCTTTTTCTTCAGAAAAGTAATCAAGCTCGAGTGAACTTGAAAGATCAAAGCTTCTTGTGTTGAAAAGCCTTTTAAGCGAATGCAGGGCTCGTTCATGATCTTCGAAAGGTTGAATCAAGTTCTTAGTCGAACTCCTGGTCATGCATTTCCTGAAATCAACACAAAAGCATCAGTAGGGTATGCTCAAGAAAGTAATATATCAGAAAATTAACAGCGAAAACGGAATACGAAAAAGTAAAGTTACTGATATCTGCAGAGGATGCGCCGTAACCAAAAAATTGGATGCGCCGTATCTTATAATCGTTAAAATTAAATCAGACTTTAATCAGAAAATAGATACGCCGCTTAGAAATTTGAATGCGCCGTATCAATTTTATAAATAAAAAATCGATATTTATTTAAAAATTAAATGCGTCGTATTAACAAAAGTTAATGCGCCGTATTTTCGTTACGTTTCAAAATACGAGATTTTTGATTAAGAAGATACGCCGTATCGATAGAGATCGATGCGCCGTATCTGTTTAATAATTCGAAAACTGTTTTTAATTAAAATAATAGATACGCCGTATCTGCTAAAGCAGATGCGTCGTATGGCGTTATCGTTTAGAAATTTTTTTTATAAAAAACAGATACGCCGTATCTTCGGGAAAAGATGCGTCGTATTACTTTATCGCTTGGAAAAAATTTTCTTATTAAAAACAGATACGCCGTATCTTGGGGAAAAGATGCGTCGTATCGAATTAATTAAACGCGTTGTATTTTATAAAAAAATTGAACGCAATGCGCCGTATCTGAGAAATCAGATGCGCCGTATCGTTCGATTCAGCTCAGTACAACGATAGCAGAAAACAAAAAATACGAAAAATAAAATCAAATAAAACACACGAAAATAAACACAAGCAAAAGCAAACAAATAACACACAAAAACAGAAAATATGCAAAATAGTACAATGAATGCAAATTAATCTAATACACAAAAAAATTAGCGGTTAGATAAAAAATTAAAAACCTAATTAAAATACTAATCAAATTAACAGATAATAACAATTCACTCCCCGGCAGCGGCGCCAAAAACTTGATGCGCGTGATGTGTCGTTGCGGTTTAGCAGTTTTAATGCCTACTCAAGTTTTAAATTTATATTTAGCTGACTTATCAATAACACACACACTTAACGAGCAGTGTACCCGGTCAGTATGAATATAATGGTAAGTAGAGTGTCGATCACTAAGAGTGGAACGTATTATCTAGTTATTCTAATCAGTATTTTAATATATTAAGTTAGCTATACAACCTAATCTAACGCAAGGGGGGTTCAGCCTGAGAGACTGGCACGATTTGGTTGCAATTAAATAATAAAATAAACCAATAGGCACGAATCAGCAAGTAGCACACACGTACACAGATAAATACTCGAGACAATAAGAGGGCTGTCCTTATGATAAGTAGTTTGTCACTTGTTTTATTGCTAGTGTTATATGAAGTGTATAGTTCGATGCAACGCACCGAGATTAAGTCCTTTCTCGTTGGTTCTAATCTTATCGGCGAGTAAACCCTTAATGATTACTTATGACTATCCCGTTTATCTTTCTCCTACTTTTCTACAGACCATAGAATACATAGGCATCTAATAAACAGGCGAGGGCAGAGGCATGGCGACCCGATCAACGCTCAGCTAGACACAGAGGTTATCAATGCACTAATAAAAGTCACCAATGACATCAACATATAAACTTTAATTAATGAGAAAGCAGTTTTAAGGGAGTGCAACCTTTCCGTTGTCACGTTACACAAGCCACCAATCTTGATGAATTAAAGTTTACTAACACAATAAAACAAAACTACTTAATGAATTAAACATATGCAGCACCTTCTTACAGCTCTTGTATCTTTGATTTGGGTGTGCCTTGTGCTGCTGCCTTGACTGAATTCGTCCTTGGTTTCTGGTCTTCGGTCTTTGGTTAAAACTTCGGAACTAATATATGGCTCTTCGAATTCGTCTGGTCTTGGGGTATTTATAGTTTCTATCTGAGGGTGAGATGCGGCGCATCTAAGGAGTAGATGCGGCGCATGTACTTAACTTCGCGTGGGGTCCAAGATTATAATATTCAGGAATATTCGTACACCGCCAGAAGATGCGGCGTATCTTCATCTTTGGATGCGGCGCATGTCCTCTTGTATCTTGGATCGTATCTGGTGGAATCTTAATAGAGATGCGCCGTATGTAATGAGTGAGATGCGGCGCATCTGGAGCAGATTAGTCTTGATCTTGTACATTTCGTAGACTCTTCACTTTGTGCATGTTTTGCTCCATAATTAGTCCAAAATCGCCAAGTTTCACCAAATGCTTGTTTTCAACTGAGAATTACAAAAGTAAACGATTAAGTATCAATTCTCATACATAATATAGTAAAACAAGTCAAATTAATAGGATAAATGATAGTAATAAAATGTACTTATTTGAGTTCATCACCAGTATTATGACGTCTGGCCAACGTGATAATACTTACATCATATAACGTGCACTTGTTGTGGGCATAGGATATTTCGAGGAGTGCCTTAGAAGCCTTAAAATTTCTGATAGTTGTTGGAGATTATCTGTGTTAGTGAGACTTTAGGTTCATTCTACCTATACGTTTATTCTGCTTTCAGCATTATGCGATTTGATACGTCTGGATTCTCGGCATGCGTTTGCTGACCTCTGTGCTTCTGATAAGAATCTTAGGTTTTGTTGTAGAGCTTCCTGTCGGTTGATGTTATCAACAATCTGTTTTCTGTACGTTCTCATCTGATTTGTCTAATCAAATTCTATGGACGGCATATCCGTCAAATCCTACGTATTTCCTGTATCTCTCACGAGAGAATACGATTATCATCTATTACGTTTGGTATATTATTCTTTGATCTGGATTCAGTATGGTATGTCCTTTCTGAAGAAACCGAAGCTATTTGATCAACAAGATAGAGTCATGAGAACCAAGTCATTCACATTTCCGTTCACGGTCCATTGTGCTTTCAATTTCGTTTCATTTCAATTTTCGAGGATGAAAATTTTCTTTTAGAGGGGAAGAGTTGTAAAATCCAAATTTTTTTAACAAGTAAGATACCCAGAATACCCTTTGATCTCAAATTCATAAAAGATGTTTCAAGCATTAATACATTTAATACCGAATACAACCTAAATAGCTAACCGTTAATAATAGAACAAATGAAAGTAACACAATAATGAGACTTCTGGTTAACTAAGGGTACACATTTTTTTTCATGGAACCACACGCCCCAAATATTATGTATTTTTGTGTAGTTGAAAGAATTATCAAACATTCGCTAATAAAATTGTAACCTTGTATTTGTTGCATGGTGCATATATATGCTACAAGTGTTTTTCAGAATATGTCAACTATCACTGTGACTTGAACTTTTAAGAGTTCGTGATATATACGTGAACATGATTTAAGTTTCAAATGCATAACCGAACAATTCATACAATATCTAATTAATCGCATGGTTTCTTTTTATACACTAGCATTGACTTGCCTTCTATCAATATCCCATAATCATGTTAGTTACCATCTTTAGACCCCATCACACGGTTTGCATTTAAACCGTATCACGCCACACATTCTTTTTATATTGTTACCAAAACTTCTCAAAGCAAAACCCTAAAACTTCACCACACCTTGTCGGCTACTATTTTTCTTCCTCCTTCCTGTCTAATTCAAAAACAAAACAAAGCAGATAATATTTCATACACTACTGTTTCATGTACAAAAGAATACAACGCTCACTTTTCCCTTTACTCCCATGCGTAAGTTGGGAAACAAAGAACACAACAAAAACGATTTGCATCCGATCTGCTTTTTTGGACGCGACATGATTGTAGTAGTTCGATCGAGATATATATACTATTTTGAAGGGAGTTTGAAGGTTACACGATTGTAGTGTGGGTTACGGTTTGTTTATTCGTATCAAGTTTTAGTTCGTTAATTGTACATCCAACTGTTGTGTTCATCAGAGTCTCGGTTCGTTTGCTGGTTAAAAGTTTGGTTGGGTTAACTGTACGAGTTGTGGGTCGATCATAGCGGGCTGAATTTTTTGTATTCGATTTGGTGGTTCATGCTCACGTTGAATCAGTTCGATCGACACATGCTCAGTTCTGAGTTCACGATAGGATTGCTAGTGTTGGGTTTCTGTTCGCTATCATGTTCGAACATGTACTTACGGTTTCGATCTGTCGTCCCTTTAGAGGTATATTTGGTCTATAATTATTACGCATTACGTTAATGTAACAACATATTTAGTACAGTCTTTACTCCTAAAACCATGCGTACACGTACATATAATCCAATTTAAATGTGCATGAAATTATAAGAAATGGAGTTGCATGATTTCAACGTGAGGGTCCTATATGGTGTATTTAATAGAAACAAATATAGTGTATCAAATGTGTGTGTATGCCATGATTTCATGTGAGTGTTTTGTTGGGTTTTGTCTCGCTAAGTCCTACATCGAGTGGGTGTGTGCGTTTGCATTTGTTCTCGCTGAATATGATATGGAAATAGAGGTTAGTGTTGTGTCTCGATGTGAATAAGGTTATGAGAAGGGCGTATACATTTTTTTGGGTTAGTCTGGATGTGACTAGTGGCATCGAGAGTTGTGGTTGTCGTATGATCCGAATTTCCTCATATATTTATATTCGACTACTTCTTTTTTTTTCGTTTTCCTAAGTGCAGCAAAGAGGCCATAAAACTTAGTTAACATGGTAAATTTATGGTGTCTAGGTGCTGTGTAAACTATAAGCAGACCATTTGAATATTTAAAGGTTACAAATTGTCATATAATACACATATAATATTGGTCATACAAAACTTTGAAAGATTTGCTTAATTGGCCCTAAACTTAGTAATTTAAATTTTAAACCCTAAAATTATTTAAAGTGTCATATTAAACCCTAAACTAAAATATTGATCATATTAAGTCTAAAAGTTATTTAATTGGTATTTTGTTTTAACCCTAAACGTTATTAAATCAGAAACGTGATAAAAATAGAAAGTTACTAAAAATGGAAAGCCGACTAAAAAGATAAATCTGATTTAAAATAAGTCATTGATAAGACGATCATGAATTCAGGTGGATTCACTGAAGAGGGAGTTTGTTTCCGATCCTTATGTTTCTAGTTCTGTGTTCACTTGCGGTCTAAGGTACAGATATTCTGACCTTTTCTTTTAAGGTTTCTCACGATCTCTTTCGTATTCTGATCCGTTAATTTTCTGATTTGATTGCTATGATTCCCTTTCAATTGAACCTTCTCTGTTGATCCCATTTGATATGACCTCTGATATGAAGCTATGTTATTAAAACCTTTTATAATTATGCCTTGAAAATGTTTTGAGAAAAACCATTTTAAAAAGATGTTTATCAATGAGGCGAAACCACTTTTATATAAAATGTTACTGACTTTTGTGAATACTATATTTGGAAGACTATTTTTATGAAAAACCGATTTGAAAGATTATTTTTATGAAAACTACTTTAAAGGATCGTTTTATGAAAATCATGAATAAAGGATTGTTTTAAAAAGGACTTTTGATAGAAACTTTTGAAATGAATTGTTGTTCGGAACCCTGACTTGATTATTTAATATGAACTTTGATCTGATAAACTCTGAGTTGGACCTTTGATATTACTTCTGAGATATTGATATGCAGCTTCTGATATATGACCTTTTGATGTGACACTCTGATTTGATATGATACATGACTCTTAGTTTGATACCCGAGCCATTTCTGTTTCCCTAGCCAGGAAGGTAACCTGGCCATGTCTTTGATGCACCATTGGCATGACTCATGTGTGGGTGAGTGATTTCTCACACCGTCCCCATTCTGATTATGATATGCGCATTACTTTGACTATGGATTATATATGTTTCTGGGGGGCGTATGGATTGCAATCCTAGATTCTGTTCTATTTAGTGGATTTAACTATATATGATATGATTTCTGTTCTGGTGATTGGTACTGTGTGCTATACATGCCCTTCACAATTTCTGGGAGCTAGCTACTCCATTTAAAGAATGAGGACACCCCTCATATTATCTGATTATCTGAGAGGTCTCCCCTCTATATGATTTGAAGATTTGTGGTTACGATATGATATGATCTGTTTCTGGGCTCGTGGTGGATTACTATCCCTTTTCTCTTTCCTTTATACTTATTCATTGACTTATCCCTTGAACCATATTACATCTGTTTGACCTTTGTTTCTGTTATTCTGTACTATTCTCTATTACTGTTTGTTATCGTTATATCTGTTCACTGAGCTCTCGTAGCTCAGCCGCATTTCTTTTCCTGCGGCAGGTTTTAGTATGAAGCTGGGAATGGGTGGAGAGTACCTTGGACTTAGAAGACTTGATAGCTACATTTGGACTTAGAAGTGATTAGAAGTTATTATTATTTTGGAATTAGTCTTTACTGGAAGTTTCTTTTGTAACCTTGTAGTTCCTATATTTCAATTGTAATCTTTGAGAATTCTTGTATTACTATAGAGGTATGCTTTGTTTTGATCTGATACGAAACCATTGTTGTGATATCTTTACCCTTGTCGGGTTGGGGTGTTACAATTTATGGTATCAGAGCGACAGGCTGCGACTGTAATACATTTACCCTTGACCTGTGAAGTTTGGACCATTAGGTTTCCACTGTAGGCGCTCATAAGACAACCTTTGAAAATTTGCTTTAGGATTTCCCTATAGGAACTTAAGTTCTGACCAGTGAGGAATGGTAGACTATAAGTCATTTGTTTAAGTATCATTGCTTCCGCATCACTCTGATTCGTGTCTTGCTTGCTGAGACCACTTTTGGAGATTTAAAGTTCACGCTTTGCACCACCTAAGATTCCGACTCCGACCTCTGATTCTTTGTTAATCATTTTGATACCTCTTCGGGCATTCTGAGAATCTGCATGACGATGACTTACTGGATACATTCTGTTAATTGTCTTTGCTTTTGATAAACATCTATGAATCTTTTGACGCTATTTGATTTCGTCTAAACCATCTCTGTTTCCATAAGAAGTCTGGTGGTGTTTTAACCACGAGTATAAGAATGTTGCCCTCCCATTTTGAACGGTAAGATCTGCTTCGTTGATCCGTCTTCCCTTGATAGTTAACTTTGATTTTATTCTGATAAAGGATAGGTTGATTGATCATTGACGACTATCCTCCTATGTTTCACCTTCGGTGTTTGAAACCATTTTGAACTCCCTACCATTATTTCCAATTATTAAACTTTTGCTATCATTACCTGACTTTGATTTTCACTTCCGACCTGTTTGATAAACAATTTGAAACTTCTCTGACTACCCGAAGGTCATTCAACCTTAATGTGTTTGACACATTCTATGAATTCACTACCCGTGCTGGATATAAATGTATCATCTGATACTACTCTTTCTTGCAAAGTCTATTATTACTCCTGTGAGAACTCTTGTGATTATTAGCCATGGATATGACGATAATTCTGTCTCGATGTGAAATTGTTAACTGAGCATGATGATGCTGATAACTGATATTCTATATGCCTCACTTTTGACAGTTATACGATGTTCGTATTACCGATGACTCACAACCTACCTGCCACTTATGCTAATTAGCTAATCAAGACTCCAACGCCTTGAACTGTTCGCTCATCTGCCTCGACACTTTGATGAACCATGTACTTGACCTGGATATATGAACTATCCGTCTGGCTTGGCGACTGTAATTAGCCTACGAATCCGTTTACTTTTGATATATTCGATTTTGAGGACCTAAAGTTATGTATTGGCTGGCCCTCATAAGCTGCCAGGGACTACCGTATCTGATCTGTGACCTTTAGTAATATGTTTCATCCCACTTTCGTTATGATAACCGGTAACCGCTTGAATCTGTTAACGCTGCTATGGAAACATCTACCTCGATCTCATTTGATTGTTGATTGTCTCCTGACACCTATTATCCACTCTTAAAACTTTGGCATCGGAAGTTTGTTGTACAAATTTTCTGGTGTTCTCCGATGGAACTCTTGGGTTTCCCTCCTGCTTGAGAAGTGGAATGAAATTTGAACCGACCTCAGTTGACGAACCAAGATGCTATCGAAGTTGAGAGATTGAAGAAGCTGATGGAATATGATTTTGTTCACCTCAGTGTTCTCTTTTATTATTCCTATTAGTTTATGAAGAAGAAAGAGAAAATTTTGCGTCAGCATATCGACTATCGTAAACCTAACCGTATCACTACCCGTGATCATTTTTTTCATTTCCGCGTGTCAAGGATTGATTTGTTCTATCTTGTAAACTCCGTACCAGACGACCTCTTTTAATGATTGAAGGACCGAAGAAGCAACCACAAGAACTTCTGAGAAGGGAGATGGATATTTGTTGAGACAACGGTGTTCTTTGCCTGACCTGGAGTTGACGACAACGAAGACTACCCTGAAGAGTGAAGACATTCCTTACAAGGCAGAAGTGTTGGCGATGCGGAAGAAGAAATTCTAGTCGAGATGGCGAATCTGGAGTTGATGAAGACATGCAGTCTCACTTCCTTATTCATCTTGGTTGTACTAAGATGAATTGAGAGCGGAAGCAGACTGGATGATGAAGAGATTTAAAGATCGTGCCAGAAATCCACGTTACTACACCACAGTTCCAAGAAGAAGTGCCGAAGGCTTGAAGGACCAGACTCGAGTTATAATTCCTTTCCACCCTATGATCATACGACAGACTGCATGGACTTGGAAGAAGTTTAGGATCATGTATTTAAATGGACGATGATTCTGAAGCGAATGTTGGTGTTTGGAAGAGTTGATTCTGTAAAGAATAAAGCTATGGATGACGTGATTCATTTCCGCTTGACCTACTAAAATTTCTGTTACCTGATGATAAGATCCTCTGAATGATTTAGGTTTCCCGCTAGAAATTTCACTTTGTGTAGACTGCGCGCATGTGGGATGATGGTTTGTTATGAGAATTTTGAAGTAACCACTGATGTTGTCTGAGTTGATTCTGGTGAGTGATGAAGGATTGACGCTGCTGGCGATGTATCCATTTCTGATAGACGTTCTAAAATTTTTATGTTACTCTTCGAGTAGTTCATTCTCCTCTTAGTTATGGTGTTTGATTTTTGATGACCTCTGAGACTGTAGTTGGATTAGGTGGATTTAAGATAGGTTATTTGTTCATGACTTGAGATAAAGTATGACCATCATGGGGGCATATTTATATGATGCAAGTATTATGACATCTGGCCAACGTGATAATACTTACATCATATAACGTGCACTTGTTATGAGCATAGGATATTTCGAGAAGTGCCTTAGAAGCCTTAGAATTTCTGATAGTTGTTGGAGATTATCTGTGTTAGTGAGACTTTAGGTTCATTCTACCTATGCGTTTAATCTGCTTTCACCATTATGCGATTTGATACGTCTGGATTCTCGGCATGCGTTTGCTGACCTCTGTGCTTCTGATAAGAATCTTAGGTTTTGTTGTAGAGCTTCCTGTCGGTTGATGTTATCAACAATCTGTTTTCTGTACGTTCTCATCTGATTTGTCTAATCAAATTCTATGGATGGCATATCCGTCAAATCCTACGTATTTCCTGTATCTCTCACGAGAGAATACGATTATCATCTATTACGTTTGGTATATTATTCTTTGATCTGGATTCAGTATGGTATGTCCTTTCTGAAGAAACCGAAGCTATTTGATCAACAAGATAGAGTCATGAGAACCAAGTCATTCACATTTCCGTTCACGGTCCATTGTGCTTTCCATTTTGTTTCATTTCAATTTTCGAGGACGAAAATTTTCTTTTAGAGGGGAAGAGTTGTAAAACCTAAAAATTTTTAACACGTAAGATACCCAGAATACCCTTTGATCTCAAATTCATAAAAGATGTTTCAAGCATTAATACATTTAATACCGAATACAACCTAAATAGCTAACCGTTAATAATAGAACAAATGAAAGTAACACAATAATGAGACTTGTGGTTAACTAAGGGTACACATTTTTTTTCATGGAACCACACGCCCCAAATATTATGTATTTTTGTGTAGTTGAAAGAATTATCAAACATTCGCTAATAAAATTGTAACCTTGTATTTGTTGCATGGTGCATATATATGCTACTAGTGTTTTTCAGAATATGTCAACTATCACTGTGACTTGAACTTTTAAGAGTTCGTGATATATACGTGAACATGATTTAAGTTTCAAATGCATAACCGAACAATTCATACAATATCTAATTAATCGCATGGTTTCTTTTTATACACTAGCATTGACTTGCCTTCTATCAATATCCCATAATCATGCTAGTTACCATCTTTAGACCCCATCACACGGTTTGCATTTAAACCGTATCACGCCACACATTCTTTTTATATTGTTACCAAAACTTCTCAAAGCAAAACCCTAAAACTTCACCACACCTTGTCGGCTACTATTTTTCTTCCTCCTTCCTGTCCAATTCAAAAACAAAACAAAGCAGATAATATTTCATACACTACTGTTTCATGTACAAAAGAATACAACGCTCACTTTTCCCTTTACTCCCATGCGTACGTTGGGAAACAAAGAACACAACAAAAACGATTTGCATCCGATCTGCTGTTCTGGACGCGACATGATTGTAGTAGTTCGATCGAGATATATATACTTGTTCGAAGGGAGTTTGAAGGTGACACGATTGTAGTGTGGGTACCGGTTTTTTTATTCGTATCAAGTTTTAGTTCGTTAATTGTACATCCAACTGTTGTGTTCATCAGAGTCTCGGTTCGTTTGCTGGTTAAAAGTTTGGTTGGGTTAACTGTACGAGTTGTGGGTCGATCATGGCAGGCTGAATTTTTTGTATTCGAGTTGGTGGTTCATGCTCACGTTGAATCAGTTCGATCGACACATGCTCAGTTCTGAGTTCACGATAGGATTGCTAGTGTTGGGTTTCTGTTCGCTATCATGTTCGAACATGTGCTTACGGTTTCGATCTGTCGTCCCTTTAGAGGTATATTTGGTCTATAATTATTACGCATTACGTTAATGTAACAACATATTTAGTACAGTCTTTACTCCTAAAACCATGCATACACGTACAATATAATCCAATTTAAATGTGCATGAAATTATAAGAAATGGAGTTGCATGATTCAACGTGAGGGTCCTATATGGTGTATTTAATAGAAACAAATATAGTGTATCAAATGTGTGTGTATGCCATGATTTCATGCGAGTGTTTTGTTGGGTTTTGTCTCGCTAAGTCCTACATCGAGTGGGTGTGTGCGTTTGCATTTGTTCTCGCTGAATATGATATGGAAATAGAGGTTAGTGTTGTGTCTCGATGTGAATAAGGTTATGAGAAGGGCGTATACGTTTTTTTGGGTTAGTCTGGATGTGACTAGTGGCATCGAGAGTTGTGGTTGTCGTATGATCCGAATTTCCTCATATATTTATATTCGACTACTTCTTTTTTTTTCGTTTTCCTAAGTGCAGCAAAGAGGCCATAAAACTTAGTTAACATGGTAAATTTATGGTGTCTAGGTGCTGTGTAAACTATAAGCAGACCATTTGAATATTTAAAGGTTACAAATTGTCATATAATACACATATAATATTGGTCATACAAAACTTTGAAAGATTTGCTTAATTGGCCCTAAACTTAGTAATTTAAATTTTAAACCCTAAAATTATTTAAAGTGTCATATTAAACCCTAAACTAAAATATTGATCATATTAAGTCTAAAAGTTATTTAATTGGTATTTTGTTTTAACCCTAAACGTTATTAAATCAGAAACGAGATAAAAATAGAAAGTTACTAAAAATGGAAAGCCGACTAAAATGATAAATCTGATTTAAAATAAGTCATTAATAAGACGATCATGAATTCAGGTGGATTCGCTGAAGAGGGAGTTTGTTTCCGATCCTTATGTTTCTAGTTATGTGTTCACTTGCGGTCTAAGGTACAGATATTCTGACCTTTCTTTTAAGGTTTCTCATGATCTCTTTCGTATTCTGATCCGTTAATTTTCTGATTTGATTGCTATGATTCCCTTTCGATTGAACCTTCTTTGTTGATCCCATTTGATATGACCTCTGATATGAAGCTATGTTATTAAAACCTTTTATAATTATGCCTTGAAAATGTTTTGAGAAAAACCATTTTAAAAAGATGTTTATCAATGAGGCGAAACCACTTTTATATAAAATGTTACTAACTTTTGTGAATACTATATTTTGAAGACTATTTTTATGAAAAACCGTTTTGAAAGATTATTTTTATGAAAACTACTTTAAAGGATCGTTTTATGAAAATCATGAATAAAGGATTGTTTTAAAAAGGACTTTTGATAGAAACTTTTGAAATGAACTGTTGTTCGGAACCCTGACTTGATTATTTAATATGAACTTTGATCTGATAAACTCTGAGTTGGACCTTTGATATTACTTCTGAGATATTGATATGCAGCTTCTGATATATGACCTTTTGATGTGACACTCTGATTTGATATGATACATGACTCTTAGTTTGATACCCGAGCCATTTCTGTTTCCCTAGCTAGGAAGGTAACCTGGCCGTGTCTTTGATGCACCATTGGCATGACTCATGTGTGGGTGAGTGATTTCTCACACCGTCCCCATTCTGGTTATGATATGCGTATTACTTTGACTATGGATTATATATGTTTCTGGGGGGCGTATGGATTGCAATCCTAGATTCTGTTCTGTTTAGTGGATTTAACTATATATGATATGATTTCTGTTCTGGTGATTGGTACTGTGTGCTATACATGCCCTTCACAATTTCTGGGAGCTAGCTACTCCATTTGAAGAATGAGGACACCCCTCATATTATCTGATTATCTGAGAGGTCTCCCCTCTATATGATTTGAAGATTTGTGGTTACGATATGATATGATCTGTTTCTGGGCTCGTGGTGGATTACTATCCCTTTTCTCTTTCCTTTATACTTATTCATTGACTTATCCCTTGAACCATATTATATCTGTTTGACCTTTATTTCTGTTATTCTGTACTATTCTCTATTATTGTTTGTTATCGTTATATTTGTTCACTGAGCTCTCGTAGCTCAGTCGCATTTCTTTTCCTGCGGCAGGTTTTAGTATGAAGCTGGGAATGGGTGGAGAGTACCTTGGACTTAGAAGACTTGATAGCTACATTTGGACTTAGAAGTGATTAGAAGTTATTATTATTTTGGAATTAGTGTTTACTGGAAGTTTCTTTTGTAACCTTGTAGTTCCTATATTTCAATTGTAATCTTTGAGAATTCTTGTATTACTATAGAGGTATGCTTTGTTTTGATCTGATACGAAACCATTGTTGTGATATCTTTACCCTTGTCGGGTTGGGGTGTTACAAGTACTAGACTGGTCACACATATATAAAGTTGGCCAATAGTGTACACAAAATCATAACATAAGGGGGAACACCGTAGATCTTTCACACCTCTACGGGAGTCTCATGTTAAGGGTGCCATCAAAGACATGGTCATGGTACCTCCACAACTAGTTAAGCTCAGGCACGGATCTATCATAGCATACATAATAACAAAATAGCATGGCAAGAGAAACAAGATAGTAACTCAATAAGCATGGCAAAACATAAACATAGTATAGCAGAGACATTTAAATAAATGTCAGAATGAATCAATAAGAATGACAATCATGCAATGAAAGTCATGAGTCAAATAAGGGTATCATATCAGGCATAGGATCTCAAAGGTTCATAATCAATGGTTCGAAATCAAATGGTTCATAGCAAGGTTCATTTCAAAGGTTTCTATCAAATGTTCATTTAAAGAAAACTTTTAATAATGGTTTTCATAAAAATGATCTTTAAAAACGGTTTTCATAAAGGTAGTTTTTTAAAGTAGTTTTCATAAAAGTTAGCAATATTCTATATAAAAAGGATAGCGCATCGTGCTCATAACATCGTTTTAAAAATAGTTTTTCTCAAAACATTTCCATGATACAATTTAGAAAGGTTTTCACATCCAGTTACAATATCAAATGAACCTTCAAAGCATCAAGTGATTCGAATACTCATGTCATAGGGTAACGAATGAATTATGTCAAGTATCATATCACACGGGTCATAATGAACGAATGTCAAATGGATTATCGTAACAACGAAGCATATCAAATGAATGAATCAAAGTACAGGGAATCATAGCAATGGCTTAAGGAAATCTTATAACGAATCAAAGATCAAGATCAACGAGTCATGAGGATGAAAGCACCCTTACTGAAAAAGGGTAGAATATCTATACCTTGGACCGCAAGTGAAAACACAACTAGAAACATAAAGATCGGAAGCAAACTCCATCTTCAGCGAATCTACACGAATTCATGATTGTCTTATTAATAACTTATTTTAAATCGGATTACTCATTTTAGTCGGCTTTCCATTTTTAGTAACTTTCCTTTATAGCAGCTTTCCAAAAATAGTAACTTTTCAAAAATAGTAAGTTTCCTCTTTAAGTAGTTTAACCATTTTAAGTAACTTTTTATTTTTAGCAGGTTTCCCGAATTAGTAAGCTTCCATAATTAGCAGGTTTCCATATATAGTAAGTTTCCATCTTTAGTATGTTTTAACACGATCTCTTAATTTGGTTTGAGTTCGGGTTTTGGGTTCGGAATTGTCAAATAAATTAAACATATTCATAATCATGTTAAACGTTGCTTACTAATCATACATGTCATGGACTATAGCATAGACCTCAATTATCACATGAACACACTTTGAACACCTATTTTACACAAGTATAATTATTGGCAGATTTACTCCTGAAATTAAGCCCAAGTAATGAATTTTGAAAATATAGTATAACCCAAAGTAAGAATCAAAAAAATTCCCACAGTAACCCATATGTCTTGTGAGTCTACCATAATTTTTCCAGATTTTTATCTCAAGTAAAGAACCTCTTTAAAAATCGTTCAAGTCTGGTTGTTCAGATTCATAATAAAATTTTATACCTCAAAAGTATGCCTCTAAACACCTAACCATACAATTTCAGAAAAATCTACAAAAATTCCAGGAAGTAGTCCATATATGAAATATGACTCTTGTAAAATTTTAGCCATTATCTCTTTATGGTTTAGGAATTAAAAATCGGCCAAGTGGACTGATTTCCAGACCCTCAACTTCAGACTCAACACTTAATCACACAAAAATCAAAAACACGACCAAACCAACTCGAAATCACTCCAAACCAATTGGAGAACTTAACTAAGACATAAAACTAAGTTTTCACGAAAAGAAACCGAATCAAAACACTCTATATCATGACCATAACTCACTCACAAAATCGGATATACCTGCTGTCCAGTTTTAGAACTTATTTTAGACCACCACAACACTTGTTTACGCACCCAAACGCACCCACGACCCTCATAACTCATACAACCTGTATTTTTAACACCATTTAACATGTTACAAAAATCTCACAAAGATTACCCACGAAAATTCCATCCAAACCCTAACCTTAATTCATCATTTTATGTGATGTTCTTATGATTTTATGTGACGAATCTTATGATTTTATGTGTATCAATATTCGGCCGATTTATATTAGATTCTTGGTGACATATTACACGATATAACAAGGATCAAAATGGAGGAACAAAACAATATGGATCATTACCCTTGGAGATCAAATCGATGGAATCAAGAACACAAAATGCCGAGAGCCACACCACTCGGTTCCAACCTTTCTTGGACCAAATAAAACCTCACGATCACCACCTATCGAACTTGAATTCGACCCACGATCGCACCCACGTATGAACACCACAAAATCTCCTGCTTGCTTGATCCGATCGGTAAAAAAATAAGATAAAATAAAATGGAGGCCGATTGGATTGTAGGGATTTTAGGGTTTTGTTTTATTTCTTTATTATTTTTTTTTTGTCGACACAATGTGTGGAGAGGAAAATAAATACCGGTCTTCTATTATTGTGGGTTTCAGATTGAGCCAAAAGGACTATGGGCTTAAGTAACATGGGTCTTGGGTTGGGTTGTTGTAGCATAACCAAAAGGTATACGGTCCGAAACAATAATTCATGTAATGAAATTGGTGCCTCGTATTTATTTTATGTTTCAGAAATATTTTGGACTTCAAATATGTTCAAAAACTCCATGATGATGTTTTGTTCGAATTATTTGGATTAACGGTAAATTCGTTTAGTTACTTTCGGTTCTATAATTAATCGTATGCTTAACTTAGGAAAATTTCAAATTAGACGTAAAATTAGGTGTTCAGAATTTAGGGTTTTACAACTCTTCCCCTCTAAAAAGAAAATTTTCGTCCTCGAAAATTGCAGTGAAACGAAACGGAAATGTGAATGACTTGCTTCTCATGACTCGATCTTGTTGATCAAAAAGCTTCGGCTTCCTCAGAAAAGGCATACCATACTGAATCCAGATCAAAAGAATAATATACCAAACGTAACAGATGATAATCGTATTCTCTCGGAAGAGATACAGGGAATACGTAGGATTTGACGGATATTTCGTCCGTGGAATTTGATTAGACAAATCAGATGAGAACGTACAGAAAACAGATTGTTGATAACATCAACCGGCAGAAAGCCCTACAACAGAATCTAAGATTCTTATTGGAAGTGCAGAGGTCAGCAAAACGCGTGTCGAGAATCCAAACGTATCAAATCGTATAACGATGAAAGCAGATTAAGCGCATAGGTAGAATGAACCTAAAATCTCAATAAAGCAGATAATCTCAAACAGCTATCAGAAATTCTAAGGCTCCTAAGGCACTCCTCGAAATATCCTATGATCACAATAAGTCCACGTTATATGATGTAAGTATTATCACGTTGATCAGGCGTCATAATACCAGCATCATATAAATATGCCCTCATGATGGTCATACTTTATCTCAAGTTGTGAACAAAGCAACTTATCTTAACCACCTACCAGTCCTTCTACCTCCTAGGGTTAGTCCGAATCGATCATCATTACGAATTCAAAATCGGAGAAACTGAACATACAAATAGCGTAACGAAATTAGTAAGCATCAAATGAAGTTCGTCGTCAAAAGCATCAGGTCTTCCACAATTCATCATAGTTCTCATAACAAAACCATCATTCAACAAACGCATAACGAACACAGAACGGGATTTCTAATAGGGAACATAACTCATTCAAAGGATCTTATCATCAGGTAACGGAAACTTAAGTAGGTTGAGAGGAAGTGAATTACGTCATCAATGGCTTCATCCTTCACAGAATCAACTCTCCCAAATACAAATGTTCGCTTCAAAATTCATCCATTTAAATACATGATTTCAAATTTCTTCCAATTCCAAGTAGTCTGTCTACGTCTGTCCATATGATGATAGGGTGGAAAGGAATTATAAACTTGAGTCTGGTCCCTCAAGCCTTCGGCACCTCTTCTGGACACTATGGTGTAGTACGTGAATTTCTTCTTGTATGCTTCTTTCATGATAACGCCTGTCACGAACATCTTCTACTACTCTTCTACAAGGTTTCTAACTCTGACAACGGTCTTCAATCTTGGTCCTTTCTATGGGAAACTCTGTCATCGCAAGATACCTGGTAGTGCTGTCTGCAACAATCTCCGAACGCCAATCAAACCTATTCTTCCAGAACACAGGGGTCATTCTACTTAATATGAAAATGATCTACATATTCCTCTTTCGTCTCTGAGCACAAACACACTGTCATATTATGACAATTGTCCAAAGACTCGCGAAAAACATGATTCTATTAGCCAATACAATTGGCATCCTTTAAAACTCATAATGATCACAACGAGTACGAAGGCCGCTTCAGGGATCGTCTTCATATCTACTTCACATCACTAATCTTCCTCTTCACGAATAAAACTGAATGCTTCGCGGGGTTACTCTCAGTTAGGCTGTTTCTTCTGTCCTTCAAACCTAAATGAGACCATCTGATACGGAGTTTTCAAAGATAGGCCAAATTGATCATTGATACGCGGAAATGGATAATGATTTCGGTTAGCGATACGGTTAAGTTCACGATAGTCGATACGCCACCGCATACTTCTCTCTTTCTTCTTCATGAGCCAACAGGAAAATCCCAGTATAAACACTAGGGTGAAGAAAATCATATTTCATCAGTTCCTTTAATCTCCCAACTTCTATGGCATCATGGTTTCGTCAACTGAGATCAATTCGATGCCAACTCTACTTCCCAAGCAGGAGGGAATCCCAAGAGGTTCATCAGAGAACATCAAAAAATTTTCGTACAACAAAATACTTCCAATGCCAGAGCTTTTTAAGGGTGGATACTAATAGGTGTCAGGAGAACTTGACAATCTAATGAGATCGGAATATGTACTTTCATAGCAACATTAATCTTAACAGATTTAAGCGATTAAGAGTCATCATAACAAAAGTAGGGTGAAGCAGATTGTTAAGAGTCACATTTCAGATACGATAGTCTATGGTAGCTTTACGAAGAGCCATCCAATCCATAACCAAAAGACCTCAAAGTCAATTATATCAAAAGTAAACAGATCCGTAGAACGAATACGGTCGTTAAACTAGACGGGTAGTTCATATATCAAGGTCAAGTACACGGTTCATCATTTGTTTGAGATAGATAAATGAACAGTTCAAGGTGTTGGAATTTTGTTTAGCTTTTTAGCATAAGGGGCAGGTAGGGTGTGTATCATTGGTAATACGAACATCGTATAACTGTCAAAAGTGAGATGTATGGAATATTAGTTATCAGCATCATCATGCTCAGTTAACAATTTCGTACTGAGAGAGTATTTACATCATACCCTTCCAAAGGAAACTGGTTGGCAGGCAAGATTCATCATTCAAAGGGCGGGAAGTAAAACTTCCTATATCCATAGTTAATAATCACCAGAGTTCTCATAGGAGTAGTAATGGATTTTGCAGGACTGAGTAGTATCAGATGATACATTTATATCCAGCACGATAATGAATTCATAGAATGTGTCAAACACATTAGGGTTAAATGACCTTCGGGATGGTCGGAAAGGTATCAAACTGTTTATCAAACAAATCGGATGTGGAGATCAAAATCAGGAAGTGAAACTTAAATGGTGCAAGGTATCCATGTAGTTTTCGAGGAATTCCAAACTTACTTGGTTACTAAGCTTAAGTTGCAAAACTTTCTAGCTTTTGAAACAAATGTTCTTATAAGGCTTAGCTAAAGGCAAAGGCACGAATCAGAGTGATGCGGAAGCAATGCTACTTACATAGATGTCCTAGCCTACCCATTCCTCACCGGTAATAACTTAAGTTCCTATGGGGAAATCCTAAAGAAAACTTTCAAAGGTTGTCTTATGAGCTCCTACAGTGGAAACTTAATGGTCCAAACTTCACAGGTCAAGGGTAAGTGTATTACAAGTTGCAGCCTGTCTCTCTGATACCATAATTGTAACACCCCAACCCGATAAGGGTAGAAGTATTACGTTATGGTGACATATCAAAGCAAACACAAGCATATGACTAAATAATACAAAATGAATTTCAAAGGTTACAAAAGAAGAATTGAAAATACAAGGTTACAAAGGGAACAAGAATAAATTCTAAGTTCTACAATTTGTAAACGTTCTAGTCATCTCTAATCCAGAATAGCTAGTAAGGTCTTCTAAGTCCAAAGTACTCTCCACTCATAACCAGCTTCCAACTAAAACCTGCCACAGGAAAAGAAATGCGGCTGAGCTTAAAAAGCCCAGTGAACAGATATATATAACATAACATAATGGTAAATAAGCATAAGCAACGAAGGAATAAGAATACAAAACAAAAGCATAATCATGAAAGTCATACGAATTTTAAAGAGAACTAAGAATCAGGAATGCATGAGAACTGAATAATAAATGAATCGAGAGAGATAATGAAATAATGAAAAAGTTCATATAAGGATGTGCCATAAGAACTCCATACATAATCCGTCAAATCATACTAAAGCATAACAAGTATACGAAGAGGGGAGACCTCTAAGTACTAAAAGTGTGAGAAGGAGTGTAAGGCACACACCACCTGGTCACCATACATACACATACATAAACCTAGGATGCATCCATACGCTCCCTAACAAAATATGAATGCCGGTACTAGACTGGTCACACATATATAAAGTTGGCCAATAGTGTACACAAAATCATAACATAAGGGGGAACGCCGTAGATCTATCACACCTCTACGGGAGTGTCATGTCTAGGGTGCCATCAAAGATATGGTCATGGTACCTCCACAACTAGTTAAGCTCAAGCACAGATCTATCATAGCATACATAATAACAAAATAGCGTGGCAAGAGAAACAAGATAGTAACTCAATAAGCATGGCAAAACATAAACATAGTATAGCAGAGACATTTAAATAAATGTCAGAATGAATCAATAAGAATGACAATCATGCAATGAAAGTCATGAGTTAAATAAGGGTATCATATCAGGCATAGGATCTCAAAGGTTTATAATCAAAGGTTCGAAATCAAATGGTTCATAGCAAGGTTCATTTCAAAGGTTTCTATCAAATGTTCATTTAAAGAAATCTTTTAATAATGGTTTTCATAAAAAAGATCTTTAAAAACGGTTTTCATAAAGGTAGTCTTTAAAAGTAGTTTTCATAAAAGTTAGCAAGATTCTATATAAAAAGGATAGCGCATCATGCTCATAACATCGTTTTAAAAATAGTTTTTCTCAAAACATTTCCATGATACAATTTAGAAAGGTTTTCACATCCAGTTACAATATCAAATGAACCTTCAAAGCATCAAGTGATTCGAATACTCATGTCATAGGGTAATGAATGAATTATGTCAAGTATCATATCACACGGGTCATAATGAACGAATGCCAAATGGATCATCATAACAACGAAGCATATCAAACGAATGAATCAAAGTACAGGGAATCATAGCAATGGCTTAAGGGAATCTTATAACGAATCAAAGATCAAGATCAACGAGTCATGAGGATGAAAGCACCCTTACTAAAAAAGGGTAGAATATATGTACCTTGGACCGCAAGTGAAAACACAACTAGAAACATAAAGATCGGGAGCAAACTCCATCTTTAGCGAATCTATACGAATTCATGATTGTCTTATTAATAACTTATTTTAAATCGGATTACTTATTTTAGTCGGCTTTCCATTTTTAGTAACTTTCCTTTTATAGCAGCTTTCCAAAAATAGTAACTTTTCAAAAATAGTAAGTTTCCTCTTTAAGTAGTTTAACCATTTTAAGTAACTTTTTATTTTTAGCAGGTTTCCCGAATTAGTAAGCTTCCATAATTAGTAGGTTTCCATATATAGTAAGTTTCCATCTTTAGTAGGTTTTAACACGATCTCTTAATTTAGTTTGAGTTCGGGTTTTGGGTTCGGAATTGTCAAATAAATTAAACATATTCATAATCATGTTAAACGTTACTTACTAATCATACATTTTATGGAATATAGCATAGACCTCAATTATCACATGAACACACTTTGAACACCTATTTTACACAAGTATAATTATTGGCGGATTTACTCCTGAAATTAAGCCCATGTAATGAATTTTGAAAACGTAGTATAAGCCCAAAGTAAGAATCCACAAAATTCCCACAGTAACCCATATGTCTTATGAGTCTACCATAATTGTTCCAGATTTTTATCTCAAGTAAGGAACCCCTTTAAAAATCGTTCAAGTCTGGTTGTTCAGATTCGTAATGAAATTTTACACCTCAAAAGTATGCCTCTAAACACCTAACCATACGACTTCAGAAAAATATACAAAAATTCCAGGAAGTAGTCTATATATGAGATATGACTCCTGTAAAATTTTAGCCATTATCTCTTTATGGTTTAGGAATTAAAAATCGTCAAAGTGGGCTGATTTCCAGACCCTCAAATTCAGACTCAACACTTAACCAAGACATAAAACTAAGTTTTCATGAAAAGAAACCGAATTAAACCATTCTATATCATGCCCATAACTCACTCACAAAATCGGATATACCTGCTGTCCAGTTTTAGAATTTATTTTAGACCACCACAACACTTGTTTACGCACCCAAACGCACCCACGACCCTCCTAACACATACAACCTGTATTTTTAACACCATTTAACATGTTACAAAAATCTCACAAAGATTATCCACGAAAATTCCATCCAAACCCTAACCTTAATTCATTATTTTATGTGATGTTCTTATGATTTTATGTGACGAATCTTATGATTTTATGTGTATCAATATTCGGCCGATTTATATTAGATTCTTGGTGACATATTACACGATATAACAAGGATCAAAATGGAGGAGCAAAACAATATGGATCATTACCCTTGGAGATCAAATCGATGGAATCAAGGACACAAAATGCCGAGAGCCACACCACTCGGTTCCAACCTTTCTTGGACCAAATAAAACCTCATGATCACCAGCTATCGAACCTGAATTCGACCCACGATCGCACCCTCGTATGAACACCTTGAAATCTCCTGCTTGCTTGATCTGATCGGTAAAAAAAAAGATAAAATAAAATGGAGGCCGATTGGATTGTAGGGATTTTAGGGCTTTGTTTTATTTCTTTATTATTTTTTTTGTCGACACAATGTGTGGAGAGGAAAACAAATACCGGTCTTCTATTATTGTGGGTTTCGGATTAGGCCAAAAGGACTATGGGCTTATGTAACATGGGTCTTGGGTTGGGTTGTTGTGGCATAACCAAAAGGTATACGGCCCGAAACAATAATTCATGTAATGAAATTGGTGCCTCGTATTTATTTTATGTTTCAGAAATATTTTGGACTTCAAATATGTTCAAAAACTCCATGATGATGTTTTGTTCGAATTATTTGGATTAACGGTAAATTCGTTTAGTTACTTTCGGTTCTATAATTAATCGTATCCTTAACTTAGAAAAATTTCAAATTAGACGTAAAATTAGGTGTTCAGAATTTAGGGTTTTACATCTATAGCAAAAACAAGAGTTTAGGTGCAAGATTCAACATGATGTCTTCTTACACCTTGAAATACCTTTTTCCTTTGGATTTTATGATTGGTAAGAGCTTTATTTTATGTGGTTCTTGATGATGTTGATACAAGGATCTTGATGGAGAATGATGGATGTAAGTGGTAGAGAAGGATTAGGTGTTTGTAGGGAGGATGTTTGTTGTGTGTTTTATGTTTTAACTAGATTTTTGATGGTGGTGGTGTGGTGGTTGTGTGGTAGCTGAACAAAAGAGAGGATGAGGAGAGGTTTGAGTGTTTTGTGTGTAAAAAATGAAGGGGAAGTGAAAGAAGGCGGAGTGTACGGGGAAGGGTGTTAAGTGTGTAGATGGTTTTTGGGGAAGGATGAAAAGTTATTATGTTTTATAGGGAATAGTATATAGGGCCGGTTTTGGAGAGTTGGAGGGGAGGGTTTATCTTAAATTTTTTTGGTAAATAATACATGTAAATATCCAAATTGTAAACCGCAAACACATATGAATTTCGGTGCATTACCGGGTTACACTTGAAAAGACGTATACATGTAAAATGAACTAAGTTTTTTAAGTGCGGGTGACACTAACATTTTAAAACATCTTAAGCATATCATCGACAATTAGTTGACGTTAAATAAAATTGTATGTCGAATGTACGTTCATAAAGTGAAGGTGCCTAAAGTAAATGAATTCGAAGTAGAAAATGACCCAATTATCGCGAGACTAATCTATCAAGCAAAACTTACTAGCGGTTGCTAACCTGAGTTTTGACGGGTGTCACACATAACCGCAATCTGAATGAAATTTGATGATTGTAAGTTTGCATAAATCATAATTGGATTGCCGCTATTCAATTTGTTACTTTTGAGTTCTTCGTATACATTTTTAAAATTTGAATGGAACTTCCTTCACGATGGTTTATTAGTTTGTGTATAGTTTCATGAATTGGGCAGGGTCATTTCCTTTGGGATGATAAGTAGTTGTGATTTTCGTGCGTGTTAGCTAAAACTATGTCTTATGCTGAGATATATTGATCGTACTATAAATGAAGATAGGGAATCATATTTTCTGATTAGGCCAGAGTGCCAAGTTGATGTTCCCAAGGCTCGATTTAAAGCCAACGTGTGTTCAAATTGTATCTGCCACCTGTTAATAGTAGCTTGCTTTAATATTTCATACAAATTTTGGTTTGCCTATTTACAAATTTTAGCGAAATTATAAAGGCCCTATTCAGATTCCTTTGAGTGCTTCATGATGGGGTGTTTGGGTTTGTTTATTGTACTGCTGATGCATATTTACCTTGTAATAATCAAATAAGCAGTTTTGATGAAGCAACTCACAACCTGATTATTAAAACAGCTTATTTAGCTTTAATATAATCACATAAGCTACTAATTACGCAATGCCAAACACCTTTAAAATGACTTATCTACTTATCAATGTGCGATACACAAATAAGCATTTTTAATAAGGAATCAGAAACACCCCATGAACTAACCATTTAATCATGTCAATCTGGATGTAGAAAGCTTCATAAAGATTGGAATGTTTAGTAACGGGATTTCTAGCCCTTGGCTTTGCAACTCTGCTTAAATGTCCCTTACATGTTTATAAGTTTAAAAATCTTGACAAAGAAGGTACTACTTTATAAAGTTTCAAGCAAGAAAAAATTGCATTTCTTAGTGTTAATTGATATAACGATTAAGGTTAGTTATTACTCTTTTAGTTGGGTAACTATTTATGAGTTGTATATGGGTGTTTGGTTTCCTTATAAAGCCAGCTAGTGTTGTCGTAAACTCAAGATTGTTGAGTTTATGTGTAGGTGGTCAAACTGTTACACCCCCAAAATATTGCAGCGGAAAGGTAACGGGGGGTATGACTTCATAGCACAAAGTCATAAGATATAAATAAAGAACTCTACATGAATCGTTTAAAAAGTACACGTTTGATTCATTAAAATAATGTTTTACAATACATAGCCCAAGAGTTTCACAAAATATAATGAAGTTTTTGTTTTGCAATCGAACAATAAGTAATGCAACAATACTCCGTCATAATGAAATACAAAAATGCGACTCTATGCTATACTCCATGCAGTACAAGCTAGTGACATCAAGAACCTGAGACATACACGCTAAAATGTCAACATAAAATTGGTAAGTTCATAGGTTTAAGTAAGTTGAAAACATGGACCACAAGATTTTTTCGACTATTGTATCACGTACGAGATCATGAAAAGTATTACTATTGCACTAAGCTCATGACACCGAATCCTTGACAGTTAGTTTGTGAGAGGATTCGATACACTTGAAGGGTGTTAGTCCTTTTATAACGTGTGTATATGATATCTTGAGTTAATATGATTAAGTATGCGGAATCTACTTAATCACACTTAGAAGGTTTATTTTGGTTATGAAAATGGAATAGTTATGTTTGTTATTGAACAGTGAGCACATAAAGTTTATCACCAAATGATTCAATATTATTCAAAATAATACCAGTAATCTTCACTATCACTAGGGTTACAAAACCTTGAATCTTATGTTTCTATGACTTGTGATATTGTTGTGTTTGTTCTTTTCTCTTAACAGATATTCAAGTTCTATATTTTGGCACAAATATAAGTTTTTCTATATCTAGTCTAAGATCTCCCTTTTATACAAACAAAGGAGATCATTACAATATTGTCAAGTCTAATCGAACACATGCTTGAGTGTGTCAGTCATTAAGATACAACATGTATCTGTGTTTACAACTTGTTACTGAACACTTTGTCTAAAGATATTATCTACCGTGTATTGTTGACTATTATACACATAATATCTTCGTATACTTATCCAACTAGCAGTAGAATACTTCAACAGTTATCCACTCAGCAGTAGAATCTTCTTCACCAGCAGCAGCATCATTCAGCAGTAGAATGTTTAACGCTAGCAGTAGAATCAAATGCACTAGCAGTAGAATGATACTTGGAGTATTTCTTTGAGCAGAAATGATCTTGTGAACATGTAATTTCCAATACTAATCTTCAGAACATTTAATTCCCAACAATCCTCCCCTAAACATGTGATTTCCCTTAATCAACATGTTTTCTGAATTAAATGAGGATTGTGAAGATCTTTCAAACACTTCTTAGTCAGACCCTTGATCTGAGCTTCCCTTTGTTCTGTAAGACTAAATATCTTTCTCAGTAACTCATCTGCCATTTTCTTTTGACTTCAACAATATTAGTACCAATCTTTAAGCTTCAAACAAAGCCTAAAAGATGGTGCAATTTCCTTGGATGGAGGAATTATAAGAGGCAATGGTGCTGTGTATCTTGGATGCTTGTTTCAACAAGTGAAATCATCTATCAGCATGCCTTTGCAAGTGATGAACAAACGTAGTGAACTGAAATTGAAACTGAAAGCTCCTAGATAGAACTTTCTCCATTTGAAATGCTTCACCCTTCTGAATATATATAATACTCCAGAATCAGCTCTGTTCTTGTCATTTTCAACCTCCATGTCATCATCTTGTATGCTCTTGTCTTTTCCTCCCTTACATTTGGTTAATCTTCCTTTCTTGGGCTTTATTTCCTCCACTGAGATATTTCCTCCCCTGAGATACAAATAACATTAACTCCCCTGTTTGGAAGATCTCTCACCATCATCCTATCATTATCTGATCTACCAATGTGAACTTGTTTTCAGACAATGTTGTACATGTAGCCATCAATTCCTCAAATTTCAATGCTGCCCTTATCACTTCCAGGTGTGTTAACTCCTGTGAGAGGTGAATCATGGGACATTCACTCATATTCCATCATTTGATGGTTTTTCTGAGCCAGTTTGAAAAACCTTTTTAAGAAAAACTTTTGACTTAGCAGTATGTTCATGATTTTATTATAGAAAAATCATACTGCTTTCAACCATTTTGAAGGTATTAAGTGTATAACAGACATTTAATCAAGAATGCGGTTTAAAGCAACCTCTGGTTGTGTGAGAACCAATGTTTTCAGTTATAAATAACTGCCTGTGTAAAGATAAACCTATTCAAAAGGCTTTCTTGACAGGGTTTCCAGCTCATAGCAATTGTTGCCTCTAACACAAGTGTTAGATTCACTTTTACTAGCTGTTCTTTCTATCAGATGTCCTTAGACTTGCTCATTATACTAATTAAAGTATAAAATGATAGAAAGTGAGTTGAATCAGTTACTATCTGATTAACTGAACCATCAATTCAATGTGAAATATCATAATCAGATTTCAAGAAATGAGTTCTAAGGGATCAATTAACTTAGGAGTAAACCTTTGTTAATAAATTCCTAAACTCAGTCCATCATAAACCTATTATGTCAGCAAGAGATATCATCATTCTGCTGCTTCCATTTCACTTGAAACATCCTTTTTGTTCAATGTTCATACCTGAAAATGTTAGTCCAAAACCAAGAAACAAAATGCAAAGCATTTGTCTTATAGCAGTATCATAGATATGACTAACAAAATGAACTTAAACAAATAAAATTTGTACTAGCAGCACAAACTTTTCACTAACAGTTGTAACTTATAAAGCCATGTTGATATAAATAATGCCTAAACACGTTATTAATATTTTTCGATATCTCTACGTTTTGATAATCACAAAATGTAAAATCATTAATCGGAAAATTATGACGTAAACAAGTATTTAGTTGTAAATATCTATTTCTACAACTCAAATCACTTAAGGTATGAATGAACTAATGCTTAATGCATTATATGATCAAAGGAACATTTTCTTAATAACTAGATTTTTTATAAAACATCAAAAACATTAATATATATACTAATAGGTGAATTTGATGTGACACTAATTATGTTGCAAATATTTTTTTTTAACCTTGGAACTTGGTTGCTATTGGCTGGATTGGGTGATTAAATGAGTCAAAATTGGTTATTAAGCAAGTTTATTGACTCTACATTGATCAACCTTGGGCTTGGCAGCAGCCCATTGGTTGGCAAACATGAGGACTTAAACTGTTCATGGATTATTGATGTTAAGCGCTTTGCTAATGCACCAAACGTGCCAACATTTTCAAACACAACAGTTTGAATACGGAATCCTTCTTCAAGAACCTTCTGCCACCACAAACAAATAATTACAACACTCTTATCTCTCACCTCTGACCCAAAAAAAAAAACACACGCAAACAGAAATTTATCTCTCTAAAAAATTGTAGAATGGATCGATCAGTCACACAAGCACATGTCGCCGGCGCGTGGGTAGATTTTCTTCCGGCGATGCGTATTCCGCCGGTTTTGGTGGGATAAAAGGTAGTAGCAGTGCTTCCTTTTGCAAGATCAGGTTGGTATTTCATAGATCCGGATAATTTATTAAAGATGCTGTGTGGTTTTTTAAGGTATAATTAAAAAAAAATGCGAATCAGTTTCTTTAAGGTATAATCAAAATCAGTTGGTGTTGTTCAAGGTACCTAAAAAACATACACTAATTTCATACACACTTGGCAATGTAATCAGATCAACCCTAAACCTCTTTTACTATTTCTTCAAATGACCATCAAAACCCGCAGAAGATTTTTTTTTGATTTTCAGTAGCCTTTTTTTATTTCGATTTCGGTTTTTGCTTCGCGATGGTAGGGAGTGAATTAGCGCCGGTCTTATCTTGATAGCTTCGTAAGTTATATTCTAATTTATTTAATATTATTTGTCATCTTTAAAAAGGGTTTTTTGGGATCTGATTTGGTTTTGGGTTTTTTCTGTATCTAGGATACTGTTGCGAATTTGCAGAATGGTATTCATCAAAAAAGTAAGTTTTTTTGCTTTAAATGTTTTCTTGATTTTAATGATTGGTGTCGAATTCGTTTCAAAAATAGGACATGTATATTACAGAGCAACTGTTGTGTCAACATGGGGGAAAAAATAAATAGGCATTTATATTAATTGAAGGTGAATTGGGAAATTGGGTTATGCTTCAGTTGGGAATTGGCCAGAAGTGGGGTTATGCTTATATGTTGTAATCCTTAATAAATATAAGTCTTTGAGAGCGGGAGAGAATGTCTTGAAATTGATATGTATATATTATAAAGATTTAATTTCTTGACCTGTTGATATATGAAGGTAAGAGTATTTCTTTCTGACGGTGGGTTTATGTTACGTTTTTTTAACGGCTATTAGGGAGGTGGCCTGGTGCGGATGGTACTGATGATAATGGAATCTGTGTTCAAGGATATGGTAGCCAGGTATTGTGTTACTTAGATTTTATTTCAATTTTATTGTTATTTTTTTTCCAGTTCACTTAACCTTAGTTTAAGGGGTGTTTTGGATTGCTTATTCTTACTGATTTGCTTATTTGGTGTAATCCAGGCGAACGGGAAGAAGATATAACTGTTGTAGGCTGCATGATCAGAGTAAGGTATTCGTTTATGTTGTTCATGAAGGGATACTTGAGTGTTACTTTCTTATTATTATGTTTTCTATGAAGTAAAAAAAAATTAATAAAAAAAATTCACTAATAGTTAATCTTGGTCAGTTTGCACTAATGGATCATTAAATCGATTAAAACCCGAGAGGAATCAAGTCTTGATTGAAGATACCAGCCGTCAAATGGCTTCATCAATCCATCATTTTGTTGTCTTTGTTGTAATAATTTCGATTTGGGTTTGTAAGATTGTTGTGTGTTAACCGTTTTATTTTTTCCTTTCAGGTAGGATAATGTTTCCACTCCTGTTTCGGCTTAAAGGTAAGTAAAGGCTATTGGCTTTATGGCTTCTTTGTTTTTACACTCGCCCCACAGTTCCAGAAGATCCGTTATTCACTGATGAACTCTCATGTTTTGTGCCAGCGGCTGTCTAGCCTACACCTGTTATGAAATAAAAAATATTAGAGGTTGTTCGTCCGTTTTGACAGTCCATTGGGTATATAGTAACTACTTAACATAATGGGCTGTGATGATTGCTGAAATTTATGGGGAAACGAAATGGCCTGTTCAAAATGTGAAGGTAGTGGCAAGGCAATCACCGGACGGCATAGTGTAAATGGTAACTAAGCAACCGGATATGTTTTGTAGCCACGGTGAACTTCTGATGGTTTTGCAGCCCGTTCCCCATCTGCAAGTCTGAGCCTAACTTTCTCCTGAATCACAGGCATAATGTACATGGTAACTAAGCAACCGGTTATTTTTTGCAGCCACAATGACCTTGACTTTGTTCTTTTGGCCCATCCCTGTCATCTATGGTTTGCTATGGCAGTAAATTATTGTTTAATGTATATAAAAAAAAATTGCCCATGATGATGAATGGTTGCAATTAAATAACTGAAACATGTTCCTTCTAGAAGTCGGTACCTTGGCGAGGCAACCTGTGTGTTGCAGCCACTGTAGTTTACCGGCTTCGGGTACATATGTATTCCCATCTGAGCCTATGGTTTACTTCATATCATTCATCCAACTATATTTGGTAAGTTCCTTTTTATATATAGTATGAACTTGGCAATGATGATGGATGATTGCAGTTGCATAACTGAAACAAGTTGCTTCTAGAAGTTGGTACCTTGGCGAGGCAACCTGTGGGTTGCAGCCACTGTAGTTTGCCGGCTTCGGGTACATATGTGTATTCCAATCTGAGCCTATGGTTTACTTCATACCATTCATCTATCTATATTTGGTAAGTTCCTTTTTATATATAGTATGAACTATCGTACTTTTAATAACCCTTTTTTTGGTGTTTTGTAGTTATGGTTTTCTTAATTCATGTGTTTTTTGTTTGAATTTTGAAGGTTCGGGATATTTATGTGATGAGATTGACAAGAAAGGTACATTTTGAGCACCAAAAACAAGCGAATCAAATGAGGTTAAATTTCTTGAACTTTAAACTCATTTATATCGAATTTATGGTGCTTATGGATTACTTTTAATAGCTTTTAAGTAAATTGTTTGATATCGAATTTGGGCAACACAAGACCCAATGTACGACACTGCCCTTCTCTTGAAACCCAACAGTTGTGGGAAGTGGGTTAGGAATTTTGTTTTTTTATATACATTTGTACTTCCTAGACTTTCTTTCATCAGCGTATGCTAATTTCCCTTTGGCTGATATATTTGCAGAACTGCTAAGGAGGAGGCTGATTTATTCAACTGAACAAAACAGAAAAGCAAGCAAGGTTTGTCGCTCGCCCTGTATCTTAATCCCAGTTTCAAGATAATGAAAGATATCGGTCATAAAAGCTATTTTTTTTTATTTTGGTTATGCATTAATGTTGTCATTTGTGGTTGTGTTCTTCAGGCTATGAGGCTATGCTTTCGCTTATCTATTCTGATAAGCTTCCTGATTCACAAGATAGTATGCGCTGAATCACACACATGGTTACTGCTAATTGTTTTTGTCTACATCAGGTAAACCATTTGTAAAGCCAAGTTTTCTTTTGGCCATTATTTTCAACAAATTCGGTAGAAAAATATTGTGATGAAGAAGGTTAATACTTAATACTTTGCATTACATCAAAACTCATAAAGCGACATATTATACTGTTATACAGTTCATACTATACTCAATTAACGTTTATTGTGTATACTGGAATGAACAATAGTTACTTACAATTCGATGGTGCATTGTTCTAGATGCTATTTCGGTTATGCAAATAGATGGAACAATAGATATTTCTGAAACAAACATACTTGCTAGCTGTTTTAAGTTGAATTGGATGGTGCATTGTTGCAGATGCTATTTCGGTTATGCGAATACATGGAACAATAGATATTTCTGAAACAAACATACTTGCTAACTGTTTTAAGTTGAATTAATAGGAAAGTGACGATTTGGCCATTTTCAGAGACGCGCCATGTGTAGGAATGGTATTAATCCCACATTATTTAGAACAGTTTACATAGGCAATCATAGTTACTAAACTGTTCAATAAAGAAGGCAAAAAACACATGGTAAATTAGGTGTTAATATTGAGATTTTTTTCTGTTGATTTGGTTCTGCCAGGTTAACTTTTGGATGAATATCAATATCCTTTTCATTGGAGGGTTGAAACTGTAACTAAAGATATGGTATCTCCAAAATGGAATGAAACATAACTAATACTTGACACCGTAAATTGAATGTAAATAACTTAACCTTGAGGTCCATTTCATTGCTTCTGAAAATGCTTATTTCTGTGCGGTTTTGCAGTTATCTGCCTGAATGGGGGTGGAGCCTTCCTAACTTGGCTCAGTGGGAAGCATTGGAACATGCAATCAGTGATGGAATGGCCCCGGACTCAACAATTCTTCCTCTGAAAAATCTAAACATAAATGTCGATGAAAGAAATTTCGTAAATGAGCAACCTTTCTTAGTTCTGTTGTGCGTTATATGTTTAAAATACAGTCCTTAAATCTATATTGGAAGAAGATGGGAAATGACAAATTCTTTTGGGTAAGACTGTAAAAATTACAGCAATGTGCAGGATGTATATGCTGAATGCTTTGTTATTAACTACATTAATTTTGGCCAGGTACATGTTCATAAAAAGGTTCCAACTGGGGCTGGGCTTCGTGGTGGAAGTAGTAGTGCTGCAACCGCACTTTAGGAAGCAGAGCAACAACTCCTCAAACCATCAGGTCATGGATCAAATGGTTGAACACTTATTTCATAAACATTTGCATTATAAATAACCAGTTTTAACTAAATTTTGTATATTCTGTACCTAATAAATATATAGGACAAACTGCAGTTGCGCGGTTTCCAGGCTCACTAGAATGTCCTACTGCTGTGAAACAGTAGCTCATGAACGGCTTCAAATAATGCTGCTGCCCGTGCGACACGGCACGCTTCCATTCATACAGGTACTACCATAATTATATGGTAATTGGATCAGTTTTGCACAACCATTTCTATATTGCTTGAGTCAATTATTGCAACCAATATAAATGCTCCTGAATTAAACCAGTGTTCTAAAACTATTGCAAGTACAGTGATACTTTCTAAGTTGCATTCATATTTCATGCACGTTTTCCAGATTCAGAGTCGGTTGCGATGGACGTTTCATACGCAACGTCTTCCTCTTCCAATAATGTCATCGGGTTGGAGAAAACACGTGTTGGTGCATCTACTGAAAACCTTACCCAAACATAGAAAACCATGTAATTTGTAACCCTAATAATAATCAACTGTAAAAACAAACTGCTATTAGTTTTGCATTGAATACTTTTGGTTGACTTGGTTTATTTGCAACCTGCTTAATTGCATTTATAATTGAATACTTTTGAAACAGTTTGATGTTAACTTTAGAAATTTTGTTTAGTTTCGCTACTAGCTTTGGTTTCGTTTCATAGTTGCAAATTCCAGCAGGGCGTGTTTCTGCACCCCTTGCTGAGACCCGCGTGCAATTTCACAAAGACCAGACACACTTGCTACCTGTCGATGAAACTCAAATAGCTGTTTACGAACCACCCAGACTGGAATCTCCAAAGCAGGTCTGTTTTAGCAGCAACTACTAAAATTAGGGGGAGAACAAGAGTTTCTGTTCAATTTTTTTAAGCTTATATAAAATTGATGTTTTCCAAATGGTCAAATATCTATTTTTTTTTAACAATCATTAAAATTAACTCTTTATAAAGCAATCAAATATATAAAATTGATGTTTTCCAAATGGTCAAATATCTATGTTTTCCAAATGCTCAAATACACATCAGAAGAGACAGAACTTAAAGAATCTTTATAACAATGTCGCAACAAAATAATCTCACTATTCTCATAAACATAAAGAAGGCCGCCCAGCAGCAACGCACGGGCAATTTTACTCGTTTTATATATTTTTGAAAAACATTTTTGGTATTAAATAAAAATGTTTAATCTTTTATAAAAATATGAATTCAAATTTTTAACCAAAATCAGTTAAAATGTTCCAGAAAAACCTTCCCCACAAAAGGATAAAATTGGCCAACGGACAGAAGGGGCGGCCCCCTTAATTTTACTAGGCGGCCCCCTTAATTATTAAGGGGACCGCCCCCGCTCCAGTAGACCTCCAGCTGTCCAATTTTTCTCCTATAAATACCAGCCTTCTCCTGGACTTTTACTCACCTTTTGCACACTAAAACTTTCTGTTCTAAATTCATTCTAAACATTGTAAATCCTTTGATCATATTTTCTTAAGCATTGGTTTCTAAGTGATCCAAGCTTCCACCACCAAAAGTGCAAAAGAAGAACTCTACTTCAACTAGTGAAGAAGTGTTATTACTTACCTCATTCAATTGTGTTGTTGTGTAAAGTGTTATGTAGTTGTGATAAGTAGATCTAAGTGTAACTACGTAGTAGTGTTGTAAATTTGTTGTGAAGTAGTTGTGAATAAGTAGTTGTGAAGTAGTTGTGAAGAAGTAGTCGTGAAGTAGTCGTGAAGAAGAAGTCGTGAAGAATTCGTGAAGCCGTTGTGAAGAAGTCGTGAAGAAGTCGTGATTAAGTCGTGTAGAAGTTGTGTTTAAGTTATGAGATTGGTTCTAGCTACAATTAGGACTCGACATCTAGCTTTGTGTCGTTAAGCCGGTGTAAGCTAAAGTTGTGTAAGGTTTCTCCGCCATAAGGGAGTTTGTTGACATAGTGAAGAAAACTCTCGAGTAGGTGACTCGAGGAGTGGAGTAGGGCAAGGAAGGTGTCCTTGTAGCCGAACCACTATAAATCTCCGTGTTGTGGTTTGATCTTTCCATCTCTCTCTCTTATTTCATTATATTTACCTTACTTGCATTACTTATCTATATTTGCTTATATATGTTCATATTGATCAAGAGTTGAATTCACATAAGATAGAATCGACGTTTTAAAAAGTAAACAAAAGTTTTTATAAATTAAAAAGACGTAAAACTATTCAACCCCCCTTCTAGTTTTCCACAAGCCAGCAGTACAATCTTAAGATATATACAAAAACACATAGTTTTAAATCATTGAGGACCCAATACTTGCTACCAAGTACTGAAACCTTCCAACATCAAAAGCTTTTGTAAGAAGATCTAAAAAGTTGTGATTAGAATCAATTTTAAGAACTTGAATCAACTTTTTCTCATTACAATCTCTAATAAAATGATGTCTAATTTCAATGTGTTTAGTTTTAGAATGTTGTACTGGGTTTTTAATTATGCAAATTGTACTACTATTATCAATATGAATGACAGTGTTCATGAAAATGTACCCATAGTCAAGAAGTTGGTTTTGAAGCCATAGGACTTGACCACAGCAACTTGCAGCAGCTACATATTCAGCTTCAGTTGTTGAAGTAGCCACAATTGTTTGCTTCTTACACTGCCATGAGATAAGTCTACACCCAAGGAATTGACATCCTCCAGTTGTTGACTTTCTGTCCAAGCTAGCACCAGCATAATCACTATCCGAAAATGCTACCAAGTCAAAAGGTGATTCCCTTGAATACTATAGACCCAACCTTGGTTGACCCTTGAGATATCTAAAAATCCTCTTGACTGCTGTTAAATGAGAAACCTTTGGAGTAACTTGAAATCTTGCACAAGAACAAACTGAGAACATGATGTCAGGTCTTAATGATGTGAGATACATCAAAGAGCCTATCATAGATCTGTAAGTGTGTACATCTACATTGTCTCCATCTAAATCTTTAAGAAGTGGCTTCTCAGAGTCCATTGGTGTGCTTGCCACTTTTGAATCAGCAAATTGAAATTTTCTAAGTATCTCTGCAACATATTTATCTTGACTAATAAATATGCCTTCACTAGATTGCTTAACTTGCAGACCCAAAAAGAATGTAAGTTCCCCCATGGAACTCATCTGAAACTTATGATGCATAAGCTTCTCAAACTCCAAACACATCTCCTTCCTTGTAGATCCAAAGATGATATCATCCACATACACCTGTACTAGCAAAAGATCACTCTTGTGCTTCTTGATGAATAAAGTCTGATCAATCTTTCCTCTTTGAAATCCATTTTCTATTAAGTAGGAAGCCAGTGTTTCATACCATGCTCTTGGTGCCTGATGAAGGCCATAAAGAGCCTTAACTACTCTATACACTTTTTCTGGATGGTCAGGATCAATGAACCCTGGAGGTTGTGAGACATACACCTCTTCTTCAATAGTACCATATAGAAAAGCACTCTTGACATCCATTTGATAAACTGTGAAGCCCATAAATGAAGCATAAGCTAAGAAAAGCCTAATTGCCTCAAGTCTTGCTACTGGAGCAAAAACCTCATCATAGTCTATACCTTCTTCTTGTGTGTACCCTTGGGCTACTAATCTAGCCTTATTCCTAATCACTATGCCCCTTTCATCCCTTTTATTCTTGAAAACCCATCTAGTGCCAATTACCTTTTCATCTTTAGGTAAATCAACTAGCACCCAAACCTTCTGAATCTTAAACTGAAGAAGCTCCTCTTGCATAGCTTCCACCCAGCTTGAATCATCTAGGGCTTTAAGAATGTTCTTTGGTTCTGCCTATGAGAGAAAACATACAAACAAGCAAGAGTTGGAAAACTCATGCTGCTTTGAAGCATAAAGGGCATCAAGAAGCCCTTGTTGATCTGAAGACATCAGTTGTTGTCTTGTCTTCACACCTGATTGTACATCTCAAATCACATTTTCTAGGGAGTGGACTTTGTGAATCCTGGTGTGTGGAGTAGAAGGAACTTGATAGTTAGGTGAGATATTGCTCAAATCCACATCTTTATCTGAGAAATCTGCTTCATTTGATTCTGATGGGCCAGCAGTAGAATCATTTGGCCTAGCAGTAGAAAAATTTAGCCTAGCAGTAGAATGCTCTGTCTTAGGAGTACTATCATCAGTAGAAACATTCTCTTGTTCTTTTGTTCCATCTTCCTTGTGTTCATCTTCAACATCTTCTTTAGCTTTACCAGAATAATATTCATTATTTGTTGAAGTTGAAGCCACACTTGTTGTTATTGGCATTCAAATATAATCTTGATCTTTCTCTAACCCAACCTCATTTGTTGTTTCATCAGCTTTTGAACCTGAAAATTCATTAGTTTGTACAACAGACACATAATTCATAGAATGGGTTAGTATCTCAAGATCAAATAGCCAATTAGGACCTTGTCCTGCTACATTGGATTTATTCTCTAAAAATTCCACATGCAGGTTTTCCTCTACTTTCTTAGTTCTTAAGTTGTATACTCTAAATGCTTTACTATTGAGAGAATATCCAACTAAGAATCCTTCATCTGCTTAACCATCAAACTTTCCAAGATGGTCTAAGGTATTCAGAATTGTCACATGACATCCAAAAGGTCTAAGAAATCCTATTGCAGGAGTTCTACCTCTAAAAAGCTCATATGATGTCTTATTGTGAGATTTTACAACCAAAACCCTATTTTGAACATAGCAAGCAGTGTTGACTGCTTCTGCCCAAAAAGTGATAGGCAACTTAGAGTTGGCTAACATGGTTCTAGCAGCTTCTATGAGTGTTCTATTTCTCCTTTCAGCAACTCCATTTTGCTGAGGAGTTCTAGCTACACTAAACTCTCTCCTAATACCTTTTTCCTTGCAGAAGTCATCCATAACTCTATTCTTAAACTCTGTCTCATTATCATATCTAATGACTTTTACTCTTTTGCTTACTAGGTTTTCTATCTCTGTAATCAATGTTTTAAGAATGCTAGAAGTCTCATCCTTAGAACTTAAAAAGAAAACCCATGTAAATCTGCTATAGTCATCAGTAATAACAAGACAATATCTCTTATGCTGCATACTTCTAACAGAAGTAGGTCCAAATAAGTCCATATGAAGCATAAACAATGATTGATTAATAGAGTTAAAAATTTTGGGCTTACAAGTGGCTTTGTGTTGTTTGCCTTTAAGACAAGCAATGCATGTTTGGTCATTTTCAAATCGTTTTTGAGGTAAGACCTCTTAACAATCTGATTTATGGTTTTGAAATTTATGTGACCAAGCCTTCTATGCCATTTCATTGATTCACCCAATGTGGCCTTTGCAACAAGACAAGTAAGAGCCTCTTTAGGAACAATGTTCTTCATATCAACACTGTACATATTGGCTTTTCTTGGAATTTTAAGAAGTACTTGACTTTCATCAGGCATCTTAAAATCAGAAGAAAGTACAAAACATTCAGTCTCAGTAAAAAGAACTTTGTTCTTTTTGTCACACATTTGTGAGACACTAAAAAGATTATACTTAAGCTCTAGTACATAGTACACATCTTCAAAATCTAAATTTCCAGTTTTAATGGTACCTTTATTGGAAATTTTGCCACTAATACCTCCTCCAAAGCTAACATAGCTGATGGTCCCTATGAATAACGTAACACAAGCTATCTAAAAACTAACACCATGTTAACTACTCTAACTAATCTAAGTATGAAAACAAATAACGAGACAACGATAAGAGATAAGAGATTAGAGAATAGATGAAGAGAAATATGGATGATTCTTATTCACTAATAACTTTGACAAAGCTTCCGCACAATGAGAATAAAAACCAACAGGTAAATGAGACCCCTAGCCTTCTATTTATAGGCGAATAGCTAGGGCGTCACATGCTAAACACATTCTAGAAGGATACATTGGATTCCCACGGCCCATGGGCTACTTATGAGCCGTGGGCTTTCTAACTAACATATAACCCATATTTGAGCAACTAATTAATTACATGACCAAGACTTGACAATAAATAAAACACATTCCTAACAATCTCCCCCTAAGTCTTGGTCATCTTGGTTGCTCGACGTCATCTTTGCTTCTTAGGCTTTTGACGTCTTCATAATCTTTGTTCTTTCTTCTTGATCTGATATGATATGATATGGTAATGATCTGTCGTTCTCCAATGGTCTTTAGTTCTGGTGTCTTTACGTCGTTTCCACCATGCTCATATATCTTTCAACTTGTTCTCACTTCTTCAATCTTTGACTTGTGAAAGGTTGTAGAGCTTGAACTTTGACTTTTCCTTAATATCTTTGAACTTTTGATATTCCTTAGTCTTTCTGAGAACTTTGCTTCAGGATATGAGCATGATGGAAAGATGGTGGAACTTCAGGTCTTCATGATTTGTTGCAAGTAAACAGTTAGCAATAAATCATCCGGTACTTACAGATTTGGACTTCGAGATCATCAACAGCATAGTGTGAAGACTTTCTCTAATCCAAACCCAGGCCGTTCTGAATCGGATACCCCCGAAAGGGCTTACACGGACACACCGAAGTGCACCCACGATTCAGAGAGTCGCTGGAGATCACCCCACGACTGTAGACCACTTTTTGGAGCAAACACTAAGTGTAATCCACAGGGGATTACCAAAGTGACCTGATTTCAGGACTGTTTGATGTTGATCCTGGCAGGATTTCCATTCAATCACTGAGAATCACATTTGTGGTTTCTCTCATGAATGTTCTCGGCAGATTGCTAAGATCTGCGAAGGACACTCTTATATTTTTACAACTGTTGTTCTTTTTGTTGAACCAGTGTATACTAAGTGTACCTAAGAGATCTTTGATGAATCTCATGGCTCTAGACTCGATTAGTGCACATTTGTTTGGTCGTCGGAGGCATGGAGCAGAGTGCCTCCTTTTCAATATCAACACTTCTCGTAGTGAGAGGTCGATAGATGATGAAGGGTTCTCCGTGAGAAATGAAACAAGTGCCTTTTGAGAGACACCTGAGTGGCTAGAAGGTTAGTGCAGTGCGTCACTGGGTCCATGACGACTTTGATCTTCAATACCAGTGATGCCCAATCAACCAGTAGATTATGTATTGAACCCGGTGTCTGCCCTAAGGTTGAACAAATGGAGGGCTATTTCTTTTCACCCTTTTCTTTACTTTTCTTTTTAATTCTTCAACCCCTTCTTTCTCCTTTCATTTCATATCTCCTTTTTCAATCATACCTAGGACTTTCTAGTTCTAAACTATTGGTATTGTCCTTGGGTAGATCCCTCCGGCTCTGGCGGATCATAGGACGGTTATTCCTAACCTTAGTCACCTTATAACTTCATGACTATCCTATTGTTGCCATAACCAAACCTTTTAAAAATCTCTCAAAGTGTTTATGATTGTGAAAACATATTTTGTTAACACTTTGAGAGTTTTTGTGATTTTCAGAAAGACTCCCCCTTAACATGTGCTCATAAGTGATTAAGGTAAATTTGCACATGTCGGGTAGAGTTGGCACTTTTTGAATTGATTGATTTTCAATGAACATGATCGTCGTGAGACACGCTTACATCACTAGTAGAACTAGCTTGAAATTATTACCCGTCCAGATCACATTCAAGGAAAATCACTCGAAATCGGTACTTTCTACTCAGACACATCCTTTGCGAGACACGCTTACATCACCAGATAAACTGGCTTGAAATTATTACCCGTCCAGGATATGTCTTTTCAACTATTGACTTTTGCTATCGTCAATTCGAGGGTCAATTCTGAGCCTAGCTCACATGAGATTTCATCTTGAAAGTTACCATATTTTGATCATATCGTTATTCTCCCTCTCAAAAATAGCATACTTATGATGTTTTTGAAAAACGTTTGATAAAAATATGCCATTTGAGTTTTGTGGGAAGAATTTCAAGAACTTTTCATATATGGAACAAAGATTATTTTTCAAATACTCCCCCTTAACAAGGGATACTTATCCTTATGAGCAGAGTTTTGAAAAAACTTAGGAAAAATTCTGGTTTAATTCTACTCGTAAGAAAGAAGCTTTCGCTTCTTTGATCAGGAATGAGGCACTGAAGCGTACCTCAGGATCCTTTCTTTACAGGTACACGTTATGCACTGCTATATTTACACAAGCTGTGGTTTAACAATCATATAGCAAGAATAATGAATTATAAGAATAAATCAAACCCTTACTTCATCCTCTTCTTTTGAACGATGTGTAGACAGGATCTGGTCTTTGGAATGTTCTGATCGAGAAGGATAGGTGTCCTCCAACATAACTCTTAAACCTTGGCTCTGATACCACTTGATGGTCCCTATGAATAACGTAACACAAGCTATCTAACAACTAACACCACGTTAACTACTCTAACTAATCTACGTATGAAAACAAATAACGAGACAATGATAAGAGATAAGAGATTAGAGAATAGATGAAAGAGAAAGACTGATGATTCTTATTCACTAATAACTTTGACAAAGCTTCCAAACAATGAGAATAAAAACCAACAAGTAAATGAGACCCCTAGCCTTCTATTTATAGGCGAATAGCTAGGGCGTCACATGCTAAACACATTCTAGAAGGATACCTTGGATTCCCACGGCCCATGGGCTACTTATGAGCCATGGGCTTTCTAACTAACATATAACCCATATTTGAGCAACTAATTAATTACATGACCAAGACTTGACAATAAATAAAACATGTTCCAAACAATAGCCTCCATCTATTGATTGAATATCTGAAAGGTAAGACTTGTTGTATGTCATGTGACTTGAACATTTACTATCTGAGTATCCTTGATCCTCTTGTTTATCAGTTGATTGTTCCTGCACATAAATAAGGAGTATTAGTTTCCTTTGGGGACCCAAGCCATTACTGACTTGGATCTGCCTCTTGCATCATGGAAATGTAATCTTTTGAGAACAGTTGATGCAATAATGGATTTAAGAACCTAACATGCTGAGGCCTTAACAGCATTTGCCCTATTTTCTCAAGCAGCAGTATGAACTACATGCTTAGCAGTAGAAACTGCTAGCTTTGTAGTTGTTCCCTTTGGTTTCCAAACTTGTTTTTGGACTACTGCTACTGTTTTAATGGGCCTTTGAACAGTCTTTGGTGCATGTTTGAAAGTTGTTTTTGCACCTTTAGCTGTTTGTTTTGGTAAACAGTCATATATGGTCTAGCAGTAGGAAAAACTGCTTTTGTAACTACTCTGGGTTTTATTCTAGTAAAGTTAGAGTGATCTTTAGTTGTTTGCCTTTTGTAGTTCACCCTATTGTTTGCATACCCAGATACCCATTGGTTGCAGAAAGCTGCAAGATGGTCAAAACTACCACATGTGTAACAAGCTTTGTTATAAAAAGCAAAGTCATCACCTAGTTGGTGAGACTTGAGGTTATTCCAACTCCTTTGGTTACCTCTGGGCTTGTTTGTAGTTCTATATTGTTCACAGTATCTAACTGGTTGCCTAACATGTTTAACATTGTTTTTAGGCCTATTAGTATCATGTTTGACTATCTTAGGAACACTTGTTCCTGCTTTCTTAACCACATCAGGTTTAGACATAACCTGATCTTCTTCATCACTATCAGTTGTACAGTCCTCAACAACTATAGCATCTGATTTCCTAACAGAGGACACCTTGTCCTCAGGAAGTGAAGTTTTACTTAAACTCTCACTTACTTCTTCTACCTTAGTGTTCTCAGTAGACTTAGAACCATATTCCATTTTTGGTTCTTGAAACTCAGCAAAACCTGTGTGTGCTAGGTCAATACCTGGAGGTGAAGGAATACCTCTATATGGTGGAGGAACAGATTTATAACCTAAACCAGACTTAGCTTTATTAATAATTTAAGCTTCCCAAAGTCTATTGATTCTAACTGAGGCATTATCTAGAGTGTCTACTGTGATCTTAACATTTTCACATTTCTTTTTGTGATCTGCTAGGGATTCATTCAATACAGTAATACACTCATCTTTGAACTCTATGTTTCTTTTTAGTGCATTCATGTCATCAGTAAACCTAGATTCATTTCCTTGAAAATGGAAGATTTGTTTTTCAAGAACAACTATACCTCTTTTATGATTAGCTAAGTTAGCTAATGCATTATATAACTCTTCTAGTCGATCATCAGAATTCTTTTTAAGATTTTCATAAGCATTAAGAGCAGAGCATGATTCAGTACATTTGATTATAGAATTTACCTCTGAATCAGAAAAGGCCATTAGTGCAGTCTCAGTGGCCACCATTGCAGCTTCTTTTGGTGCTTCCTCCTCATCAGCCATGAAGCTCCAATCATAGCTAACACCATCAATGGCTAGCATAGCCCTTGGCTCTTCCACTGTGACTTCCTTCTTCTTCTCTTGCTTATACCATGTGTTCCTATTATCCTGCTTTCTTGGGTTTCTACATTCTTTAGCAAAGTGTCCTAACCTGTGACAGTTGAAACACTCTACTTTCTTCTTATCAAACCCAGCAGTTTCATTACCATTAATGGTAATCTGCTTACCAGTTCTCTGCCAAAACTTCTTAGCCCTCATGCTAAGTAAAGCAACCTGCCACTTGATATCCATCTCTTCTAAATCATTATCATCCAACTGATCAAGGTCTTCATGAGTTAGAGGAGAACCACTAGTTTGACTAGACATGAATACATAGAATGATGGATCTCCAAGTCCAGCAGCATTCTTTTGTGAACTAGTAGTAGGACCACCATAGTTAGCAGTAGAAACACCTGCATCTTCATCTACCTCTTCTGACTTACTAATACTAGGAGATGACAAGAGTGCCACATTCCCAGAACTAGTACTATAGTTTCCAGACTTCTTTAAACTTTATTAAACCATTTTAAAATTGTTGTACAAATCATTGAGTTTCATGGTTTCAATGTCTGTTTATTCATCCAGACAACTACATGAGTATGGAAGTCATCAGATAGGCTTCTTAATAACTTCATGTTGAGATCTTCCTTAGCTATCTCAACACCCAACACAACATTGGGGCTGATTTAATAACAAACAGAGAAGTTGGCAAAACCTTGTTGTGATAATATTGTTTCTGTCATTTGAATATTCTGCCAATATTATCATCGTGCCTTATCATAGTTTATCCTAGATCAAGGTCTAAACAACCTTGAGCCCAAAACGATCACAAAGCTTATAGATAGAAGGTGTTTATTAAGTTTTGTCAGTTGGTATCAGAGCGGGGGGCTCTAGATCTAGGATTGTACAAGGTTTTTATAGAAGAAAGAAGAAAAATTCGTTTTTGCTTAATTTTTCACAACTTTCTACAGAGATGTTTTACAAAGACTATAGCTCATTCGTTATCCGTTGGATCTGGCTAAAATATTTGTTGAAGGTTCTTGGCATATCAAGGTAGATTCTCACTGGAGGGATCTTCAATCTAAGCTTTAGATGGCAAGATATGCATCGTTGAAAACTGCTGCAGAAACAGTTGAGGTATGATTGAATTTTTGGTTTTCTTTCAAGGTTTACACACACAGGGGAAGAATCACACACATAAGAGAGTTGGTTTATGTTCTTAAAAGGTTAAAGGCTTGTTTTTATTTTCATTGGAGAAGAAAGTTATTTGTTACAGATTTGAAGATGAAGTGGAATTTTTCAAGGTTGTGTTCTTATCATATCTTAAACGATTTTCTCATTTCGTTTAAAGATAACTTGTTCGTTCGTTCAAGTGACTATGAAATGACAAACACTTAAAGGAGTTACATTGTAGTGCTCAGTGTCTCATAGAAGATGAGTTTATTGTCATGAGATTGTGGTCTCCCTATACATCAAAGTTGGGTATACGTTCAAAGTCAGTTTTAGTACAAGACATAAGACACAAGGTTGGTTTATTCTGTTTCATCATCAAGTTAGTAATGATTGGTTTTCTTCATCAGTCATAAAGCCTACAGAATTGGAGATTCAAACGGTTAACATATGGGTTTCAGGGGAAGCTTAAAATGTTCAGATGGTTAACCATTTATATGCTACACCAAGTTTTTACTGCTTATATTCTCTATTTGTTGATAACAAAAAGGGGAAGAGATACTGTGGTAGCATAGATTAAGGGGAAGACAGTATGGTTTCATTCATGGTGAGATTTAGTTATCTCAATTTCTCTACTTCGTCTAGGGAAATTCGTTCAAGAATGTGTTTGTTTTGTCATCATCAAATAGGGGAAGATTATTGGGTTTTATATATTTCATAGATTTGATGATACAAAACAAGAAGAATGAAACATAAAGTCTGCTGAAAAGATAAGCAAAATACACCAAGTAGATCCTACTGCTAGGTATAAAAGATTCTACTGCTAGTGTATTTTATTCTACTGCTAGTGCAAAGATACTACTGCTAGGCAAAAGAAGCTGCTGCTAGTGTATCAGACACTGCTGATGGAATGAGTCATACTACTGCTGAATGGATAAGAATGAAAAAGATATTTTCTGTATATGAGTCAATTATACACGGTAGATAATATCTAGATATGTTATCAGTCAACAAGTTGTAAACACAGATACATGTTGTATCTTAATGACTGACACACTCAAAGCAAGTAGTAGACAAGACCTATCAATGTTGTAAAGATCTCCTTGGTTCTATAAAAGGAGATCTTAGCCTTAGATAAAAGGTGTGTTTTATAGAGAGCAAAATAGTGCTTAGTATGCTTAGAAATTAAACACCAGGTGTGTCAATATGTTGAACACCTAAAAGTGTGTGTGTGGGAACATCAGACAAGGGGTCTGATGTTATTAGGTTTGTTTAGCCTCAAGGATCTTTGATCCCTGATTAGATTGTAATCGTGCTATATTTGATCACATAGCATTGGGGCTGATCTAATAACAAACAGAGAAGTTGGAAAAACCTTATTGTGATAATATTGTTTTTGTCATTTGAATATTCTGCCAATATTATCATCGTGTCTTATCATAGTTTATCCTAGATCAAGGTCTAAACAACCTTGAGCCCAAAATAATCACAAAGCTTATAGATAGAAGGTGTTTATTATGTTTCTATGACTTGTGATATTGTTGTGTTTGTTCTTTTCTCTTAACCGATTTTCAAGTTCTATATTTTGGCACAAATCTGAGTTTTTCTATATCTAGTCTAAGATCTCCCTTTTATAAAAACAAAGGATATCATTACAATATTGTCAAGTCTAATCGAACACATGCTTGAGTGTGTCAGTCATTAAGATACAACATGTATCTGTGTTTACAACATGTTACTAAACACTTTGTCTAAAGATATTATCTACCATGTATTATTGACTATTATACACATAATATCTTCGTATACTTATCCAACCAACAGTAGAATAATTCAACAGTTATCCACTTAGCAGTAGAATCTTCTTCACCAGCAGCAGCATCATTCAGCAGTAGAATGTTTAATGCTAGCAGTAGAATCAAATGCACTAGCAGTAGAATGATACTTGGAGTATTTCTTTGAGCAGAAATGATCTTGTGAACATGTAATTTCCAATACTAATCTTCAGAACATTTAATTCCCAACAATTTGTTTAACCGCCCCAAACAGGTGTCTTGCCAAGCACCTGTACGACATGAAATGAAATGCGTCAGTGTGACCTAGTACTACGGTCAAGAAAGCGCTACTTACCCGGACAGAGAATTAAAATCCTAATAGATCTATTGACAAAATCTGCGCTTACAACGTAATTAACGGTTCATGATAATGGGGACTTAATGGCAATAGTAGTAACTTAGGCAATTCGTAAATGTTTTAAGTACCTGTGTCCATAAGTAAAAGAATACAATGTATTCTTACCCATAGTATTTCAAAACGAGTATAAACAAGTAAAAGGGGGGGGGGGGGCTATGAAACTGAACTTAATCAAGTGTTATAATCGGGAATAATACGTAAGTTCAACGAGCAAAATCCTAACCGTGACTTAAATAAATAAGTCATCTTAGGAACGATACGACATGTACTATATGCATATGAGTTTTATAAAGTTTTATCACCCCTATACTTGTTTTGAAGTTTTATAAAGATACGTAGGTCAAATCGTTTAAGAAAGACATGTAAAACACATTTTTTGATCCTAAAAACCTTTAAGAATGTTGCTGATTTTCAATGATTTTAAATGGGCGTAACTTCTTCGTTTCTTGCCCGATTTTGTTCATTCAAATCCTTAAACGTAGGTAAAAGTATCTACTTTCAAGAAATCAAGTCCTAGGTTAGTGACAACATGTTTTAGATACCCGTTTATACCCTAAAACCTATTGATCTGCTGTTACAGTTTAAGACAGAAAGTTTTCCCGACTTCAAAGGACTATAACTCACTTGTGTTTCATCCACTTTTCAAAATTCAAGTTCCTAGAGTTAGATCTATGTCTTAAATTTCCAAAAAGTCCAATTAGAGTTTCCGGTTTGGATTTTAGGTCCTTCATTTAGGCGTTTTGTGTCGAGTATTCAGATTCAAGGCTTTTCCGACAACCAGTTTCATATAAAATGTTACAAATACTAAAAAAATTCCAACAATTATAAAATTTGGCTAGGAACTACTTAAGACCTATATCTAACTGTGGTATAAAGCAATTTGGCCATAAGTTAATTTAAAGTGGTTTTCACTATCATAAGTCGACTGAATAATATGGACAGTTTTAGGGTTTCTTAAACTAAGTTCAAATCAAATTCTTTCACAACAAGCGTATAGTGGTGACATGAAATCAAGCATGGAATATTAAATATGTATGAAAATGAGTATGAGTTGTGTTTATGAAGAGCTTACAAGTGTTGGTGATGTTTGATGCACAATAACTTTAAGAAAACCCCAAGAAAACCTTAAAACACTAGTAGAGAAAGACCATTTTATAATGGACTTTTAAAAACGGTTTTCAATTAAACCGTGTAAATAATTTGAAAGACACAAAAAGTAATATAAAATATTTCATTTAACACGGTTGCTTATTTTATCCAACTTTTTTTTTTATTATTTAAAGTGGTTATCAAGGAGTGCTTTAAAAAAAGAATTAATATTATGTAATTTACACTTATCATTTAAAACGGTTAAGTATTAGTGTTCTAAAAGATTCCATATTTTATAATTTAATTTTATCATTTACAACGGTTGATTACTATCGTTTTAAAAGATCCAATATTTTATAATTTATACTTGTTATTTAGAACGGTTAATTAGAACAATTTTAAATAATTCAGTATTTTGTAATTTAATTTTGTTATTTACAACGGTTGATTATTATTGTTTTAAAACATATTTTCAAATTCCAAATCCTAACGTTAAATCCTAAAGTTATAAGTTCACAGGTTTGCTGCTTTTCATTTATTTCTTTCATTTTTTTTTTACCATACTAACTTTTTCTTTACCAATACTCTTTATTCTTCTTCACCAACCAAAACCTTGAAATCAATCGTAACATTCAAAGCTTTTAAACCAACTATTCCACAATAAATGGTTCATTAAACCAACTCTTCTACAATAATTGCTTCATTAACTCTTCTTCTACAATAATTGCTTCATTGTTTACGAAGGTAAGTAATTTCCGGTCTTTCATGTTATTTGTTAAAAATTGTATTCTAGTTATATACTTAATATAATCTTTTATCTTTGTTTGAGTATTTATAGTTTAGATTTATAATGACAAATTAGTTCATTTAGTTAGTTATATATTATATGCCTTAAGTTTTATACCTCTCCGAGATTAATATACTAGAGATTAACTTCGGAAAGTCCTCATTTTGGGAATGCTTTTTGAATATTTCGTCGCATTTAGGATATGATGTATAAGTTTTAACGAGTTTATTATTTTAGAAAATTTGGTACACATCTCTCTTTTACTACTTCGGGTTGTGTTTTATACACATACTTGAGGAGTAGAGGGGATATGCTGATGAAATTTTCTTTAAATGGTAAACTCGATAAAACCTATACACATATGAGACGTAGTATTCAAAAAGTGGGTTAGAGAAAAACTGTGACCACTTTTGTTTCATTCATGTGTATTAATCATGCACTTTATGTTATATTTGATTTTTCAAATTTAAGATGGATCGTAGTAAATGGATGTACGACATTGGACATTCCGAAGAAGCATATGTGAAAGGTGTGCTTAGTTTTCTTGAAACTGCTACTAATTGGGTGAAAAATAGAGATCTTGAAATATGGTGTCCTTGTAAAGATTGTAAAATTTGTTATACATTACCGATATTAGTGTAATTGAGAACCATCTGATTACATGTGGTTTTGTGCTAAACTATACTCGTTGGTCAAGACATGGTGAATTAATAGTGAATAGTTGCAAGTCAGTTCATGTATCTAATGAAAATGAAAATAATGATTCATACATTAACGAGAACTTCGAAAAATTAAATCAGATGTTTCGGATTATGGAAGGTACTACTGATGACAATGTTTAACAAAAATTACAAAAAATGTTTGATGCTTCAGAAAAACCGCTATATAATGGTTGTAAATTTTCTATACTTAAGGTCGTGGTAAAGTTGTTTAACTTAAAAGCAAAACATGGGTGGAGTGATATAAGTTTCACAGACTTATTAGAGGTTTGCATGGAATGTTTCCCAACGATAACGAGTTGCCAATTTCGTTATACCAGCCAAAAAACTGATGAGTCCAATGGGATTAGATATTGAAAGGATACACGCATGTCCTAATGATTATATGTTGTATAGAGGTATAAGAGTAAACAACAAACAAAAAATAAGGTTGTAACTAAAAAGGAAATAAATAAGAACGATGATAATAAAGAAGAAACAAATGACAACGATGTTGTAATCAAAATTGGACCTCCTGCAAAACTATTGTGGTACTTTCCCATCATACCAAGACTCAAGCAATTATTTGCAAACGAGAAAGATGCAAAATTATTGCGTTGGCATGCTAAGGGGCGTAAAAGGGATCGAAAATTAAGACATGTGGCTGATTCACCTCAATGGAGAAAGATTGATAACAAATTTGATAAGTTTGGTGCCGAGATTAGTAATATATGGTTTGGACTTAGTTCTGACGGTATCAATCCATTCAGAAACATAAGTAGTTGTCACAGTACTTGGCCGGTTCTTCTATGCATCTATAATCTTCCACCGTGGTTATGCATGAAACGTAAATACATCATGATGTCATTGTTAATTCAAGGTTTGAAACAACCTGGTAAGGACATTGATGTTTATTTGGCTCCTTTGATCAATGACATGAAAATTTTGTGGGGGGATTCAGGGGTTGAAGTATATGATGCGTATAGAAAGGAAAACTTCCATTTGCGAGCCATGATGTTTTGCACAATAAGTGACTTTCCAGCATATAACAATATGTCAGGATATAGCATAAAAGGTAAACTTGCGCGTCCCGTTTGTGAAGATCAGACATCTTCAATGTGGTTACCAAATTGTAGAAAAACTGTGTTCATGGGGCATCGAAGATCACTTGAAAAGAATCACCCGTATCGGAAAAAGAAAAAGGAGTTTGACGGGAAGCCCAAGCCCAGTAGAGTAAGGACACAACTTGATGAATAGGATGCACTTTCCCGAGTTCAAAACATAAATACTGTGTTTAGAAAAGGGAAAATAGTCGAATTGAAAAGGAATTTGGAAAAAAAAGTCAATATTTTGGGAATTAGAATACCGGAAGCATTTAGATGTTCGAAACTGCCTCGATGTTATGCACATTTAGATGATAGGCTTATCATTGAACATTCTGGGGAAAACAAAAGACGAGGTTAATGCTCGAAAAGACATGGTCTCAATGGGAATCCAATTACAACTTGCTCCCGAGGAGAAAGGTACAAGGGGAAAATATCTACCACCAGCATGTTATACTATGTCAAAAGCGGAAAAAATAAAATTTTGTCAACGCTTACACGATATTAAGGTTCCATCAAACTATTTTGCGAATATTAAGAAGTTAGTGTCAGTACAAGACTGTAAATTGCTTGGTATGAAGTCCCACGATTGTCATGTTTTAATGACACATATGATTCCTATTGCAATTCAAGGTTTATTGCCAAACAATGTTCGACATACGATCACAAAACTTTGCTTGTTTTTTAACATGATTCACTCTTGATCCCGAATTGTAAGATTTATGGCAAAAGGATATCATCGTCACACTCTGCGAGCTGGAGAAGTACTTTCCACCTTCCTTTTTTGATGTCATGGTTCACCTTACATTTCATATTATAGGAGAAATCAAGGCATGTGGTCCTGTTTTCCTGCATTACATGTACCCTTTTGAGAAATATATGGGTTTCTTAAAAGAGTTTGTAAGAAATCAGGCGGGACCTAATGCTAGTATTGTTGAGGGATACTGTTATGAGAAATTGATTGAATATGCTTCAAGCTATTTGAAATGTATAGAAAATATTGGCACTCCTCACTCTCATCATGTAAGTAGACTTTTAGGGGTTGGTACAATTGGATTGTAAGCGATTGACCCAGATTGTGATCTTTTAGAGGTTGCACATTTTGTAGTCCTACAACACATGACATGTGTTGCTCCATACATTGAAGAACACATGGAAATGTTATGTAGGACAAACTCGGGAAGGACGTACAAATGGTATCAAACCAAGCATGGCCAACAATTTGCAAACTGGTTGAAAGACAAGGTAATGGAAAATTTTACAAAACAAAATATTGATAAAATAGTGCAAAAATTAGGAGAGGGTCCAAAATGTATGGTCAAATCATACCAAGGGTACGAAATTAACGGCTTTACATTCTACACCAAAGAACAAGATGAAAAGAGTAAAATGCAAAATAGTTGAGTTACAGTAATAGCCTCAGCAATGGAATTCGATAGGATGACTCATGATGCAAGGTCAACGATCCCGAAAATGTCGTACTATGGCGTGATACAAGAAATTTGTGAATTGGATTATCATTCAATCACTATACCCTTATTCAAGTTTAAGTGGGTGACTAATAACCAAAGAGGTGTTAATGTAGACGAAAAAGGTTTCACTCTTGTCAACCTTTCAAGAAATGGTTACACATCCGACCCATTCGTTCTCGCAAAGCTAGCCACCCAAGTGTTCTTTGTCAAGGACCCGAGTAAACCAAGATGGCACGTCATATTGCATCGAAAAAGACGCATACTTGGTGTTGACAATGTTGTCGACGAGGACGAATACAACCAGTTTGACGAGTTAACACCGTTTTTCAGTTTGTGTTCCTCTGCTAGATGATAATATTATTGGCGATACCTACTTACGATCCGATCACGAAAAAGGATTATGGGTTGATGATAATGCTACATGAAGGTGTGATATTATATTAATCTACATATTAATCATTCTTATCTTGGTACTTACTAATTTAGGTTGTTTAATTTTCAGGAGCTTGAAGAATGAAAAGCAATAAACAACATGTATGTTTGATTTAGTACGATTCATGTATGTTTGATTTAGTATGATTTATTTAGATAGTTGATACTAAAGTTTTTGTTTAAATGTTAACTTATTTACTTAACTTGTTAGCTTATTTTCTTAATTTATTTTGTTACCATTATAATTTTGTTTTCATTCTAGTGAAAATAAATGGCGAGTTAAATGTGAAATACTAATAGTATGGTGGAAAAGTGTGGTGGGATACAAAAAGTATACGATTTACTTTGGAATCATTGTAAAAAAATACAATTTATTTCTATATAATTTGATATGGGAAGAACCAACCAGTTTTAATAATGTAAAACCAACAGTTATTTAACATTCGATGTATGCAACCCTTCTTCAAAAATTGGAAAAACATTATTTGATACAGTTGTTAATAACCATTCTAAAAAATGAACCACCTTTTGACACTTTATTCATTATTTTGACCATTTTGACTAGATCTATTTCTCTTCTATGTCTTCTATGTGCTGCTACTCCACCCATCTAAACTTTTTCAAGATCAACAATTAACCAACAAATCTTCCACTTTTTACCACCATTTAACACCTAAAACCTTCAAAATCCTATTGAGAACAAGTGTGGGATTTTTCAACCATCAGAGATTGATTTTCGATTATGCCGTACACATGGTGATAGAGTCATGAAACACATTAAGAGCACCTTAAATTTTGACTATACTATCATTTGCAATAAAATGTTTACTATATCTTCATCTGCACTACAATGTTTAAAAATGTGCATAGTGAACATTGGGTGTTATTTGTGATTTTCCATTTGATGAAGACCGGATACATATTGGATTCACTCAATAATTGGGATAAGTAACCCAGCATATATACTTTGACACCACTAGAAGAAGCGTAAGTATATTCTAGCATTGATATTAAATTGTTCTAGCATTAACATTAAATTATCAATTGGGTACATAAAGTAATCTAATTTAACAATATTGATTTTTGAGGCATGCCATGATACGTCTTCACTTGATTGAAATTAGAATATGGATAAGGTAAATCATCTATCATACATCTGAATATATTTTTGTGCTAAAATTGACTTGGTTGTTTCATATATATAATCTATGCTTAAGTTGAATTTAGTGTCCCTAACAAGAAGCTATGTGGAAATGTGGTTATTAAGTTGCCATAGCTATGTTTGAACTTTTCTTTAAACTACAATCAAACTTCCCTCATAATGTGAGTACATGTAAATATTTATTTACTTTGTTCTATACTAGATATTGTTTTCTTGTAAAATGAGTCACTGACTTTTTCTTTTGATTTGTTTATAGGTTTGGAATGACATTAAACCAAGAACTAGGTAGCACATTGATGAATGGGTTGAGAATTCGATGTCACAATTTTACTCTATTCATTTCTCAAAAACTTGAGGTTTTTATTGTCTAATTACATATGTATAATGGTTAAAGTTATGAACAACTTTGGATATGTAAGTTTGCTATCATGACATTTGATGATATTTTTATGTATGAGATTGTCGTATTAGTTTATCAAAATTGTTAAGTAATGGTTCATTTGATTTGTTGTTGATACTTAGACTCATATTCGTTTTCTACATGAAAATATTTAGATTCAGGTACAGGAAAATAAGAATACAGGGAAATGAGAAAATATTTAGATTGGTACAAGTAAATAAGAAAATCTAGTTTGTACGGGAAAAAAAGATTCTTGTGTTGATTTTAAAGAACGGTTGTTTGGTATGGCTGTTTTTAAGCAGCAAAAAAGAAATGATTTAAAAGAATGGTTAGGTTTTCATGTAGTAAAAAAGAGATATATAATATTATATGTATGGTGGGATAATGTGCATAAGAGGGTGGGATAATGTGTGTCTTTTACAATCGTTACAAATCATTCTAAATAGTCATCTCCGTTATTTATTACGGTCTATAATACAACCGTTCAATACCGCTTTAAAAAATGCATTTTAACTGTTTGTGTATGAACCCTTAACCAAATGAAACGAAGACTTGATGAAATCTTGTTTGGAACTTGAGATAGCTGAGATTTAGAGAGGGTTTAAGTGTTTTGTGTGTGTCAAATGAAGGAAATGTTGGATCTATTTATAGGGCAAAAAGTGGTGTAACTAGTTAGTTACTTTGTGTAACTAGATTGTTATTGAACTAGTTGGATTAAATTCTTACTAGGAGACATAAAAACATTGTGTGGAAGGGTGAGAGCTGATTATTTTCATGGGTTTGGGGTTCCCATGGGGGGGGAGGGCTTGATGAATGAGTCTTGTCATGGTGTTGTGATATCTATGGTGAAATTGCCATTATGTGAGAAACAGGTGGACAGGGGCGGATCTACATACGAGCGACATGTGGTTCGTGCAACACAAGGTTTTTAGCGATGCAGTGAAACTTTCTTGTGAATTTCACTAATTTTTTGGAAGTTCTATATTTTTTAGAGGTGTTTTTGAAGAAAAGACGAGGTGGAAGATGATGAACAATAATGTTCATAAATGTTTTGTCCTATATGTCTTTTAGTTAACCTTTTAGTGTCGATACTAGGCCAATGCTGGTGATTAGGTACTTTTTACTATAGTTTTCCCATTATATTTCAACATCTTTTATTTACATTATATTTTGTAAAAATGTCTACTTATAATACTTGTAATGTTTTAAACTTGTAATGTTTTCGTATGATTTGAAGAGATTTATATTATTTTTATATTATGTTTATATTACCCGAATTCGATAACAAATACGATAAAAAAGTAGATTTACCATAAGAAATGAAACAAAAATTAAGAATTATTCACAAAGTGAATCGAGCAGAGAATCGTGCCACACACAGTCCAAAATCCTGTATTCGCCACTGCAAGTAGAGAAAGTGTGGGTTGAATGTATCAAATGGGGGAGGTTCAATTTTAGAGGGTGAAATGGGAGGGAAAGTTTCAAATTTTGAAGTATATAAGTATATATATTGGTATATAATGCAAAGGTGATGAATTGGTTAAGTTTTGCATGCATGCATGTGAGTTAATGCAAGTCTTAAGTGATTTACGTAAAATTTATGGAATCAAACATAAATTGTTAATACAAATAATGTCAAAAACGTCATTTGAATTATTCAGTCTCTATACATTTTGATAATAACAAAATATAAAAACACGTTACGTAAAACTACACTTAATAAGTTTTTGATCGAGAAAACTCGTTTCGACAATGTCTCGACTACAACATCACTTAAGGTATGAACAAACACTATACCAATTTAGTTAAGTGATCAAAGAAGATATTTTATTTAAAACCTCACATTTTTATGTGGCAAAACATTTTTACAAAAGTATTTTAATAATTATAAAAAAATGTTTTAATAAGAAAATAAATTTGAATTTCAAATTCTCTGACAGGTAGTTTTCCTGCCCAAGTCAGATAAATTTTTACCACACCAGGACAAAAATAGGAGCGTTTTATGGTGACGGTACCTTATATATACGGGACCATCCAATGTTTACAGGACCGTTCCCGCTCTTCCTGATGTCTATAAATACTGCACTATTCCCTGTAGAAAATCAACCCTGTTGGCACAAAAATATTCCGTTCTTTCTTCCTTCTTCTTTGATCACTATAACGTGTTGATATGTGTTTATAAGTGATCCTGTTATCCTCTATCTCAAAGTGCAATAGAAGAAAGCTCGTATTCATCAAGAAATGAAGTGTTATAGATTAGTCATCACACACATGTAACTTGTGTTACGATTCTCTTCTTCCTCCAAACTCTCTCATTTCTCTATATTGTATATAAGTGTTTTCAACTTGTGTGTTGTTAGCCTTAGAAGTGACGATCTTAGTAGCTTATTTTGTATTAACAATATAACCATTTTTTTACAAGAGTTAACCCATTTGTGTGGCCCATTAGTCAAAGCCCCCGATGAGGTAAGACCCTTATAAGCACATCTCTTTGCTTAGGAGATTGTATGGTTCCCTCATTATTCATATCAATACATATCATTTTGGTTCCACCTTCTCTCTACATCTATATCTCTCTCTCTCTAAAACCTTCTACTATGTGTAACATGATTTGATCTAATTGGGTTCCTACAATTGGTATCAGAGCTTGTACATGATAGTGAATTGATTTTTGTGTCAAATATTAAATCATGGTTCGTATTTCAAAGATACGTGACATGAAAATTTTGAAATAATCATTCGAGTAGTGTTTTGGTATTAAACATGTTACAATTTATGTATTTCTAAGTCTTATATCTTTCTCAAACTTTGGTTCATACAAAAAGTTATTTAAAACGTGAAAATTTATCAACTTTCAAACATTTTTCTTGAAAAACTGTCATTACGTCATTTTTGAGAGAAAAGAGGGCTTTATTGAAGGATGTTGTTCCCTTTTACACTTATAGTAATAACTAATGAGTTAAACAACTAGTGTTTCATGACTAGTAATGTATTAAGAACTTTGTTAAAAGATAAACGTAAAGTAAAGAGACACAAGTTTTCAACGTTTAATTCTATTTGCAATTAACAAAGAATTATACCCAAGTGTTTGCGGAATAACACTTGGGATTGAATGACAAGTATGGTATGACTCATCACTAAACTTAAGCTATTTGGAGGAGTAAAAGTTGTTTGTGAATGTCTAAGCATTTAGTGCACAAACTTGTCAACTTTTACTCCACTTTATCATCCTATTTATACACAAGTGAAATTCAACCGTTATGATAAAAGACAAAAGATGACCTAAGCTAGTTAGGACAAAATACTTACGTATTTTGTCTCTGTTACAATAGGCTATTTTGGGTATAGGACAACACTGCTTTCTGAGAAGCAGTGATGACACTGTCCTGACATTTTGCCATTCAGGGAAAGTTTGACTTCAGGTTGATAAGGACTCCATCTTATCCATTCAAACGTTTCCCGCCTTGTCCCGCCTATTCTTTAGTCTTCAAGTCTTCCGACTTCAGTCTTCTGTCTTCAGTCTTTAGTTGTTGAGGAGTCTTGGGGTTCAGTGAGTTATTGTCATCCCTCACTGAACCCATCACCTTCTTCTTTGGCTTAAGTGGCATTCACTGAGTTCCGCCTCACTGGATGGAGAGACTTTCTTCTTAGACTCGTCCTAAGCATCCTGAAGGTGACTCACTGAGCAACTGTTTACTCAGTGACTTGAATATTGTTTAAGGTCTACTAACAATTAGGTTATTTTGTATTCAAATCCTTGTTTGAGATTACTTGGGTACTGAATGGACCCAATAGTCTCCCCCTATTTGGATATAGACATAGCCTAAGTGTTTTGATCAGTGTAAGTGAGCAAGTGGACTTCTTCTTACACTGAAGATACTATAAAGCAATTAAAGAACACTGATTAAAAAAACATGGGCCATTATCTTATTCATCAATTACATAAGTCCTATCATCTAATAAAAAATGCTCAGGGTTAAGTACTCGGACTTTCTTGATCCCCATGAGCTCAAGCTTTTCTCTCTTGGATAACAACACCTATTTGTCAGGCCTCTCACTCATCATCTTGTCCATCAGCTTAATTAACTCATCATTTTCAGGACTCTTCACATGGAGTGCCATCAGTTTGTTTACCAGAAGTGTTGTGGTCTCCACTAATGAATGTCACTAACACTTTGAAAGGCTTGTTAACCAAATTCATCAATGAAGAAGATTCCAAACTCAGGGTGCTTGATCACCTTTGTTAGGTTTTGAGATGCTGCTGCTTAAGGCTGGATAATACTGCTCCTGGGTCTGAATGGAAAATACACTAAGTATGATTCTGCTGCTAGTCTAAATCATTCTACTACTGGTGTATTTATTCTACTGCTGGAGTATTTGAGAAGATCAAGAAAATAAGCTAAGTGGATACTACTGCTAGGCATCGAAGATTCTACTGCTAGAGTTAGTATACTGCTGCTTATTAGATAACTATGTATAGTATGTTAAGATAATTATGGAATAGATATGAAAAGATTATTCTTGTATAAAAAGTTATTGTAACCGACTAGGACTCCTTAGTCTATAAAAGGAGGATCTAGGGTTAGGTTTAGTATACAGATTATTGATTAGTCGATTCACTTCAAGGTTTTTTGTAACCCTGTTACTTTTGAGTAACCGTATTAATATATTGAGGTGATTGTTGAGAGAATTCGTTTTGTGTTCATTCTTCTTAAGATTAAGTACTAGATTCCGCATAGTATTTAATAGTTTGTTCAAGAACAGTTTCTATACCTATTGTCTTGGATCTATATCTAAGATAATTAACAAGATCGTTAGCTCAACTGGGATCAACAAGTGGTATCAGAGCTTGTGATCTAGAAACCGCTATCAAGAAGAATTGTGTTATAACCCAGATATGTTCATCATCTACATAAGCAATGGAGTCCGAATCTACTCATATGGTGACTGCTTCAAAGGTACCCATGCTCAAGGTGGGTGAGTATGAGCTGTGGAAGATGAGAATTGAGCAGTGCATGAAGATGCTTGACTACTCCATGTGGGAAGTCATTCAGAATGGAGATACACTACCTGCTAAAGCTACTGATGGGACTTTACTACCCATCAAAACTAATGAGGAGAAGGCTCAAAGGAGATTGGAAATAAAGACTCACAGTATGCTAATGATGGGAGTACCCAATGAATATCAACTGAGCTTCAATCACATTCAGACTGCTAAGGAATTGATGAAAGCTATTGAACTCAAATTTGGTGGGAATGAGGCCACTAAAAAGTCTAGGAAGAATCTGCTCAAGCATCAATTTGAAACATTTACTGCCTTAAGTTCAGAAAACATTGATGCTACTTATGATAGGCTCCAGAAGTTGGTAAGTCAACTACAACTTCTGAAGGTCTCAGTGTCCCAAGAAGACATCAATCACAAGTTTCTCAGAAGCTTGTCACCTGAATGGAGCATACATACTGTGGTCTGGAGGAACAAGGAAGATTTTGAGACATTGAGCTTGGATGACTTGTACAATAATCTGAAGGTGTATGAGTCTGAAGTCAAAGGATCATCCAGTTCATCATCTAGTACAAACAACCTAGCCTTTGTGTCTTCAAACAACAAAGGTTCTGGTAGCTCTCAAGAAAACTATTCTGCTGCTGGTCATGTGGTTTCTGCTGTTGGTTCTGCTGCTAGTACAAATAGTGACAACATCAGTGATGCTGCTATTTGTACATTTTTGGCTGATCTTACCACATGTACAACTGTTACTGATCAGGATTTGGAGCAGATAGATCCTGATGATCTTGAGGAGATTGACTTGAAGTGGCAGATGGCCATGCTTACAATGAGGGCTAGGAGATTTCTGAAGAAGATTGGTAGGGCACTCAAGTACAGACAAACCAATGTGGGGTTTGATAAGTCAAAGGTTGAGTGCTACAATTGTCAGAGAAAGGGACATTTTGCTAGGGAGTGCAGAGCACCAAAGAAGATCAGAGAGAATGCAAGGATTGTTCCTATTGAGGAAACCAAGACTACTGCTGCTCTAGTATCCTGTGATGGCTTGGGAGAGTATGACTGGAGTGACCAAGCAGAGGAAGGACCCAATTCTGCTTTCATGGCTGAAGAAGGACAAAAGGGGCACAACTTTGCTTTGATGGCTTATGCTTCTTCATCATCTGGTTCAGACTCTGAGGTATCTAATGAGTCTACTTGTTCATTTAAATCATGCTTAGATACTGTAGAGGAACTCAAGTCTAGGAATGAAAGTTTAAGAGTTAGAAGTTGAAAAATTAAAACTTGATAACTTAGGGCATGTATATGGTCTAAAATTTGTTGAAGACAAACTTGAGTTTCTTAAGCAAAATGAGGTTGACTATGTTGATAAGATTAATTTTTTAGAATGTGAGCTTATTAAGAAAAACTATGAGATTAATGTTCTAAATAAAAAGCTAGAGGAAGCAGAACAAGCTAAAGAGGTAGCCCTAAATGAGAAAGAGAAACATGTTGTTAGGGTAGAAAAACAAAAATTTGCATCTGACCTAGTCAATAAGTCAATTGAAAGTCAATTAATGAGAAGAGGGAGTGGATTAGGATACAATGAAGTAGCTCCCCCAGTCAAAAGTGCCTTTGCACCTCCTAGGAAGGAATTGTCTTTCATTACTGAGATAGATGCAAAACCTGTAGGTGAAACAAGTGAATCAAATAATGAAAAACATGATAGAACTTATGCACCTAAGGTAGAGAAGAAGTTGTCTGATATTGTAATCCTTGAAGATTGGGTGTCAGATAGTGAGGATAAAGAGAGTGAGTCAACACCTAAGGCTAGAAGGGAAGAAATTCCTAAAATTGTTGATAATAAAGTCACTCAGGTTAAAACAGTTGAATCTAAAGCTAAACATGTTGAGTTTGTAAAACCAGTGTTAGGAAGTAGGATTTCTAAGAAAATGGCTGAAGTTGATGAGAAACCTAGAGAATATCCTAGGAAACTTAATAACTTGCCTAAAGAAAACCAAAGAAATTGGAACAGCCTAATTTCACACAAGTTAGGTAGTGATTTTCAATTACTTAAGAGGGTTTGTTATAGTTGTGGTAGTTTTGAGCACTTAGAGGAAGATTGTTACTACTACCAAAAACCTGTTAGAACTTATGCACAAAAACCTGTATGGAACCAACACACTAGGGTGAACCATAAGAATTTTGCTAAAAGGACTCACCCTCATCCTAATAGAAACATGGTTCCTAAGGAAGTTTTGCTGAGAAATGGTGCTACTAGGACAATTAATACTGAAGCACCAAAAAGGCCCATTCAAAAGAAAACAGAGGTTTCTACTGCTAAGGCAAAAGCAATTTCTACTGCTGAGCCAAAAGTAGTAATAGACACTGTTGTGGGCAATCACTTTTATGCTGTTAAGGCCTCAGCTTGCTGGGTCTGGAAACCTAAAATCAAGGTTTTAGATCATGTTCTCAGACACAGCAGTGCATCAATGGACTTGAAGAAATTTGATTATGTTGATGCACAAGGCAGATCCAAGTCAGTAATGGCTTGGGTCCCAAAGAGAAACTAATTCTCTTACTTTATGTGCAGGGCAATCTACAAGATGAGCTAAAGGATAAATGCATTTTTGATAGTGGATGCTCTGGACATATGACTGGAGACCAAAGCAACCTTGAAGATTTTGAAGCAATGGATGGTGGCTATGTTGCTTTTGGTAATGACCCTAAAGGTGGAAAGATTGTTGGTAAAGGTACTATTAGAACAGGAAACCTGGATTTTGAAAAAGTGTATTTGGTAAATGGACTTAAGTTCAATCTTTTTAGTGTCTCACAAATGTGTGACAAAAAGAATTTTGTTCTTTTTATAGACACTGAATGTCTTGTCTTATCTCCTGATTTTAAGTTGCCTGATGATAAATCTGTGCTACTTAGAGTCCCTAGAACAGACAATATATACAGTGTGGACATAAAGAACATAATTCCTAAAAGAGATTTAACTTGCCTGTTTGCCAAGGCCACAATTGATGAATCCAAACTTTGGCATAGAAGACTTGGCCATTTGAATTTCAAAACTATAAATAAATTGGTTAAGGGAAACCTTGTAAGAGGTTTACCTTCAAAAGTTTTTGAAAATCCTGAAACCTGTGTTGCTTGTCAGATGGGAAAGCAACACAGAGCTTCTTGTAAGTCCAAAGTGGTGAACTCTATTTCTGAGCCCTTATACATGTTGCATATGGATCTTTTTGGGCCAACTTATGTGAAAAGTTTGAATAAGAAAATGTATTGCCTAGTTGTCACAGATGACTATAGTAGGTTTACTTGGGTTTTCTTCTTAGCAACTAAGGATGAGACATCTAGCATTATTAAGGCTTTCATAACAAGAGTAGAAAACCTAGTTAATCACAAAGTTAAGGTAATCAGATGTGACAATGGAACTGAATTTAAGAATAATGTGATAAATCAGTTGTGTGTTGAAAAAGGTATCTTAAGATAGTTTAGTGTGGCTAGAACTCCTCAACAAAATGGTGTTGCTGAGAGGAGGAATAGGACATTAATTGAGGCTGCTAGGACAATGTTGTCTGAGTCAAAATTACCCACTACTTTTTGGGCTGAAGCAGTTAATACTGCTTGCTTTGTGCAAAATAGGAGTAAGGTAGTTAAGCCTCATAACAAGACCCCTTATGAATTATTGCATGGTAGGAATCCTATGATAGATTTCTTGAAACCATTTGGGTGTCCTGTTACTATCTTAAATACAATTGATAACCTAGGCAAATTTGATGAGAAAGCAGACCAAGGATTCTTTGTTGGATACCCCACAAATAGTAAAGCTTTTAGGGTATTCAATAAAAGAACTAAGCATGTGGAAGAAAACTTACATGTTAGGTTTAGTGAATCCACACCTAGTGTTGCTGGAAGTGGACCTGAATGGCTGTTTGACATTGATTCATTAACCAAAAGTATGAATTATGAGCCAGTTATTGTAGGTATAACTAACAAGTTTGCAGGTACACAAGCTAATTCCAATGCAGGTACACAAGCTCAGGAAAATGAACCTGCAAAGGAGTTTGTCTTGATAGAGAAGTGGAAGCTTAATCAAACTTTCAAGGCCAAAGAGAAGGAGGGCAAGAGTTCACAAAGTGATGCTGTTCATAAAGATGTAGAAGGTGGGGATGAACCTTCTAATGCGGAAAAGGTGGTTACTGAGGGACCACAAGTTGCTGATGATGTGCAGAACAAGACTAGCTGTAGTAACTCTGATTCTATTACTAAGTCTTTTAATTCTACTGCTGCACCACAAGTTTCTACTACTGATGAAGATGGAAGATCCTTTGATGATGTTAACTATCCAAATGTTCCTAATATGCCTGGATTAGTTAATGTCTATACAGACACTGATGATGAAGTTGTAGAAGGGTTTGGTGCAGAGGCTGACTTCAACAATATGGAGAATGCAATTCCAGTCAGTCCTATTCCAACTACAAGAATACACAAGAATCATCCAAAGGAGCAAATTATTGGAGATGTTCATTCTGCTATTCAAACAAGAAGTAAAACTAAAGGTTTCAGAGATTTGGTTGATCAAGGGTTATTTGCTCAATCTCTTCATCAGAGAAATAGTCACAAGGATTTACAGAATTGTATGTTTGCTTGTTTTCTATCACAAGTGGAACCCAAGAATGCCTACCAAGCATTAAAAGATGAAAGTTGGGTTAAAGCTATGCATGAGGAGTTATTGCAGTTCAAGCTTCAAGAAGTCTGGACATTGGTGGATCTGCCTTCAGGGAAAAAGGCAATTGGTACTAAATGGGTGTTCAGATGCAAAAGAGATGAAAGAGGAAGTGATCAGAAACAAGGCAAGTGTTGATATAAATAATGCCTAAACACGTTATTAATATTTTTCGATATCTCTACGTTTTGATAATCACAAAATGTAAAATCATTAATCGGAAAATTATGACGTAAACAAGTATTTAGTTGTAAATATCTATTTCTACAACTCAAATCACTTAAGGTATGAATGAACTAATGCTTAATGCATTATATGATCAAAGAAACATTTTCTTAATAACTAGATTTTTTATAAAACATCAAAAACATTTTACATATTTTTGAAAAACATTTTTGGTATTAAATAAAAATGTTTAATCTATTATAAAAATATGAATTCAAATTTTTAACCAAAATTAGTTAAAATGTTCCAGAAAAACCTTCCCCACAAAAGGACAAAATTGGCCAACGGACAGAAGGGGCGGCCCCCTTAATTTTACTAGGCGGCCCCCTTAATTATTAAGGGGACCGCCCCCGCTCCAGTAGACCTCCAGCTGTCCAATTTTTCTCCTATAAATACCAGCCTTCTCCTAGACTTTTACTCACCTTTTGCACACTAAAACTTTCTGTTCTTAATTCATGCTAAACATTGTAAATCCTTTGATCATATTTTCTTAAGCATTGGTTTCTAAGTGATCCAAGCTTCCACCACCAAAAGTGCAAAAGAAGAACTCTACTTCAACTAGTGAAGAAGTGTTATTACTTACCTTATTCAATTGTGTTGTTGTGTAAAGTGTTGTGTAGCTGTGATAAGTAGATCTAAGTGTAACTACGTAGTAGTGTTGTAAATTTGTTGTGAAGTAGTTGTGAATAAGTAGTTGTGAAGTAGTTGTGAAGAAGTAGTCGTGAAGTAGTCGTGAAGAAGTCGTGAAGCCGTTGTGAAGAAGTCGTGAAGAAGTCGTGATTAAGTCGTGTAGAAGTTGTGTTTAAGTTGTGAGATTGGTTCTAGCTACGATTAGGACTCGACATCTAGCTTTGTGTCGTTAAGCCGGTGTAAGCTAAAGTTGTGTAAGGTTTCTCCGCCATAAGGGAGTTTGTTGACATAGTGAAGAAAACTCTCGAGTAGGTGACTCGAGGAGTGGAGTAGGGCAAGGAAGGTGTCCTTGTAGCCGAACCACTATAAATCTCCGTGTTGTGGTTTGATCTTTCCATCTCTCTCTCTTATTTCATTATATTTACCTTACTTGCATTACTTATCTATATTTGCTTATATATGTTCATATTGATCAAGAGTTGAATTCACATAAGATAGAATCGAAGTTTTAAAAAGTAAACAAAAGTTTTTATAAATTAAAAAGACGTAAAACTATTCAACCCCCTTCTAGTTTTCCACAATTGGTATCAAGAGCCACGTCAAACAAGATTTTTAAAATTAACTGTATTTTAAAACTTGAAACGATCTATGGAATCTGAAAAATATTTAGAAGGGCAATCTATGCAAAGACCACCACTATTTGAAAGTGATGGATTTTTATATTGGAAAAATCGATTCGAAACTTATGTGAAGTCAAAAGATCTAGATCTTTGGCATGTTATTACTAATGGTGATTTTTTACCTATTCAACATAATCTTGAAACTAAAAAGGATGAAATTGTACCTTTTGAAAAACAAAGTGATGATTTAAAAAGAAAACTTTCTAAAAATAATGAGGTTAAAATGGTTATTTATAATGCGCTACCACGTAAAGAATACGAAAGAATCTTTATGTGCGAAACCGCAAAAGAAATTTGGAACTCTTTACTAATAACTCACCAAGGTAATAGTCAAGTCAAAGATAATAAAATAGATCTTCTTGTTCAACAATATGAACAATTCACGATTCCGGAAGAGGAATCAATTGATAATGCATTTGCTAGGTTTAACACAATCATCACAAGTTTAAAGGCACTTGATGAGAGTTTTTCTAGTAAGAATTTTGTCAGGAAATTTCTTAGGGCTCTTCATCCAAAATGGCGGGCTAAAGTTACGGCAATTGAAGAATCAAAGAACTTGTCAACTCTTCAACTTGACGAGTTGATTGGCAACTTGAAAGTCTACAAAGCAATAATAAAGAAAGACTTCGAGATGGTCAAAGGAAAGAAAGAGCAAAGCAAGTCAATCGCGTTGAAAGCTAGGAAAGCATCAAGTGACGAGGATAGCTCAACCTCCGAAAGTGATGATGAAGAATATGCCATGGCCGTAAGAGACTTCAAGAAGTTTTTCAAAAGACGAGGAAGATTCGTTAGACAACCACATGACGAAAGGAAAATACTCCAAAGAAACAAAGACGACAAAGGTAGCAAGAGCGAGAGGAAGTGCTTCAAATGCGATGATCCAAATCATCTCATTGGAAGATGCCCTATGATGACAAAGGAGCAAAACCAAAAGGCGTTCATTGGAGGAGCATGGAGTGACAGTGAAGAAGACGAGAAAGAAACCACAAAAGAAGAGAAGTGTCTTATGGCTAAGACATCAAGTGAGGTACGTTCCGAAACCGAATACTTTAGTGATGAAAATTTATCATTAGATGAAAAAGACCTAGATAACGAATATAATAGGTTATGTATATTAGGCCAAAAAGTAATGACTAAAAATAAATCACTAAAACACATTAATAACCAATTAGAAAAAGAAATACTAGAATTAAAAATTAAACTACATAACTTAGAAAAGGGAAAAGAAATTCTTGAATGTAAAACATGTCAAGAAACAAAAAATAAAAATGAAATACTTAAGGAGGAAATTTGTAGGCTTAACAAATTCGAAAATAGTAGTAATTCTCTTAGGGAAATAATAAGTATTCAAAGAGTATCAAATGATAAAACCGGATTAGGATTTAATTCAACTAAGGATTCAAATAGTCAAACTAAAAATGTAAAGTTTGAATGTGAAACTTGTGAGCAAAAACCTTTAGAGTCAAAACCTAAGTATATACTTATAAAAGATAGAAAAATACCCATAGCTAGTGATGAGGAAGTAAAAACCTTTTATAAACCATCCTTAAAAAATGAAGTAAAATACTCTAAACCAAGGTTAAGGTAAAAAACACCTCCACCTAGAAGACCACTTAGTCCTCACCCTCGGCCTAAAACTCCTCAACCTAAAAGAAACCAAAGTATACCAAACCGTCATAATAATAGTTACCCAATGTGGAATTACCCAAATCCACCAAGCTACAATCCTTGGGGAATACTTCCACCATATATGCATCCGAGTCAATTGCAAACCATGTTTGGGCCAAACAACTTTGGACAAATGAGATCATGGGGACCAAGTGGCTAGATTGCATACTCATCTGGAAAGGCATTTTCTCTTTCGTAATTGACTTTTATAAGTTAATACGCTTTGAAGAACTTGAAGACCACATGTTGAAGACCAAAAGGTACGCCACTCTTTCATGCTCACCATTATATGCGTAGATAAATGAACTAGCCAATTACATGCCCCATTAATCTTTTATGCTTAGTATGTTAGTTAGTAGATTTTTCCTTATACATATATACTTATATATACCTATACTACTATTTATACATACTATATATATATATATATATATATATATATATATATATATACTAGTGTCGAAGCCCGCCCGATGGGCGGGCATGACTTGTAATTTACATTTTAACTTAGTCATGTAAGGATATCGGTTTTCTTGTATAGTTATAATTTTATTTATTCATGTACGGATATCAGCTATATTGTATAGTTATAATTAACAGATAGAGTCATGTAAGTAAGTATTATTTTATTGATGTTTGAATTAAAGAATGATGAGATTATTTCTGTCGTTGTATACAATATTGAGTTTGTTTTAAGTTATATTTAGAATAGCATTTGAGTACTTTTACATATGTTGATATACTGTGTTCGTAGATGTGATAGATGGGGCCCCTACCATAATATATTAACAGACATGGAATATAGGTACTTGTTGCAGTTCACCATTGATAGATTGAATCTCATTACCCATACAATAGGGTTAAAAGGAAACTTTATCTTTGTCGGAAAACCGGCAGCGAATAATTGAGTTTATCTGGTGTGTGGATATTTTATGTCATGTGGTTGACTATTGATGTATGGATATGCTAATTATATGTGGTGGCTACATAAACATTTTGTTTTAGCAACAATTGTAACTAAAATGGACCGAAATCTTTGGTAATTATATTAAAGAGTTATTTTTGACACAAACATGATAACCACAAAATGTACCATTCTAGCAGATTATAAGTTGTATCATGTTGTCCTACACGGTTATCTTACCATAGTATATTAACAGACATGGAATATTGGTACTTGATGTTGTTCTCCATCGACAGATTGAAGCTCATTACGCACCAGTTTTAGACGCATCATCTTTTTTTCTTCAAAGTGGCAATCTTGTCCAAACTGATACCAGTTTCCCACCATCACCAAAGCTTTTATCTTAAAAGGGTTATTTCTGTGTAAAACCACCTAAGAAATGGTTAAACATCAAACATGGATCCAACTTAGAATTTTTGATAAAGGTGCATAAAGCAAGTGGGTGAAATTGTAATGCATAGAGTATCTGGTTATATGTTACTTTGTTGTTATACAACGTCTTTTGACTTGTGGCTACTGTATGACAGGAGGTGGTCACCATGATGCTCACATTCCTCATCCACCATAGCTTCCCTGCAACTGATTCTTAATGCATATATTTTATTACATGGTTCAATATACATTGTGGTTGATAAGCTGGGGTACCTATATGTTAAAAAAACCAACACATTAAGTGAAAAGGTAATTTGAAAACAATTAGTTATGAATAAACCGTTTGACCCATTCAAAATAAAACGTTACCCGAATTGACTTATGGTAATGAATATACATAATACTTTATCATAGTGAAAAGGAGAGCGTTGTTATAGACTTGGTTGCATCCATATCACAGGCTCGACAAATATGGATTTACATTCAGGCTGTCTATTTCCCGTGTCACCAACTATTTTCTTCCACTTAAAGATCTCTTTTCCTTGCCCACGCTCGTGAGAAACTATCTGCTCCTGTGAAGCAACAATCCTTCGACATTTCTTGCACGAAAGAGATAGTCTATTTATGTGTACATATAGTGGTTTTCGTCTTATTAGTAATAAAATTATGTTGCGTACCATTTGATGTCAAACTTGGTTAGTACTACTCGAAACATGGTTAGTACCGCTATTGAACGGTTAGTACTGCTACGAACATGGTTAGTACTGCTCGAAACATGGTTAGTACTGCTCGATAACATGGTTAGTACTGCTACAATTTTTATGCTGCTAAGCTTTGATTAATGCAGCTAGCTTTGTACCAACATGTTAATACTGCTCGTAGTACTCTTTAATGTTATCTTTATCACTTATTGACGGACTTGAATATCTTATTGTTGTCACCTGGCTCGAAAGATGAGTTGGGTTGCAGGTCTGGTATTTTGTTTGGGACGCATTTTCTTAAATGAAAATTCCAAGAGTTTTTAATCTCGTTGTCTTTTCTTACTGGCAGTCGTGAGGCTATGGATGCCCACCTTGCATAATCATTATTTATTTTGTGCAGCAAAATAAAAAGATAATAATGATTGTTCGTGTTGTATCTTTAGACACACCCATGTTATCATCAAAAACTAAAAGGAAAAAATTATCATACTGGTAGTCGTAAACGTTAAATGGTGATTACAAAAATTATCATACTGGTAGCAGATTCCCACCTGGTGCTAACCTTGATAATTATAAAGAACCCATACGGAAATGAAACTGGTATTTTAGAAACTTCAAAGGTACTTTCAGCTGTTGACTTAGCATACATACGTTCGACATCTAAATTCACAAGCAAGGCGGAAATCATTTCCAACCTCTACATTAAATGTTTGTTCAAGAGAATTCAGAAATCGTCATTTACTTATCTTTCCAGTTTAAACATTCTGTTTGCATATTGGGATTTACTAACAAATCTATTCAAGTAAAGATTAAGCTCGTCATGTAATCAGGAAGAAAAGCAGTTAAGTGCTACGATGCAATATCTAGGGAACTATTAATCAGTTCAACATCTAAGCAATGTCTAGAAGTCATAATAACAAAAGCTTTAGAAATATATCAATAGGTGAATATGATAAATCGATAACGGCAATATGAATACTAACTTGGGATGGGAACTCCGAGTTTAAAGCCTTTGGTTCAAGGTTATAACCTCCAGGTGCAGCAACTTTGAAAATCCCATACATCAACCTCAGATCAACATCAAAGAGAAACAGCCTCATCCCTTGATAGATCTTTGATACTTGATCTTTCTTATTTTCAGGCAACCCAAGAACCTTGTAACAGAAGCAGTCAGTTTTAATTTTTGAACTACACATGAAGTCCATCCCCATGCTCTCAACCCTCTTCAAAGCCTTCTTTTTGCTAGATGATTCTGGCTTGTCTTCAACAACAGCCAATGTCCCGGATGCTTTTTGTGCATCCTTCCTTTTGTTATTGTTTCTAGGTCGAGCTTTTTTTTCTTTTCTCTTTGAATTTTCACCCAACTCATCACCATTTTTTATTTATCCGTCTATTTTCTCATCTTTTTTGACATCATTTGCCTTGTTCTGCTCTTTATCAGTATTAGCTCCTTCCCCATTACCTACTACCGTAGCACTTCGCGAATCATTTACCTTTTCTTTTTCTCCCTCCTCTTCTGATTTGTCGTCTTCCTCACCTTCTTCCTCCTCATGTTCCTCTTCGTCTTCATCGCCTTCTTCCTCCTCCTGTTCCTCTTCGTCTTCATCATACTCTCCCTCGTCTTCGCCCTCATCGTCATCCTCTTCCTCTTCCACATTGCCTGAAATTCAAGAAGTAACCGCAGTTTTTTCAAATTACAGAATTGACGTAGTTTATATAGTGAATGGAGCAATTGCCATACTTAATATAATTGATGGAGCAATATCTGATTGAGGTGCGTTCTCTCCAGGAATTGAGTTCAATTTGGGAACTGTATCCACTTTGGGAGCTTCATCCACTTCGTTTGCATCAGCCATTGTCCTGCAGAAATGCCACATTGTATGGCCGCAAATGGTTGAGTGTTAACCATCATAGAAACCACCCAAAATGACCATAAATATGAACAAACATGCACTAACACACCATAGACAAAACATCTCTAACGTAAATTCTCTAGGTATGTTTGCTATAAGGGATTCGTAATGAAGTAATGGAAACATGGTAATGTTGGACTGCTAAAGAAATCAATGCCAAATTTCTCAAACTGTCAACGGGTTGATTTGGAAGTTTCATTCCTGGTCCATCCATAACCATCTATCTACTCTACAACTGAGATAGGTATCTCAAAAGTATTATAAAACCTGCAAGTTTAAGATAAATTAACTTGGGCCAGGTCATGAAAAACAAAATACACGTACACTGTAAATCCATATATGTCGACAATAAAAGGGAATCATCACTGATATCCATACAAAAATGCAAATAATTCCCAGAGTGTTCTATATTGTCCTAATTCATATCCAATGCAGGATGGGTTTCATCGTCCATCAGAAACTATCAATTATCTATGACCAATTACCAGATAGAGTATGATTACGTAGATGATAAAACAAACAACTAAAAATACATACAGATTAGAGATTATATCATAGTATCAACTTGCAATATAATGATATATGAGGTACTCACCCTAAGCACAGAGCCAGCAGCAAGATGATCAGTTCCAGACCTTCATCCGTAATCAAAACAGAAACACAACTGTTCTGCAATATATTAAAAACAATCGATAAAAGTTTCAGAAAGCAAGTACTAATAGATGAACATGAGGACTAAACGACTCACTATCAATCCCAAGTTGATTAACAGCAGCAAGAAATTTTCCATGAAGTTTAATCCCATGTTGATCACACGGATCACATAAATTTAGTTGTTAATGCTTCTGTTACTAAACATAGTTACCTTAAAAGATGTTGGTTAAGGTTTGAGATTTACCTGATTCCACGTACATAAATAGTCTAACCCAACTTATCAGTTGACTCATTCTCGTATTTATCCATTGTGTTTTTAAAGCAATTACATCAGCAGTTTTTTCAATCTCAGTCGTATCATCTTCCCCATCAATGTTCTTCGGTTTATTATGCGTCTGGAATTATCTGTACAAAACCAATTTTATAATCATTGATTAGTAGTTACTTATACTTTAATTGTGTTACTTGCAGCAGTGAAACCATATTTTAGGCTACTATCAGACGGTAACTGGTCATGAAAATTATTACCAACATGTTTCAAAAGTGCTTATGTGCTAAGAAATAATCATAATTGCCAATAACAGAACAGTCTGCATAATCAGCTATTTGAATTTGGTAACTTCAAAGTACCTAAGAGTCCACATGTGGCAATTGCCATACTTAATATAATTTATGGATCAATATCTGATTGAGGTGCGTTCTCTCCAGGAATTGAGTTCAATTTGGGAACTGTATCCACTTTGGGAGCTTCATCCACTTTGTTTTCATCAGCCATTGTCCTGCAGAAATGCCACATTGTATGGCCGCAAATGGTTGAGTGTTAACCATCATAGAAACCACCCAAAATGACCATAAATATGAACAAACATGCACTAACACACCATAGACAAAAACATCTCTAACGTAAATTCTCTAGGTATGTTTGCTATAAGGGATTCGTAATGAAGTAATGGAAACATGGTAATGTTGGACTGCTAAAGAAATCAATGCCAAATTTCTCAAACTGTCAACGGGTTGATTTGGAAGTTTCATTCCTGGTCCATCCATAACCATCTATCTACTCTACAACTGAAATAGGTATCTCAAAAGTATTATAAAACCTGCAAGTTTAAGATAAATTAACTTGGGCCAGGTCATGAAAAACAAAATACACGTACACTGTAAATCCATATATGTCGACAATAAAAGGGAATCATCACTGATATCCATACAAAAATGCAAATAATTCCCAAAGTGTTCTATATTGTCCTAATTCATATCCAATGCAGGATGGGTTTCATCGTCCATCAGAAACTATCAATTATCTATGACCAATTACCAGATAGAGTATGATTACGTAGATGATAAAACAAACAACTAAAAATACATACAGATTAGAGATTATATCATAGTATCAACTTGCAATATAATGATATATGAGGTACTCACCCTAAGCACAGAGCCAGCAGCAAGATGATCAGTTCCAGACCTTCATCCGTAATCAAAACAGAAACACAACTGTTCTGCAATATATTAAAAACAATCGGTAAAAGTTTCAGAAAGCAAGTACTAATAGATGAACATGAGGACTAAACGACTCACTATCAATCCCAAGTTGATTAACAGCAGCAAGAAATTTTCCATGAAGTTTAATCCCATGTTGATCACACGGATCACATAAATTTAGTTGTTAATGCTTCTGTTACTAAACATAGTTACCTTAAAAGATGTTGGTTAAGGTTTGAGATTTACCTGATTCCACGTACATAAACAGTCTAACCCAACTTATCAGTTGACTCATTCTCGTATTTATCCATTGTGTTTTTAAAGCAATTACATCAGCAGTTTTTTCAATCTCAGTCGCATCATCTTCCCCATCAATGTTCTTCGGTTTATTATGCGTCTGGAATTATCTGTACAAAACCAATTTTATAATCATTGATTAGTAGTTACTTATACTTTAATTGTGTTACTTGCAGCAGTGAAACCATATTTTAGGCTACTATCAGACGGTAACTGGTCATGAAAATTATTACCAACATGTTTCAAAAGTGCTTATGTGCTAAGAAATAATCATAATTGCCAATAACAGAACAGTCTGCATAATCAGCTATTTGAATTTGGTAACTTCAAAGTACCTAAGAGTCCACATGCAATATCACATTATATAGTCAGATAACCAACTGTAAGAAATAGGATTGCATGACGGGGTTTGTATGTCATACCATAAGACCATAAGCAGATAAGCAATTCTAATAAACAATCACAAATTGTCCAACAAAATGAGAATTGGTACCTAACCGAACAAAATGGGCAAACTGTCCAAAAAGTTGACCGGATCCCGGTCGGAGCCTGCTGCTGCTGCTGCGTAAACCGAAAATGACGAGGCCGGCCCCAGTAAAATTTACATGATGACCTTGATTCCAACTTGGCACCGATATCTTGCCGAAAGATCTACGCTTGCTGTCATGGAGCGTTATTTTATCACGATCCAAAAGGATTCTTTGGGCTTCGCCAATCAATTTAAAAGCATCAATAGAGCCAGAAAACTGGTTTTTATCGGGAGGAAGTATAAGCGCTAATTTTCTGCTTTTTAATTGATGCTTCATCAGTAAAAGGCTCAACTTTGAGGATACCATACCAGTGTTTCTTTGTTGACGGACTGGGCCCACCAGATGGATGAAGTCTTGCCCATAAATCAGAACAATTAGTTTTCCAAAATCCAATCTTGTCATGTTCACGGTCATACATAACAAAAGTATTACGCGCAATGATGCCTGTAGAAAACATTTAATTACACTGAAAATATAGTTGTTAATTTAATAAAAACTGATAGAGAATCGCTCTTTGGTGAAGTTAAAATGCCTCCTAAAAGAGTTGTTGGATCCTTTCCATTTTGAAAAATCACAAGGAAATAGGCACCACGAACCCTTGAGTGCTTTGTATATAAAATAAATGAGATATAAATGAGACAGTAACAAAGTTTGGAGATATTACATGTAATATGATCTGAAAAGAAATGGATAAACTGAAATGAATGCTTACTCTGAATAAGTAGTTTTCAGGGATAATTTCAACTTATGGCCTTTACCGAAAACCATTTCAACTGCTGGGAAGGTTTCTGAGAGTTTTGAAATATCACTGAAGTTACAAACAATTGATATTATGAAAAGATAATTCTATAATTATGGGGTGTTTGGATTAACTTATTTTGCTGGATTTATGAGTTTATCACCTTTCTTAAGTACTAATTCAAACCCATAAGCTCATAAGCCGCAAATATAAGTTAATTCAAAGATCCCCGGCATCCTTCAATTCACTATCGAATTGCGCAATTAGCAACACATTCATCATATACCTACGTTAAAACCATACAATAGTAGTAATAAAAGTAGTCCTTTTTAACTCGATATGAATCAGCAAGTGATCTCCATTTTCAGTTTAGTAGCTTGTTCATGTACCACATCAATAGCTATAATTGACTCAATTACAACGGTCCACATAAATTAGAAGCTTAAAAAGCATTAGCACGCCATGAACCATGTCTTAATGACGACTAACCTTGTAAAATTCGGGAAGATTGTGCAGCTTGAAAACCTCATTAACAACTTGAGCCTGTTTTGTCACCTGTATACAACAATGAGAAGCATAATTAACAAAGAACCACAATGAGAAGCTTTTGATATAATGTAACAAAGAACCACAGAACTTAGCATTGTTGATAACTTTCGCCTGCTAGTTTTACCCAATTAACAGATTAAACAGTGATAAGTCGATGATGATGATGGTGTCAGTTAAGCATTATACTCAAAATAATTCATATACCATGATTACAGATTAGGGTAATGGGAGATGATGATGATGATGATGGCGATTATATGAGGATGTTGATGAAGCTGCAAATTTAGGGTTGTTGTTGTTGCCGTGATGTGCAACTGTTTTTTGAATAGATTAGGGATATTTACGATTTGATTGAGTGAAGCAGGTAATGTTTATGTAAGGTATATTAATTTTGTTTTTCAAAGGTATATCACAATTTGTGACATGGTCTAATGGTTGAGGCTCTTGTGAGTTGACGACCTGCCCAACGTTCGAATCTTGCGAGGGCTTTATTTTTTACACAATTAACTTCGAACGAACTTTAGTTTAGTTGATTTGCTTATGTGGCACAGTTTAAAAACATAAATACTTGAACTAAATACTAAATGAATATTTATCTCGGTGCGCCATAAATATCTGGGCATATCTCAATTGTGATGATATTTTATGTTTGTTATGTAGTAAGGTCAGTTGCTATATTCATTATATTGAATTTGCCTGAAAAAGAAAATGCATAATTATTACTTCCCTTTTTTTGATCTGATGATATGTATTTTACCCAATCAAGCCATTTATAATTAAACGGGTCAAAATTGCCACCTAACCCATGTCAATGTTTCAAAGAGAATATGTAATGCACAAGCGAATATGATCCTACCTGGAGCTAGATTTCCAAATGTTCCAGCCACAATAGTAGTGATGTGAGATTCCTTGTCCTTTAACAATTTTTCTAGTCCGAAGTCAGAAACTCAAACCTCAAAATTTCCATCAAGCAGAATGTTACTTGATTTTATATATCGGTGAATGATTCGGGGGAAACAATCATGATGCAAATAAGCCAACCCTTTTGAAGCTCCCATTATGATGTTAAGTCGAGCATCCCAATCTAGTAGCTCAGCTTTCTTCCTCTTATCCATCATTTGACGCCCTAAATCGACCTTTTCCTCTTCTGGCTCACTTTCTTTTGCGGGGTTTGCGGTTTGAGCTTCCAAAAACCTTATAAGGCCTTAATTGACTATTTCACCCTGATCAGATTTTTCAATTTTATCCAATTCTTTGATGTTTGTTGCTGTAATCTGGAAACTGCCGGTAATGGTCCCTCATTTGTCAGTTTATTGTTTTCATCCATAAAAGAAATCCTTTTTGACTTTTTTTGGTTCACCATCGTCATCTTGTTCAGAGGCTATGTCACTTTCAACTGATTGAGTATCTTGTGAAGAAGTGTCGGGAACCTCTAGAAGAAGGATTTCATCAATTGATTCTCGTACAAGCTTAACAGCGTCACTTTGAGTAAACTAAACTCTACAATTTCTTTCAATGTGATCTTCCACTTCTTGCATATTCTTTTCTTCACTGTTCGTGGAATATTCCCCATCAAGAAGTAGCTCGGATCCAACTTTTGTAGCGATATCAGTTACCACATGTCGTTGATAAATCATATGCCACCTTTTCATGCGTTTTTCTTTCTCCAAATCAGGTTCTGATTCTTTATTCTTATCAGAATCTAGTTGTGAGTCCACCACACGCGATTCACTTATCTCTTGAAGTTCACCTTTTGTTTCAGAATTGACCCTTTTGAGCTCAGCAGTCTCGGTTCTGGTGTATCTTCTTGGGCAGGAGCCATGGTTTCGAAAGCTTAACACCTTAAAGTAAAATGGATAAAGTTGACTAATAAGCAAGTGAAAATTAGAACAGAGTTACTACATCATCAAGCACACAATGAGTATACGTACAGGCCTAAGAAGGTACATTTGATGCCGCTATTGATGGCTGTGACGGAGTCTTCCGTACAGCTTCTCATTTTTTCAATGCAGACACATATCCATAGTTTTTTTTCCATACTAATCATACACACCTTATATCGTATTTTGATGAAGCTTTCCTAAATGCTTGGTTGCATTATTGCTAGAGTTCATGTCAGCACCAGGTGTTTGATAAAAAAGATAACATAATAAGAAGTGCTTCATGTAAAAACTTAATGTGAAATATTGGGGTACAGTCTTGAGCTATGATTTAGACGTACGATAAAGTGGGATCTTTGATAACTGTTGTTACTTGAAGTACACCGTTAAATGGCTTGATTGGAGTGACTCCATTATACCGGCAATACTTTTCATGTTTGACGCCACTGATACTTGGCAGAACATAGGAATCCATGGTTGCTTGATAAATTAACACATAAGTATTTAGTAAAAAAGATTAAAGCTTTTTGTGATCATGGTAAATTAGTAAACTGTTTTTGTACATATAAAATATGATATCAAACAATCTACCAATGGAGTGGCTAGCATTGATAACATTTCCAAATAGTGGTGGAATAGGAATTAATCTTCTTCAGGTTACTCCATTGACTTGGCTTGAAGTTTGGCTAGATAATATGATGGCAAGTGTACCTGGGTTGGCCATCTGTTATCATCAAAATGATGTCGTTCAAGGATATGAGCTGTTGAAAACAGATAATATTTTTCATTCCAAAGGTTTATCTAAAATGGCTCTCCCTTTTTTTATCCTGAGATCGTTTGAGAGCATGGCCATTCAGTTTTACGCTTCCTTCAAGAAAATTGCAAGCAAGACCCTAGAGCTTATTGGGCACTTTTTGCCACTAATCGAGTTAATTTTCTTTCTGGCTTCTTTATTCCTGTTTTTGCTAAAATATTGGTTGTTTTTAGTTTACGTACCGCTCTACAAAAATGCTGGAGAGGATAACATTCAACTTTTGTAAATCTCGTGTGTACCTCAGATTCCTTCACATGTCATCTAGCGCTTTCTTTGGTGCATCTTCTTTTACCTCGTCTTGTTGAACATCTCCATTTTCAGCATCTTGCTGGTTCCAACCAATGTAGATATGCCAGATCGGCTGGGTGAAGAAAAGAATGAAGAGCTCATGTAATTTTGTACTACACTCGCTTCCTGTAGTAAAGAATTCATTACATTAGGATTGTAACAGGTTCTTTTCCGATGAGGTCAACCCAACTTGTCAACATTTTTTTGAATTTCACAGATAGTTATATACTCTGTATATATTTTCAAAAATAAAACGATTTGCGGGGTTGTACAAACTTTGATACACATTAGAAGACTTTTGACTCATTTAACAGTTTTATTTTTAGCTTAACTGTTAAAGTCTAGCTATTTATCACATCTACGATTGTGTTTGGAATTGCATTTTTTAACTGATTATTGTGACTTAACAGAACATGCTTCTGATAATTTAGGGGTCAAATTATCAGTTTCAGACATTATTTTTTCACTTTATATATTATGAGTAATTTCTTAAATTATCAAGATTTGACAAACACTCAAATTTCAGACATCTGATATTCTGATTCTTATAGGCCATTGTGGCCCATCCAAACACTATCTTGTGTATTTTCTACCAACCTTTCATTACAACTGATTATCTAATTGTGATTATAAACACCCTTTTAAATCTAATTAAGCAATCCTTAACACATCACCAAATGTAATGCAAATCATAGTATGGGGAACAATGGGGGAAAATCAAAAGGAGAGTGAAGCAATAGAGGCTTACACAAGTCATCTATAAAAGCGTTAGCTAACTTATCACATTTTGTCTTTAAGCGAATCTCAATCTCACAAAGAAGTGGCATTTGGTATTCCGCGACATCCTACAACCAATGAGATGTTCAATCAGCATAGTATATTAAGGTTTGCTTGCGTAAAACACCAATGTACATTGTTTATTAATACTACTATTAATAAGTGAATATCAAGTTATCATCTTACCATAGGCAACGGTGCCTGTTATGTTTGCTCTTTGTAATTCTCTTATTTATAGAATGTTTTTCTATATTAGCTATGAGACTTGATAAGCGTTTTAGTTTTAAAAGAAGCTCACGAACCTGCTAGTTATAACCCTTCATGACAACCTGATGACCTCTTGAGATGAGAGTGAGTCCTCGCAATTTCTTGTCCAAATGAATAGCCAGCTCCACGAGGAGAAATTCCCCAGCCACATATGTCATCTGGATCAGACCATAAGAGGTCGCACATCGGTACTTCATGTGGGACCTACAAAATCACCCACCAAAATATCAACTATAAAATGCATGTCACTTGGGAAAAAACACATAACTAAATGTGTCCATTTTTACCCGTTAACTTATATATGTATAACTATCACACAACTTCTAGTTTCACGTTATCAAGGTTAAATGAAAGTGACTATAAAGTGTGCAAAGGTGAAATGTAAGTTAGGTAATAATGATAATACTTGGGCAAGATCCTAGACACCTCCGTCCCATTTATTGAGAGCTTGAAGTAAGTACTTTGTAGCAGCTGGATAGAGTCTCCTCGTTAACATCACTGCGCAGGAGTACTAACACGTGGTCCGGTCCGCTGTGATGCTGAAACACCTACATTAAACATGTTGAAGAATGGTAATCATATGTATAGCTTCTTTTGAAGCAACAGTAGTATTTGGTATCCCTTTTTTACCCATTTTCTTAGCAATTTCGACATATTCGTCTAAAAGAATTGTAAAATGGTCTAATATACTTTGGAATTTGCTCCATATCAATAATATCCTACCTAAAAATACGTAGTATGAAGGCGGTACTTGTTTATCGTATCTTTTAGAATGCGAAATTTTATTTCACTTGTAAGGGAGTGTTTAATATTATTTGTATAAATATCGTTTCAAGCTATAAACACATGTGAGCCCTCATTCACCTTCCTCTTCATGCTAGAAAACATTTTCAATCCTGCAAGTATCAAGTTATACATTAAACCAAGAGGTATGATTTAGGATAAAAAAAAAGAAAAAAAAACTTTGAATCACTACCCTGTAATATACATGTGCAAGTAAATGGTTTGTTGCATTGCGATTAAGAAGCGTTGCTACTTTTTTAAAAAGATGTTCAAAAACAATATGTAGAAAAACCTAATGAGATGGGGCAATGCTAATTTGATGTGGTAAACGAAATATGACTGGAATACGTAAGGTATCATCTGACCTCGGCTCCCGCATTTTTTCATCCTAGTGAATTGAATGCTATAAATATCTCCACATCAGATACAGGTTCTGAGACACCAAACTGGAAAAGATATGTAGACGAACAGGCACAAGCTTGTGCTTTTGGTTGAGCAACCTTAACATGGTCATATCTGCAACGACTACCATATACACAAGTTCCTTTTTGATAAAAAGTACACACCTGTTAAGACATGACATAGACCGAAACACGGGTTTAGGGAATTCATTAAACTTTTCAGTTGATATTGTTACAAACACCACATCACAATAAAGAAAATATAAACAACATCCATCAATCATAAACCCCCAAAAATGTAACTTACTTGATCAGGCATAATCTTTTCTGCAAAAAAAGATAGCACAAAAAAAAATTGAATGGTAAAAAAAACAATAAACAAAATATAAACTACATCTTTAAAAAAAACTAAAAAACACCATGCATGCATTATACGCAGACATTTAGGGAATGCAAACAAACATGGAGATATTTAACCTTTAATGTTCCATTCCTCAGTTGCCGATCCTCAATGCCAAATAAAACACAGGTTAAAGTTCCATTCCTCAGTTGCCGATCCTCAATGCCAAATAAAACACAGGTTAAACACTGATTAGGGTTAACAATAATTTTTTTACCTCTTCGATTTGAGATGAAAGAGACGTAGGGCCTGTGTAAAATCGTGTTTCATTAGGGTTTTAAATGAGGCGTATGTTTTTTTTGTAACAAACCGTAATATAGAGAAAATAAATATGGGATTTATATTCTAGGGTTTTAAGAATGTGTTGTTATTAAGATATTACATTTTGATTTTAAATTGTCTATCACAACTTCTGGCTTGTTCCATTGGTTGAAGTGCTTGTTTCTGAACTAATAGACCCAGGTTCAAATCTTGCGAGGCCTACATTTTTTACACAATTAATTTCGAATTAATTCCGAATTTTGCATATTTATGATTATGTGGCATTAAAATGATTATGTGGCATTGAGGTGGCATTTATGTGGCATTATCTACGTGTAACGCCTCCTGTTATATATAATGTAGAGATATATATATATATATATATATATATATATATATATATATATATATATATATATATATATATATATATATATATATATATATTATATATATATATATATATATATATATATATATATATATATATATATATATATATATATATATATATACATATAAATATATACGCACATAACCTAGATACGTCATTTGTTGACTATCTAGAACTAAAAGAAATTGTTCGTCCTCGAACCTTTTCTTCCCCCTTTGCCTCTTTTGAACTCTAACGTTCAACACGAAAATCTTCCGTGTCCACTGTTACATAACTCATGGTGATGAAGAGAAGTGAGTTAAGTGGATTAACGTAGAAGTAGCTCTTTGACCGTCGAGTCAAATAAACTATGGATGAAACAAACTCCCGTCATCGCCAGCACCTATCTCCGTCATTACCTCATCATTTCTTGACTCCAGTCAACATCCCACACTTACACATAATACTAATATATATATATATATATATATATATATATATATATATATATATATATATATATATATATATATATATATATATATATATATACGCACATTTCTTCCCAATCCTTAAACCTCTTGTCGACTTGACGTCTTGAGCATTTTGTCCAAAATTATCAAGATTAAGTTTATTAACGAAATGTTAATAAAATGTGTCAAGTATTCCTTCTTCGTGCCAAATAAACGTATTTTTGATATATTATAAATATATACATATAAATATTTTGCCGTCAGAAACAAAAATCAAGTAATTCGAAAATTTGGCAGGCGGCCCCCTTAATGTTTAAGGGGACCGGCCTACTGTTGCTGCCAAAACGAATTTTCTCCTTGAAAACTTTGCCAAACACCCCATTTTTCAAACTCACTTCACTCCCACTCTGCTGTATACGAACTGCCATCCCAAATCCATCATCTTATCACCAATTCGGGTCAATTTCACAAAGGGCAAACATCTATACATCGATTAGCAACACATTTTGTAAGTTTTCCAAAACACATTTCATCTAATTTCATTCAATTTTGAGTCTAATCTTAATTAGGTCTTTTGCTAAATTTTTTCCAAACTTAAATTTTATTGAAATTAAGTCTAAGAATGTTGTAATCAAATGCTCCCCATAGGATTAGAATGATTAATCAACCTAGAAACTAAGTAATTAATAAAACCATTATGTCAAACTAATCATTCTTTTTTCAAAACTAATCATATTGTTGAATTATGCCATAAACACTTGTTAAAACTAATCACATTGGTTTGTTACAACTCACAAATACTAAAAATATATTTTTCAAATCATAAAAAATGTTTTTGTTAAATATAAGAGAGTGTTTGGATTAGGAGCTAGAATCATCAAAACTTAATCTAGATTAAGTTTATAACTACTTGTCAAAGTTTGTAAACATGAAATTAGTTTTTTTAAGTCGTCAAGATACATAATTCATATGTATATTGAAATTTTACTAGTTATCTTCTTATTTAAAGGAGCGTTTGGCACAACATTTTGAAAGAAATTTTTGAGTCAAAATCTAAGTTACTTAACATAAACACTCGTAAGAAATAGCTAGATATACAATCCAATGTTTGTCTAGCCACATTTCAAGGTAGCTTATGACGTATAAAAGAACGTTAGGATATTGTTGATTTCTTGTCATAATGTCCCTATAACTATTCTTTAACATCATAAAATACATTTCAAGTGAGTTAAAAATTAAAACTAAGGAACATTGTAAACTACTTCTTAGGATTTAAGTTTTAGAGTCGAAGTATGTTTACGTTCCACATAAGTAGCATATTTAATATATGCATGTCATTTTCTTATTTTTTTTTGTTTGTTGCCATCCTGTATAGGTGAAAATGCCCAAAGTGACAGTTGGCGATGTCTCAAGATCAAAATCATACATTCCAAAGGTTTCCGCTATTCCAGGGATAGCTCCCTCTGTTGCTTGTCTCTATCGTCACATTGAGGATAGAAACATTCATGAGGGGAGAATTGTCCATCCATCGTTCTATGAATCCGACTACATAGAACGTATGTTTTCCAACGTAAGTCTTGATTGTCTCTACAAAATTAATGAGCCAATCATTCCGCGCTTTGTCCTTGACTTCTATAGTCAAGTGGTATTGCAAACCGATCCCTTTGGCACTATCCTCATATCCTTCATGATTCAACACCAACTCATCACTCTTACTCTTGCTCAATTCGGGCAAATTCTAGGAATTCCCTCCTCCGGTCAAGCTGTCTTCTCAAATGAGTGGGACCTTTCTTCTCTTGAGCTTAATCGACCTCAAGAGGGTCCTTACTACTCCGAGATTCCATCTCCTGAAGAGATTCGTCAATATCTTGGGCTAGCTCGTGGTACGACTAGTCGAAAGATCAAGTCAAAAGATGTTGAAATCTCTGAAAACCAAATCCTTCTCAAAGATCTACGCCGCGACATGAAGAGTTGGGAAGAACTCATTCGTGAGAATGCGTTCGGTACCAGTGGTCATCGTGATCATGTCGTGGCAAACATAGTCCACATGTTGTATTGTATCGTTGCTGAACAACCGTACAATTTGGCATATCTCTTTGTCTACCGTATCATGTCCGCCAAAAACACTCATAATGCAAATCTACCATATGGTATGTTTCTCACTCGTCTCTACAATCATGTCATGGTACACTATCCACATCTTCGGAGTCCAATTTATGAGTTTGTTCAACCAACCCTCAATCTACTTGCTCAAGTCCGTACCCGTCGCCCCCGTAGTGACAAGGGTAAATCTCGTAAGTCAGTCTCGTTTCCACCTCGTGGTTCCACGTCTCATCAAGGTGATGATGATGATGATGATGATGCGGAGGAAGGCACATCACGTGCTAGTACCCCATCACCAAGGACTTTCGTTGAAAATCTCCCAGATCTTGATTACACCGAGTATCAAGTTCCTCCTCATGTCGAAATGACAGACGAACTACTCTTCAAAAGGCAAACCGAGATGGTCAACTCACAACGGCAGATGCACCATGAAGTACGAGGCGGCTTCAAGTCCATTGGAAAGTCACTTGGAAAGTTGTTTGGGAAAAAGAAGAAATAAACATATTTGATGAATGTTTAGTTGATTTTTATTAGACACTTATATGTAGTACTATTATATTGACACTTGCTTGCTATGACTTTTATCATGTTAGTTGATAAACTTATTAGAACCTAGCTACTAGTTTATTTGAAATTATATGACTATGCTTCTAATATAATTGTTTTATGTATATTGTTTTAAATATGCAATTGATAATATTTAATCATTCTTGATGTACATGATCCAAATGGAACTTGCTGCAAAGACACCCTAAAAATAACCTTTTTCTGGAAATTTTTCAAATTTGGTCGCCTGGGAAATCACCAGATGGGCGGCCCCCTTAATTCCTTAGGCGGTCCCCTTAATTTTTAAGGGGGCCGCCCAACAATTAAGGGGACCGGCCATCTGGACAGTAAATTTTACTGTTTCCTTTTGCATCTTGTGACCACTTTTACCTAGCCCCAGCTACCATTACCCTTAATGCACGAACTGGACTTGGAATATTACCACAATACCTCCATAATTTGCCTAAATCAACCACATTTTCACAATATAAAAACCCTCCTTACAATTACCTTTCACTCCATCAACCATCACCTTCATCAAACACCCATTTTCATCCACAATGCTATCACCAAAATCCTCCATCTCTAAGACTTCAAGGAAACAAAGACTTGTTATCATACCACCAAAACAACCTTTCATTGACCTAACCCAAGATGACATCAAAACTCCATCACCACCACCTCAAAATTCATCCCTAAGTGCACCAAATGCACCATCAAAAACACCATCCACCCATGGAGCTTCATCTTCCTCCATTCCATCCACCTCATCCATAAATGACTACATCCACACTCACCTAACATCATCACCAAGAGCATCATCACCACCATCCACTCAAGAACCTTCATACACCCAACTTGCCATTTCCCTATCACCCATCACACCTCTTGATGCTCACTTTTCACCATCACCAACCCCACCACCATTCTTTCCTATACCTTGGGCAATGCTTGAAGCCCATGGTGATAATTGTCTTTGTTGCGTCCATAACCGGACCTTAATCTTTGGTCTTAGAGATGAGATACACTACATGTTTTCATCTCTTGAACACATGATTACCAACCCACAACCACCACCTCCTCCACCTCCTTCACCCACTACACCACCACCACCTCCATTTTCACCCAATTAAGCATATGCAATGCTTAAAAATAATTTTTCAAACCCTTCTTGCAAGCAAGCTCCATGGAAGACCATGTACCTCTAAGATGATTATGTAGTTTCATTAGTAGATTTTGTTTGTATGCTTGCATGCTTCATGTTGTAATCTTTTGGTTGTGTACTTATCCACAACACCTTTATTACATGAATGATCTTATTCGATATGCTTGCTTATTGTTGTTACATATACTTGTGCTTCTAACATTTTTTTTGCAAGCATTCCATAGCTCGTTTCCTTGGTGCCCCCAAACGAGGGGGAGTACACATCAAGGGGGAGTTCTCGTCCCGACAAATTTAGATTCTAAAACTTGTCGGCTTAACCTTTTTGATTCTACAAAAAGGGGGAGAAATAGATGTAAACTCACTAAATACTTGTCTAAAAACTAATTTTTAGATTTAATGAGTTTAGATTTTGTAATCATCAAAAAGGGGGAGATTGTTGATATAAATAATGCCTAAACACGTTATTAATATTTTTCGATATCTTTACGTTTTGATAATCACAAAATGTAAAATCATTAATCGGAAAATTATGACGTAAACAAGTATTTAGTTGTAAATATCTATTTCTACAACTCAAATCACTTAAGGTATGAATGAACTAATGCTTAATGCATTATATGATCAAAGGAACATTTTCTTAATAACTAGATTTTTTATAAAACATCAAAAACATTTTATATATTTTTGAAAAACATTTTTGGTATTAAATAAAAATGTTTAATCTTTTATAAAAATATGAATTCAAATTTTTAACCAAAATCAGTTAAAATGTTCCAGAAAACCTTCCCCACAAAAGGACAAAATTGGCCAACGGACAGAAGGGGCGGCCCCCTTAATTTTACTAGGCGGCCCCCTTAATTATTAAGGGGACCGCCCCCGCTCTAGTAGACCTCCAGCTGTCCAATTTTTCTCCTATAAATACCAGCCTTCTCCTGGACTTTTACTCACCTTTTGCACACTAAAACTTTCTGTTCTTAATTCATTCTAAACATTGTAAATCCTTTGATCATATTTTCTTAAGCATTGGTTTCTAAGTGATCCAAGCTTCCACCACCAAAAGTGCAAAAGAAGAACTCTACTTCAACTAGTGAAGAAGTGTTATTACTTACCTCATTCAATTGTGTTGTTGTGTAAAGTGTTGTGTAGTTGTGATAAGTAGATCTAAGTGTAACTACGTAGTAGTGTTGTAAATTTGTTGTGAAGTAGTTGTGAATAAGTAGTTGTGAAGTAGTTGTGAAGAAGTAGTCGTGAAGTAGTCGTGAAGAAGAAGTCGTGAAGAAGTCGTGAAGCCGTTGTGAAGAAGTCGTGAAGAAGTCGTGATTAAGTCGTGTAGAAGTTGTGTTTAAGTTGTGAGATTGGTTCTAGCTACGATTAGGACTCGACATCTAGCTTTGTGTCGTTAAGCCGGTGTAAGCTAAAGTTTTGTAAGGTTTCTCCGCCATAAGGGAGTTTGTTGACATAGTGAAGAAAACTCTCGAGTAGGTGACTCGAGGAGTGGAGTAGGGCAAGGAAGGTGTCCTTGTAGCCGAACCACTATAAATCTCCGTGTTGTGGTTTGATCTTTCCATCTCTCTCTCTTATTTCATTATATTTACCTTACTTGCATTACTTATCTATATTTGCTTATATATGTTTATATTGATCAAGAGTTGAATTCACATAAGATAGAATCGAAGTTTTAAAAAGTAAACAAAAGTTTTTATAAATTAAAAAGACGTAAAACTATTCAACCCCCCTTCTAGTTTTCCACAGCAAGGTTGTTGGCTCAAGGATACACTCAGGAAGAGGGAATTGATTATGATGAAGTATTTACACCTGTAGCAAGAGTAGAGGCTATCAGACTATTCTTGGCATTTGCTTCATTCAAGAACTTCACTGTGTATCAGATTGATGTGAAAAGTGCTTTCTTGTATGGAAAGATTGATGAAGAAGTTTATGTGATGCAACCACCTTGATTTGAAGACCCTGATTATCCTGATAGGGTTTACAAGGTGGAGAAAGCACTCTATGGACTACATCAAGCTCCTAGAGCTTGGTATGACACCTTATCCAAGTTTTTGTTAAACAATGGTTTCAGCAGGGGAACCATGGACAAGACTCTGTTCATCAAGAAAGACAAAAAGGATATCTTATTATTACAAGTATATGTAGATGATATCATTTTCGGGTCTACAAATAAGGTGTTATGTGAGGAATATTAAGAAGCTCATGCATAGCAGATTTCAGATGAGTTCTATGGGAGAACTCACTTTCTTTTTGGGGCTTCAAGTTAAGCAGAAGGCAGATGGGATTTTCATCAGCCAAGACAAGTATGTGGCTGATATTTTGAAGAAATTTGGCTTTTCTGATGTGAAACCAGCAAAGACAACCATGGAGACCAACAAACCTCTGATCATGGATGAAGATGGGGAAGAAGTTGATGTACATCTCTACAGATCAATGATTGGTTCATTGATGTATCTAACTGCTTCAAGGCCAGACATTATGTTTGCTGTGTGTGCCTGTGCCAGATTTCAAGTGACCCCTAAAGTATCTCACTTGAATGCTGTGAAGAGGATTTTTAGGTACTTAAGGAATCAACCTAGGTTGGGCCTTTGGTATCCTAAGGATTCACCTTTTGATCTGGTGGCATACTCAGATAGTGATTATGCTGGAGCAAGTTTGGACAGAAAATCAACTACTGGAGGTTTTCAATTTCTTGGACATAGGTTGATCTCTTGGCAATGCAAGAAACAGACTGTGGTGGCTAATTCAACTACTGAAGCTGAGTATGTGGCTGCTTCTAGTTGCTGTGGACAAGTGCTCTGGATTCAGAATCAACTGTTGGATTATGGGTACAACTTTATGAACACCAAAATTTACATTGATAATAACAGTACAATGTGTATTATTAAAAATCCTGTTTTTCATTAAAAAAAAACATATTGAGATAAGACATCACTTTATAAGAGATTCTTTTGAAAAGAAATTAATTCAAATTGTTAAAATCCATACTGACAATAATGTTGCAGATTTGCTCACAAAAGGTTTTGATGTGGGTAGATTTCAATTTTTAATTGCTAGTATTTGAATGATCAATCTTTGAAAATTTCTTATCTCTTTGTGTTTTTAATGTTTTGTAAGGATTTGTACTGTTATTAGTCAATCAAGTTGTTTCTACTGCTTGCTATAATGTATGGTTGGTTCTGCTGTTAGTTATATTTAGCCTGCTGCTAGTTGTTAATTCAACTGCTAAGTATAACTTTGGATTGTGATTATTGTGGAATATGCTTTCTTGTGTTTTTTTTGTTTTGGACTAACCATTTGCATGAAAAGTCAAAGGGGAAAGCTTATCTGATGAGAAAAAGATGTTTGAAAAGATCAGCAGACATTCTACTGCTAGTGAAAAAGTTTCTGCTGCTGGAGTTCTGCTGCTCACTTTGGAACTTTTGGGATTCTACTGCTTGGTTTCAAAGTTAAGGGTTGATTTTGTAAATTTGGCGCGAATAAAACCTAAATCGATCCATAGGGATTTACCTAATTGGATTTCACAAATAACTTTGTGCGCCTAAAATTAACTTTATTTCAAACCCTCACACACTTTTTACCATCTGATCATAAAACCCCTAAAATCAAAACCCTAATTTCACAATGGCGGCATGAACATTCTCTGATAACCACAACCAAGTTGTGTTTCTTCAAAAGACCCAAGAAGCTGAGGGTTTTGCTGAAGTTATTGACTTTCTTAATGCTACTCATATAAGGTATGCATTAACAGCAAATCCCACTATATACTTTTCCCACATGAAACAGTTCTGGTCTACTGTTAAGATCAAAACTAAAAATGGGAAAGAATATTTAAAGGCTGTGGTAGATGATCAAAGGATAATTATTTCTGAATCATCTGTAAGAGAAGCACTTCATTTTACAGATGATGAGGAAATACTTTGCCTTGATAATTCTATCATTTTTCAAGAACTTGAAAATATGGGGTATGAGAAGAAAAATAATGGTTTAAAGTTTTTCAAAGGACATCTCTGCCCTCAATGGAAATTTCTTCTTCACACCCTTCTCCATTGTCTAAGTCCTAAAACTACAGGGTGGAGTGAGTTCAGTACAACTCAAGCATCTGCTATGATTTGTCTGACCACAGGTGATGAACTCAAATAAGTACATTTTATTATCATCATTTATCCTATTTATTTAACTTGTTTTATTATATTATGTATGAGAATTGATACATAATCGTTTACTTTTGTAATTCTCAGTTAAAAACAAGCATTTGGTGAAACTTAGCTATTATGGACTAAAAATGGAGAAAAATGATCAAGATTGGAAAAGGTTGCTGAAATGAAGAGATTGAAGACCATTGCCTGACTTTGAAGAATGCACGCATGCAATTCTGTCATGCGTTGCATATGAAACTTTGGTCAACGAAGAAGAACCAACTTGTTCTACTCCAGATGCGCCGCATTATACTTCTTACATATGGCGCATCACTATCAAGATTTCACCAGTTTCGATCCAAGATACAAGAAGACATGCGCCGCATACAGTTATGAAGATACGCCGCATCTCAAGGCGGTGTACGAATATTCTGGAATATAATAACCTTGGACCCCACGTGAAGTTAAGTCAATGCGCCGCATCTACTTATTCAATGCGCCGCATCTTACCTCAGACAGAAACTATAAATACCCCAAGGCCAGACGAATTTAAAAAGACTTTTGACGTACGTGCCATATATCCCTAGACGAGCGAACGAATTCAGACGAATAGGCAGCACAAGACACACCCGAACGAAGATACAAGAGCTGTAAGAAGGTCCTGCATGTGTTTAATTCATTAAGTAGTTTTGTTTCATTGTATTAGTACACTTTAATTCATCAGGATTGGTGGCTTGTGTAATGTGACAACGGAAAGGTTGCACTCCCTTAAAACTGCTTTCCTATTAATTAAAGTTTATATGTTGATGTCTTTGGTGACTTTTATTAGTGCATTGATAACCTCTGTGTCTATTAGTGGCTTGTTGTATGTGACTACGGAAGATCATATTGCTCCCACGGTTATAACTAACTTGATCACTTAGGAATAAATTTTAGACATAAGTAATCATTAAGGGTTTACTCGCCGATAAGATTAGAGCCAACGAGAAAGGGTTAATTACATACACTTCATATAAAACTAGCAATAAAACAAGTGACAAGCTACTTAATTATCAGGACAGGTCTTCTTATTGTCTCAAGTATTTATCTGTGTACGTGCGTGCTTATCGCTGATTCGTGCTAATTAGTTTAGTTTATTATTTAATTGCAACCAAAACGTGCCAGTCTCTCAGGCTGAACCCCCTTGCGTTAGATTAGGTTGTATAATTGACTTAAGATATTAAAATACTGATTAGAATAACTAGATAATACGTTCCACTCTTAGTGATCGACACTCTACTTACCATTATATTCATACTGACCGGGTACACTGCTCGTTAAGTGTGTGTGTTATTGATAAGTCGGCAAAATATAAATTTAAAACTTGAGTAGGCATTAATACTGCTAAACCGCAACGACACATCACGCGCATCAAGTTTTTGGCTCCGTTGCCGGGGAGTGAATTGTTATTATCTGTTAATTTGATTAGTATTTTAATTAGGGTTTTTCTTTTTAATTTTTAGATTTTAACCGCTAACCGTGTTGTGTATTAGATTAATTGCATTCTTTGTATTATTTGCATATTTTCTGTTTTGTGTGTTATTTGTTTTCTTTTATTTTTTGTTGCTTTTCGTTTGTGTTTATTTTTGTTTTTATTTTTCTGTTTTTCTGTATTCTGCTATCGTTGTACTGAGCTAATTCAAACGATACGGCGCATCTATTTTCATAGATACGGCGTATTGCGTTTAATTTTTATAAAATACAACGCGTTTAATTAATTCGATACGACGCATCTTTCCCCAAGATACGGCGTATCTGTTTTTAATAAGAAATTTTTTTAAGCAATAACGCCATACGACGCATCTGCTTTTGCAGATACGGCGTATCTATTATTTTAATTAAAAACAGTTTTCGAATTATTAAACAGATACGACGCATCGATCTCTGTCGATACGGCGCATCTTCTGAATCAAAAATCTTGTATTTTGAAACGTAACGAAAATACGGCGCATTAACTTTTGTTAATACGACGCATTTAATTTTAATAAATATACGTTGATTTTTGATAATTAAAACTGATACGGCGCATTCTAATTTATAAGCGGCGTATCTATTTTCTGAATAAAAGTCTGATTAAATTTTAACGATTATAAGATACGGCGTATCCAACTTTTTGGATACGGCGCATCGTCTGCAGATATCAGTAACTTTTATTTTTCGTATTCCATTTTCGTTGTTGATTTTCTGATATATTACTTTCTTGAACAAATCCTACTGATGCTTTCGTGATTATTTCAGAAGGAAAATGGTCGGATTCGGAGAACTGATTGACTTCGACTTCGAAGCCAAATTTATGGATGGAATATTAGTGCAAGATAAATCACTCGAACGTTACGATGTGGACTACATTGAACTTAATGACCTTGATGGACCATTAGAATCTAATGATCTGTTCATGGATGATGCGGAATCTGAGTTAGAAGAAGGAGAAATTCTGGATAGTCCAAAAGTCAACATTATTAATACTAGGAATTACGATGAATTTGAGGGATTTCATGGTTCTTGGGATTACGGTAGAAGGATCCACGCCGATTGTGCTTACAATTTGCAATTCCCATGCATGATTGGGTACAAGTGTATTGACGCCAATTTCTTTCCTATTTTACCGATCAATGTCATGTCAAGAAGCTTTTACAATTCTATTATGAGAAAAAAAGTGGAGTATAAGGGAAAGAATGTAGTTGGAGCCTTCATTAATGTCCCGGTCTTCGTTGGATGTTTTACTATTGTTACTGAGTTCGCCATTGTTGAAGACATGAATGCCTATTGTGACAGCGATATGGGTGACGTGATTGTTGGAAAACCATTTTGTAGGGAGATCACTATTAATGCAAAACGATTTGAAGGAAAGATCACCTTTCAATGTGGAAGCGACGTTATCACTTATATGATGCCCCGAACTCACCCTGGGTTTAAACATGCTACTAACAGGTTCTGCTACAAATTTTCTCCATTCCTTTTTATTGGTGATGATGACATGAAGAGAGGGATGGAGTACCCATATCAAATGATGGAAGGATTCTACAAAGGAGTGTTGAAGTTGGGACCTGAATATATACGTGACGAATTTGTTGCTAAATGGATCCTACGTGGCAATGTGGGAATCAATAGAACAAAATAAAGAGCTGAACGTGAGTCTAACTTGAAGACTCTGGAATAAAGACAAGTGCTGACCGGGAGACAACCCGGAGAATTTTTACTATTCTGTTCTGTGTCGAGTCAGTCAGGCCCGCAGAAGATACGGCGCATCTCCATCCTAAGATGCGATGCATCTCCTGCACTGGTCATATCTTATTTTCTTTTCTGCATTTTTATTTTTAACTTTAAAACTCTTTGTCAGTTTATTTAATGCGGCGCATCCCTGGTTAAGGATGCGACGCATCTTTTATTCTGATTCGTATTTATTCCAGGCTCGATACGGCGTATCTTCTTCCATAAGATACGGCGCATCGACTGACCTGATGATTTTCAGTTTTAATTTTTACATTTTATTTTTACTAACTACTAATGTATTATGCAAGTTTGAACTTTCTTAACTCAGGTGTGTTTAAGTCTTGGTGGTATTATAGATTCCTGCATTTCCTGTGGATACATCAATTATGAAGCTTAAACGTTCTAATCCACAAGAAATATGATTTTTGCTCTTATACAAATAATGGAGGATCATACCGAGCAAATCTCAGGGGAGTTTTTATGTTCTAATTCTTTTATTTTCCAGTTTTTAACCTTTGATACAAACAACGAGGACGTTGTTTAACTTAAGTGGGGGGATTGGAGAATTAGAACACTTACTTGTCCTAAACTTTTTCAAAAATTATGCTTAAAATGCGCTTAATATATCAAAATTAAAAATTTTTAGCATGTTTTTGTTTAAGATCTAAGTTGCATAGCTGCACACATAACATTATTTCCAAAAATTGTGATTTTTCAAAATTCACAAATCTATGAGTGTGCCGGTGACTTGTAGACTTTAGAACTTGGCTTGTATACTATTCGAGACCACCATAATGAGTATTATTTATATAATTGGAATGACTTGTCTAAATTGGTAAATTTCTAGGATTACACCCAAATAGCCTTTATATGTTATGTGATATTAACTAACTACACCGGTTAGTTAACCCCTGTATAAACCCTTTGTTACTCTCATTTTTAGAGTAAGATACCCCTAGAAAAACACTCAGAGCCATTCCTTTCGTTTCTTACACCTTTGTTATAATGTATCGTTACACCCTTACACCTTAGCCTACCCTGTAGATTAAAATCCGTGGTTGGTTAATTGCTTTAGGCAAAGTGTGTTTCCTTACATTACCTGTGTTCGCGTGCGTAATTCATTATCTTTGGTTGAGTCAGGAAATTGCACAATGCAATTGGAGTGAAAGTAAATATTGTATATCTTTGAGTTTATTTTTCGTGTGTTTACTACTTTCGCTATTACTGTTATTTCTGAAGTCATGAAAAGTATGGAAAAATTATCCAGAGTTATCGTTATAGTGATGTGGTGAAATTTTACACATCTATGTTTATGTTTCAAGTTCAAAAAAAAAAAAAAAAAAAAAAAAAAATCGAAAAAATAGAAAAGGAAAAGAAAAAGGAAAAGTTGGATGTTTGTTTTAACCAACTTATGTAAAGTTTTGTATTAAGTGGTCGATATCACCACTATTTGTTATATATTACATTTATGGATTGAATGGGAGTTGAACGTTATGGGAACGCCAACTAAGGTTATTCCTTGATTGAGATTTTGTTGAGTATAATTCGTGTCTACCTAAAGCGTGTGTTTCAAGTGTTAAAGCGTGAGTTGTTCAATGATATGAGTCTTATTCATGGGATGGTTGGGATAGTGATTAACCACACTTAGGATTTTAATTTATCTGTTTTGTTTATTTTTCATTTTACACCAATTTGTATCCCAAATATTATCCATACCCTATATCATTCTTTATCCAAACCTTTGATTTATTGAGATTAGGGATTTGAGCAATCTTAAGTATCGTAGTCGTGGATTCGGCTATGTATTTATGATTTTGTCGCCCTTTTTGATATAATATTATTGGTGAAGATTACTTGGTCCTATCTTTAGCCTATTCGAGTTAAGGATTTGAGCAATTGCAAGTATCGTGTTCGTGGATTCGATCATGTATTTGTGATTTTGTCGCCTTTTCTGGAATTTGAGATCGATAGAGATTAAGAAGAATGATTAACCCTTAAACCTCAAAACCCTTTTTACCGCTTTAGACTTGTTATTCCTTGGCTTTAGTGGGGGAGATGTGTATACTTGCCAAGCTTATGATAGAATATTCGTCACGACTGGACAGTTAAACGATTAGATTTGCTTTTATCGAAATATTTTATTTTATTCCTAATTCGTTAAGTGTTTGGTTGTGTGATTATGATAAAACGAATACATGCTTAAATATAAAAATAAATCCTAATATCTTTTAGGATACATTTTCATAAGATTAATTCTAAAGTTCATTTGGTGAAACTTAGCTATTATGGACTAAAAATGGAGAAAAATGATCAAGATTGGAAAAGGTTGCTGAAATGAAGAGATTGAAGACCATTGCCTGACTTTGAAGAATGCACGCATGCAATTCTGTCATGCGTTGCATATGAAACTTTGGTCAACGAAGAAGAACCAACTTGTTCTACTCCAGATGCGCCGCATTATACTTCTTACATACGGCGCATCACTATCAAGATTTCACCAGTTTCGATCCAAGATACAAGAAGACATGCGCCGCATACAGTTATGAAGATACGCCGCATCTCAAGGCGGTGTACGAATATTCTGGAATATAATAAACTTGGACCCCACGTGAAGTTAAGTCAATGCGCCGCATCTACTTATTCAATGCGCCGCATCTTACCTCAGACAGAAACTATAAATACCCCAAGGCCAGACGAATTTAAAAAGACTTTTGACGTACGTGCCATATATCCCTAGACGAGCGAAAGAATTCAGACGAATAGGCAGCACAAGACACACCCGAACGAAGATACAAGAGCTGTAAGAAGGTCCTGCATGTGTTTAATTCATAAAGTAGTTTTGTTTCATTGTATTAGTACACTTTAATTCATCAGGATTGGTGGCTTGTGTAATGTGACAACGGAAAGGTTGCACTCCCTTAAAACTGCTTTCCCATTAATTAAAGTTTATATGTTGATGTCTTTGGTGACTTTTATTAGTGCATTGATAACCTCTGTGTCTATTAGTGGCTTGTCGTATGTGACTACGGAAGATCATATTACTCCCACGGTTATAACTAACTTGATCACTTAGGAATAACTTTTAGACATAAGTAATCATTAAGGGTTTACTCGCCGATAAGATTAGAGCCAACGAGAAAGGGTTAATTACATACACTTCATATAAAACTAGCAATAAAACAAGTGACAAGCTACTTAATTATCAGGACAGGTCTTCTTATTGTCTCAAGTATTTATCTGTGTATGTGCGTGCTTATCGCTGATTCGTGCTAATTAGTTTAGTTTATTATTTAATTGCAACCAAAACGTGCCAGTCTCTCAGGCTGAACCCCCTTGCGTTAGATTAGGTTGTATAATTGACTTAAGATATTAAAATACTGATTAGAATAACTAGATAATACGTTCCACTCTTAGTGATCGACACTCTACTTACCATTATATTCATACTGACCGGGTACACTGCTCGTTAAGTGTGTGTGTTATTGATAAGTCGGCTAAATATAAATTTAAAACTTGAGTAGGCATTAATACTGCTAAACCGCAACGACACATCACGCGCATCAACAGGACAACCCTTTAATTTTTCGTCTATGATACTGGATGGGTTGAAAAAGAATGTTTCTGAAAAAATTTACATTTACCTAATGTTTTTACAATTAATCCTGAATAATCTAATATCAGAACCTATGGTACATAAAAGGACACATGACTCCACTGTGCTTAAAAAGAAATTATTTTCTTATTTGAAAAAGAATGGCAATGATTTTTCTGGGACTGTTACTCATTTGTTCCCATATATGTTGCAATTGGCTGCTACTCAGGGTGAAGGTGCTAACATCACAACAGCTACCCATCACACACCCAATTCTGAACAATCATCTGGACAACCCCAAAAGACCCAATCCCCTAGGATTTCAAAAACAAAGAACACTGAGTTACCTCAGACCAGTGTTAGGATGGATGCAGATGAGGCTGTCACAGGTGATGTAGTTGACATGATGGAAGAGGCTAACTCTACTGCTTCTGGTTTAATAACTGGGCAGGAAAGTGTTAGCATTACTAAGACCTCAATAATGGCAACATCCACTGTTGAAGGTTCTCATGAACCAGAAACAGAGGATGGATACCCCAGCCAAATGGCAAACATGGGGGGCTCAGATGATCAACCCATGGTTGATACTGAGTTTGGACCCATTGATTTACCTCTCAGGGAAGGTAATACATCCCGAAGTGATGAGGGTAGACCTGAAATAAATGAATTGATGGATGAATATGTACATGATGACAATGCCTATGATTCACCTCTTGGACCAGGTCACACAGGCCGAAGTGACGAGGCTAGAAATGAAACTGATGAATTGTTGACATCACAAAATGTAAAAAATGACAAATCCAAGGATCCATGTTGGGAATTATTATAGAACAGACTTAAGTCTACTGATGTATTCGTTACGTCTGTTAGTTTAGTTAAGTCTGCTAGAACAAAGTTAAGTCTTGAAAACATAGTTAAGTCTGGTAGGGATTATTAGTTAAGTCTGTTTATGTTTAACATAATAGTTTGTTAGCTATATGTTAGGAAAGGATATATACTTATTAGATATCTTATTAGAAGATATGTTTATCCTTTCACACGTTTTGTAACATTAGGGTTTCCTTATAGTATAAAAGGAACCCTACGGCATTATGTTTTAGTGTGACAATTGAAAGTTCAATAGTAATATAAAGTTAGTAATCATAGTTGTGTTCTTCATACTTATTGTTTGTTAAGATTCTGCATTAACAATCAATATACTGTTAAGAGTTTCTCATATAGATTAATTTGGATTTATTCAAGTTATCTATTGTCTAACACAGGCTACTTAGATCCATAACCGTGGACCTACAAGTGGTATCAGAGCCTATAGAGGGACTCTGAGTAAGAAGAAACACAAACCACAAACACTCATTCACTCAAAAATCCTGCATAATGTCTCAACCGGCCAATGATGAGTACTCAACTCATCTTAGTGATGAAGAAGTTTCAAATCATGATGATGATACATCAGAAACCAGTAAACCTAAACAACAACAACAAAACATTCTTGCAACAACCACTATCTCAAACATCAAACTCCTATTTCTGAAAAGAGGAGTATGATATCTGGGCCATGGAGATGGAGCATTACCTTGAGTACATTGATAATGATGTATGGAAGGTGATTCAGAATTGAAACTCAAAAAAGAGGATCTCTGTTGGTAAGGATGGAGTTGTTAGAAAGCTTCCACCAGTCTCTGCTGCAGAGATTCATGCTGTGGAGAAGGAGAGGAAGGCAAGAACCATCTTACTAATGGCCTTTCCCAAGGAACATTTAAGAAGATTTCATGGAATGGATGATGCTAAGGAGATTTGGGAAGCAATCAGAACTAGGTTTGGAGGAAATGCTAATTCAAAGAAGATGCAGAAAGCTGTTCTCAAACAATAGTTTGAAGCATTCTGATGTGGTATTTTTGAGTATATATTTTCCAAGGTAAAACTCAACGAATGCGTTTTCCCCGGGTCGTGTCCCAACGAAGGTCGAATATTGAGTTTTCGTGACGTTATCGAATACGTGTGGTGAATGAGTGTGAAAAAGAGTGGTGATTTGTGATTTTACACTACGAACAATGAAATATGAAGTAAAAACAACTAATTAAGCTAATTGAAACAATTAAACTAAGCACGCGAACCTAAAAACAAAAATTTGAATTTTAAAAACGTTATGCGACGAATTATAAAACGTAAATAAAAGTGAACTTCTAAAATTTAAAACCTAAAAATATAAAAATAATTTTCCTATATAAAAACTGATAAAAGAAAATTTTTGGAAAAAGAAAAATATTTTTTTGACTTTTTAATGAATTAAAAACTAATTAAATCAATTTAAATGATTTAAAAATAGTAAAACAGCTAGGAAAAATCTGAAAATTTTTTTAGTAATTTTAAAATTAAAATTTTAATCTATGAAAAATAAATTCAGAAAGTGTTCGAACCTAAATAAGCAGTTGTCCTAATAAGCACTGCTAATAAGTGCTTATTAATAAGCACTTCTAACCTAAAAGTTCTAAAAGCTAGAAAATAAGTGCTAGCAACTACACTAAACTCAGAGAAGCAAAAATAAGCAAATTACAAGCACTAATAAGCAGATTAAGCTCAAATTCAGAAAGCTATAAAAGACAGAAAACAATTGCTAATCAGTCAACTAGCAGGCCTCAATTAGCAGTCTAAATAAGCTGTAAAGTTGAACCTAATGGGGGCAAAAGCTAACCTATACTACTGAGTGTCAGAAAATCACAAAAGCCCTATCACAAACTACTAATTGATGCTCTAATTGAAGCTTAGAACAGGCACATTTAGACACCAAATCTGAATCAGGTCTGCAACAGGTCTTATGGGCTTATTGCAGGCCTGATTTGAGTCACTTAATAAGCTACTACTGCTGAAACCAGATGATGCACTAAAAGCCTACTTAGTGGACTACTAGAAAATCCAAAAATCAGACCTATAGCTTAAGAGAATAAGCCACAAATCTGCCTAGATCAGCAGTGCAGAAATCAGTGCAGACCTGCACTTGTTCTGTGACAGCAGTTCAATATTTTTGGCGCAAAACTTATGAAACCTAATCCCCCACTTGAATACCACTTGAAAACACTAATCTATCCACAAGAACACCACTGATTATCACAGATCTATACTAGCTTAAATATAGCTTATTATGGCAGCCAATGACTCAAAATTCTTGCACTATTGATCCAAAATCGCATATGAGCTACAACTTCATTATCATCTAATCCTTAACAGCAACCTAAATCTAAACAAGGCTCAATTAAATCTCAGAAATTACCAATGAACAGTGATAGATTCAAAACCTTGAAAACAGTCCCTATATAGCTCACTTATCCAACTGATGAACTAATATATTAACAAGATACCAACTGATGCACTATATTAACTAACAACAACTGAAATAAACTATAAACTATTACTAATCTATAACTACTTATTCAAATTAACAACTAAGAAACAAGAATGAAACAGGCTGAGATAGCATATGCAGATAATGAATAAGAAAATGAGATTGTACTTACAAAACCACCTCAGCTGAACAGAGGTTAAACTTCAACCAAGCCTATCTTTAGATAGGCCAAACTCTTCCCAAATAAGCTTGATCTACCAGAATTTATTACCTTCCTTCAACAGCTGACCATCGTTGACTTTTTTGGATTTTTGATTTTATGACAGAATTTAATCTAATATTCACTTATAATAAGCTAGTAAGCTTACATAAGCTAAAACTAAATGAAAAACAGCTTATTGAAGCTGGAGTTTTGGATTATTTTCGGATTTTTTTTTCAATGTTTTTGGATTTTTTTGCAATAAGGTGAACAAAATATGAAATGAAAAATGGAAATAAGCTAGAAATGGTTTATATAAACTACTGATAACACAAATAAGCTAAGATCAAACTGAAAATTTAAAGAGATTCGAATTTGTAAGAAACGGAAACTAGTATTTCATTAATAACTTGGAAAAATTACAACTGAAATTAAAGGATTACACTATGAAAGCAGTAAAATGACAATAAAATTGGCAACAATTTTTTAAAACATAAAAATTGGACCCCTCTTAGCTAATGAGGAGGTCCTCTATTTATAAGCTTCAGGGGAACCTTCTGGGAGTCCACGTTGGCAATCCGTGCGTGCTTGAGCTCAAATCCACCCTTAGATCTTCCCTTGATCAACAATCCTTCATCTCTGGCCTTTGGATCAAAATTGATGCGTGTTCGGACCAATCAGCAGCTGCCATGTGTCATTCTTCTCGTCAGGGTCTTCTAGAAGGGCCAATCATTGTCCTAAATACCCTTAATTGTGGTAAATATTCGTACGGTAACATTAGGGTTTTGGGTGAATAGTAACTCTGGGATTGGGGGTGAATTTTGGGCGCGTTTTTGTTTTAGTGATAGAGAGTGTGTGTTTTATTTTTATTTCTTTTGACTAAGTGTGTGTTATATGAGTTGGGTTGACCGGGTTTTGGGTGTGGATCGGGTTAGGGAAAAAGTGAATGGGCTGGGTTAGAGTGTAAGATGGGTTGGGTTGTGTTGGTTTAAGGAGTGGATTGGGTTTATGGTAAAGTGTGGATCCGGGTTTAATTGTTTTAAGGTTTAAGGGATTTTAAACACTAGGGACCAATTATGTAAATTGCTAAAAATCAAGGGACCTTAGCTGCCATTTTACAAAAGATGATCTAAGGGTGATTTCTGACATTTGGTGGAACTCTAAGGCGGATTTTGACTTTTTTGCATCCCGGCATCGGCTAAAAATAAAACTTCCATATCTCGTGCTCGGTTTCCCGGTCTTTGCTTGATTTTTTTCCTTTTCCTCGATATCCGTGCCTGCACATATAAAAACACAAAAACACAATATATTGGGCATTTTGGCCGGGTTTTTGGTCTATTTGGGTCCAGTTTTGGTCAAATAAAGGTATGTGAATAAGCACATACCAAATTCCCCCAGACTAAGCTATTGCAATGTCCTCATGCAATGTTATAAAAACACGTTTTTGAAACCGAAAATTTCCAATCTCTTTTTACTAACTTTGAAAAGTAGCAAAATTTTCAAAAGAGATCAAGAAATCTTAAGTTCTAAAAACTCCCCGATTTTCCTTTTATTCTATTTTTGTATTTTCTTATTATTCATGTGACGGCTTTGTTGACAATCATTATCTATTGATAATTTTTAGGGTCTTCGAGTAGGAAACACGACTTATAAAGAAGTGACCATACGGATAAAATTCATCGTCCCCGATTTTTCACGAGTCCCCAAACTAAGCTTAAAAACGAAATCATTGTTATTTACAAGTTAGATTGCCAACACTACTCATGAAAATTAATTGTGTATTACTTCTTGCTCCCAAATTCCTATTTCCTCTATTTATTTTATTTTTGGTGAGAAATAAATTTCTTCAAATTCTCATTTCGATAATTTTTAAGCCGATAAAGATACCTAGTTTAGACGCTAAGTAGTTTCCAAACCTTCCCTCGAAAACCGTTGCATACAAAAATGAGGTCCACATCAAGGTCTCTGATTTAACACGATTTTGAGGATATCCCTTTTATTTGCGACCGAAACAACTCATCTACGAGTCCAGAGACAGAAGCCTTTATTAGGACACCCCCGGAGTCGAAGTTTGGCATTTTTAGACATTATTAAGCACATTAACGTATTTAATCCTTGGCCCTTTATAACAATCACAACATCGGCTGCGAACCGGCAAGATGTGATAGTCTATTATGACCTTGGAATTTTTCCTCTGCCTTTATTAGAAGTCTACAACATCGGCTGCGAACCGGCAAGATGTAGAAAACTTTTTATGGCTTTGGATTATTATTATTATTCATTATTCATTAATTATTTGTGTTGCCAAACCCCAAGTCCTACGGCTTTTATAACAATCCCAACATCGGTTGTGAGCCGGCAAGATGGAATAGTCTATTACACCGTAACACTGGCAGTACCTTGATGTGTACCCAACTTTCATAAGCAAGAATTCTCTAAGGAAGAAATAAAAACTAATTATCGCCAAAACCAAAATACCTTTAATTATTCCTAGATTTCTATTTTTGAGTGAAACAAGCTGATGGGAACAAAAAGCCACAAGTAACTTCGATGAGCTCTAAAGAGATCCAACTACTCCACGTTTAGCAATCTAACTTATAAACAACTCTATCATTTCTCGTTCTTCGCAAATTTAAAATCTTAAATAATAAGATCCGCGAATGCTTAGCCTTATAATCAAGCCATGCATATATAAAGTCAATTACGGGAACTTGCAAACTCTTAAAAAGAATTCGCGTTTTCTAGCTCCTTGTGTAAAAGACTAGCACGAGCTTATGGATTATAAATGGTTAAGGAGACAAGCTAGGGCTCAACACGCCCGGTCAAGTCAGAATTCTATTCCTACTCTCTCCAGCGGAAAGTCAACAAAATTGTCAAAACTTATTATATTTTTGCAAAAATTTTAAATTTTTCTCTTTTTTTTTTTTTTTTTTTTTTTTTTTTTTTTTTTTTTTTTTTTGATTTTTTCAATTTTTGGAGGAAAAACGGGGTTGCATGAGAAAACGGCAAAAATGCAAGGCAAAAATCAAATCGACAGATTACCCCCCCAGACTAAAACGAGACATTGTCCTCAATGTCTTAAAGGTAAGGGTTCTCCTACATAAATCTAAGGCCGTTTATTAATTATGCCAAAAGATAGATGTAAAACGATAAGATTGAGGATATTGGATAAGCAGCGAATGATGAAACTCGAGTAGCGTGAAGGAAACTACGAGCACGAGAGTCTTCATCATCGGGCATTCCTGGACACACCACAGAAAACACGAAACACAAGATATGGAAGAGGAGACCTCTTCATGTTTTATTAGAAATAAGATAAGAGGATAGATAGATAAGCATGGGGTGCCTCCCACGAAGCGCTTGTTTAGTATCGAGTCGGAAAGCTTAGACTCGCCCCGAATTTAATTGTCCATGGGGGAGCATGTGGAAAAGATAATCTCAATCGGACTTTCGTTCAAGATGTTTGGATAAACACTGAAGCATACGAAAGTTCCACTCCGATGAGATACCCGCGGTATTTTTAGAAAGAAGAACCAGAAATGGTAATACCGGGGTCATAGATGGTATCCTCACTCCCAACGGAGTGAAGGATGGGAGAAGCAACAGCATATGTGATGAAGAGCATAAAGATTTTGATAATGATCATAAAAAGCTCTTCATCATCATCAGAAATTTTGTCAAAAGTCTTGGGCGGGAGGGTCGGGATGAAATCTTCATGAGAAGGTACACCTCCCCCCAGACTAGAATCTTCCTCCAGATTAAAATAGAATTTATCATATTCCGGAGGAGATCGAAAGAAAGAAAGTTCATCGGAGAACTTGTCGAGATAAAGATCATTCATATCAAAATGAAATGATTCATATTCGGGAGGAGAGATATGAGCATGAGAAGTGGTACTGCCACTACTCGTCTCCTCCGAATGATCAATATCGAAATAGAAGGTTTCAAAAGATGGGATAGAAAGATTGAGATCAGAAGTGGGAGTGCCACTAGCCGTGTCAAACGTAAAACTCTCATATTCGGTACAAGCATCCTCGAGCTCGAGCTCCAAAGGATCTGACGGCTTTTCTTCAAGAATAACTTCTTCAACTTCTTCCGGGGAAAGGGAAGGGAATGGTTCATCAATTATTTTTAATGAATCATCTTCCCCCGGATCACTGTCAGTCTCAACAATTTCCGGAGAAATTGGAGTTTTATCAAAGAACATCTTGACCTCTTCCCTAGAGATAACATTTTCTTCCATCGTAGGAGAAAGATGGGAAGAGTCGGAATTAAGAATCTCGATGTGATAAATTTGTTCTGGAGGTGGGACAAGTGGTGTGCTCTTAGAGCTAGCAATTTCCACCGCTTCCGTTGTAGTCTCCAATTCATCTTCATCATCGTCGTCAAGAACACTCTTAGCATTTGCAGCACAACACTCAAACCATTTGCTCGATCCAGGATTGATTTTCATGGCCTTGAGTTCAGCACGTTTTTCTGACAAACTCTTGACCGTGAATCTGGAAAGGTTTGGATCAACTCTTTTAGGAGCAATTACGGGATCGGACTTTTGATCAACCGTAGTGACATTGCATTTGTCGGTTTGAGGTTTTGAGTTCGGATTAATATTGAACGTAACTTTTTCCTTATCGACCCGCAAAGTAATTTCTTCACCATATACATCGATCAAAGCACGCCCGGTCCTCAAGAATGATCTTCCGAGAATAAGAGGAACCCGGGGGTCGGCTTCAAAATCAACTACCACAAAATCTGCCGGAAAATGGAACTGCCCCACCTTTACAAAGACATCCTCGGCTACACTCTTAGGAAGGGTTATGGAATGATCCGCAAGCTCGAGGGTCATGCAAGTGGGGGTGAGATTGGGTAGAGAAAGTTTCTTCCAGATTGATAACGGCATTAGGTTGATGCTTGCACCAAGATCGGCCAAGGCGTGGCATTCAACCATTCCCGGAAACTCACATGGGATGAGAAATTTTCCGGGATCTCCAAGCTTTTCCGGAAGCTTTTTGAGAATTGCCGCGGAGCAGTTTTCGTTCACTGGAGTTTTTGTCATTTCAAATAATTTTTCTTTATTGCTCAACAAACTTTTGAGTGTGGAAGTGAATTTAGGCATCAAGAGCAAAGCGTCCGCGAAGCTTATATCAAAATGTAATTCTTGGAATATTTGAAAGAATTTTTCCATTTGACTCGAAGCTTTCTCACGGAGCTTTTGATCACTCATTCTTGAAGGGTAAGGAAGTGTGGTCTTAACGGGAGCTTTTTCGGGCTCAAGCACAACTTCTGGTTCAGATGGATGGACGACTGGAGGTTGGACGTCTTTGGTTCCTCCGTTGTTAGTAGGAGGTTCCATGTCCTTGGTCACCTCGGTCTCACGGACGACTACCTTGGGAGGTAGAGAAGAATCGGTAGTCGGAGCCGTGGTCCATCATATGAAACACCGCTCCTTGTAGTGATCGCCTTAGCATCGCCCCTCGGGTTGGCGATCGTGTTGCTTGGAAGAGTAGTAGTACCCGAACCCGAGGGTCGATCATTTAAACGTTTGTTCAATTCGGTTATTTGATTAATCATCATTCTATTCATTTCCTCTTGTTTCTTTTGTTGTTGTTGGTTTTGAAGAATGAATTGCTTTAATAACTCATCCGAGGGCGATGGGTTTGGCACAAATCCTTGATTTTGATTGTTTGGAAGATTTGGCCCTCGGTTGTTTTGAACAAAACCTTGATTGTTGTTTTGAAAATTTCCCTGATTAAAATTTCCTGGGTTTTGAAAATTTCCTTGATTCGGGGCTTGGTTATAATTCCCTTGGTTTTGATAACCTTGATTGCCCCGATTTTGATTTTGATTATTTGGAACATTACGGTTTTGCACTTGCTGATTTTGATTTGGTGGGAAACCGGGTGGTCCGAGGAAGTTGTTAGAACGGTAGCTGAGCAAATTACGGTCACCTTGGGGTTGGTAACCATTACCACCCGTGTTGTAGGTTCCCGTTGCAGCGTAAACATTCTCTTGAGTGTAGCCACCGGAGGCTGGGCACTCGAAATATTGGTGAGGACCACCACAAGTTTCACAACTATGGTTAACAACATTGACTTGATTGTTGTTGTTTTGAGTTGAAATCTGATTTTGATGAATTCTCAAGACAGCCGTTGACAAATCATTCATTTGTTTAGAGAGAGCGGCTATCTCGGAGGTAGAGGAATCAGTGCTAGATCTTGTTGACTCATTCCTCTCGGCAGAGGAATCCCAGAAATTATGGTGGGTGGTCATATTTTCAATGAGATCATAGCACTCTTCGGGTCGACGTTTCATAAACGTACCACCGGCAGCAGCATTAATCGTATCACGGTGTCGTAATGTCAAACCGTTATAGAATGTATCTATAATAGTGACCAATAACATATTGTGGTTCAGACACCGATCAATCGATAACTTGTAGCGTTCCCATGCCTCAAACAATGATTCATCGGGAAGCTGACGGAAATTGCTAATCTCGTTCCTTAATTTCGTCACCATCGACGGTGGGAAATATTTCGCCAAGAACTTTGTAACCATTTCATCGAAACTACGAATGGAGTTCTTGGGAAGATGATCAAACCAAGCGGTGGCATGATGCGTCAATGAATAAGGAAAGAGATATAGCCGGAGGGCGTCATCGGAGACCCCATTTTGTTTCATACTTTGGGTGACGGTTATGAATTTGTCAAGATGCTTGTTCGCATCATCACCCGGCAAGCCATGGAATTGGCACGAGTTTTGGACTTGTTGAATCATATGATGCTTAAGTCCAAAATCGGCGGCTTGAATATTGACGGGGGCAATCGGGCCACCACGTCCGTGCATTGTGGGTTGGCACAGCTCCTCCATCGTTCGGAGATCGGGAGCTGGCATGTGATTATCACCACCCATCGGCGGGTGTTGATTGTTTGGTTCGTCGGCCATTTCCTCAACGGTTGAGAAATGAACACGGTGATTATGACGAATAATCCTCTCGGGATTTGATAGTGGTGAAAGAAGAGGGTGAGAAGTAGAAGATCGGGTGTGCATACACCAAAAACAAAATCAAAAAGGAAAACCAAATTTGAAAATAAAATATTTTTGGATTTTTATATTTAAAAAAAATAGATTTATTTTCTTTTTGGTGATCGTTAATCAACCGTACTCGTTTCTTTCAAAACTACGCGCAGCGTGGCGGAGAAGCAAAGGTCCACTCGAAAGTGATTAAAAACCCGCCTCTTTCGGTCTGCAATTTAATGTCAAGACCATCCTTAAACCCCGTGTATAGGTTGTAGTAAAGAAATAATCCGAGAAACGTTTAATTTTCCGATCTCTTTTGTTGTTATTTCGGAATGGTTTACAACGCCCTCTCGAGAGCGAGGATTTATTATTAATGGTGAAAACACTTTAGGAAAAGTGTTTTTTAATTATTTTCTTTTTGTATTTTTATTTTTCAAAAACAAATAACTTCCGAGGAAGGGTCTTCAAAACACGATTCTTATGGCGAAACTCCAACTCTTTTCAAGCCTTCCCCGGCAGCGGCGCCATTTTTTTGATGTGGTCTTTTTGAGTATATATTTTCCAAGGTAAAACTCAACGAATATTACGCGACGATTTATAAAACGTAAATAAAAATGATTTTCTAAAATTTAAAACCTAAAAATATAAAAATAATTTTCCTATATTAAAACTGATAAAAGAAAATTTTTGGAAAAAGAAAAATATTTTTTTGACTTTTTAATAATTTTTTATGAATTAAAAACTAATTAAAACTATTTAAATGATTTAAAAATATTAAAACACTTTGGAAAAATCTGAAAATTTTTGAGTAATTTTAAAATTAAATTTTTAATCTATGAAAAATAAATTCAGAAAGTGTTCCAACCTAAATAAGCAGTTGTCCTAATAAGCACTGCTAATAAGTGCTTATTTATAAGCACTTCTAACCTAAAAGTTCTAAAAGCTAGAAAATAAGTACTAGCAAACACTAAACTCAGAGAAGCAAAAATAAGCAAATTACAAGCACTAATAAGCAGATTAAGCTCAAATTCAGAAAGCTATAAAAGACAGAAAACAATTGCTAATCAGTCAACTAGCAGGCCTCAATTAGCAGTCTAAATAAGCTGTAAAGTTGAACCTAATGGGGGCAAAAGCTAACCTATACTACTGAGTGTCAGAAAATCACAAAAGCCCTATCACAAACTACTAATTGATGCTCTAATTGAAGCTTAGAACAGGCACATTTAGACACTAAATCTGAATCAGGTCTGCAACAGGTCTTATGGGCTTATTGCAGGCCTGATTTGAGTCACTTAATAAGCTACTACTGCTGAAACCAGATGATGCACTAAAAGCCTACTTAGTGGACTACTAGAAAATCCAAAAATCAGACCTATAGCTTAAGAGAATAAGCCACAAATCTGCCTAGATCAGCAGTGCAGAAATCAGTGCAGACCTGCACTTGTTTTGTGACAGCAGTTCAATATTTTCGGCGCAAAACTTATGAAACCTAATCCCACACTTGAATACCACTTGAAAACACTAATCTATCCACAAGAACACCACTGATTATCACAGATCTATACTAGCTTAAATATAGCTTATTATGGCAGCCAATGACTCAAAATTCTTGCACTATTGATCCAAAATCGCATATGAGCTACAACTTCATTATCATCTAATCCTTAACAGCAACCTAAATCTCAACAAGGCTCAATTAAATCTCAGAAATTACCAATGAACAGTGATAGATTCAAAACCTTGAAAACAGTCCCTATATAGCTCACTTATCCAACTGATGAACTAATATATTAACAAGATACCAACTGATGCACTATATTAACTAACAACAACTGAAATAAACTATAAACTATTACTAATCTATAACTACTTATTCAAATTAACAACTAAGAAACAAGCATGAAACAGGCTGAGATAGCATATGCAGATAATGAATAAGAAAATGAGATTGTACTTACAAAACCACCTCAGCTGAACAGAGGTTAAACTTCAACCAAGCCTATCTTTAGATAGGCCAAACTCTTCCCAAATAAGCTTGATCTACCAGAATTTATTACCTTCCTTCAACAGCTGACCATCGTTGACTTTTTTGGATTTTTGATTTTATGACAGAATTTAATCTAATATTCACTTATAATAAGCTAGTAAGCTTACATAAGCTAAAACTAAATGAAAAACAGCTTATTGAAGCTGGAGTTTTGGATTATTTTCGGATTTTTTTTTCAATGTTTTTGGATTTTTTTGCAATAAGGTGAACAAAATATGAAATGAAAAATGGAAATAAGCTAGAAATGGTTTATATAAACTACTGATAACACAAATAAGCTAAGATCAAACTGAAAATTTAAAGAGATTCGAATTTGTAAGAAACGGAAACTAGTATTTCATTAATAACTTGGAAAAATTACAACTGAAATTAAAGGATTACACTATGAAAGCAGTAAAATGACAATAAAATTGGCAACAATTTTTTAAAACATAAAAATTGGACCCCTCTTAGCTAATGAGGAGGTCCTCTATTTATAAGCTTCAGGGGAACCTTCTGGGAGTCCACGTTGGCAATCCGTGCGTGCTTGAGCTCAAATCCACCCTTAGATCTTCCCTTGATCAACAATCCTTCATCTCTGGCCTTTGGATCAAAATTGATGCGTGTTCGGACCAATCAGCAGCTGCCATGTGTCATTCTTCTCGTCAGGGTCTTCTAGAAGGGCCAATCATTGTCCTAAATACCCTTAATTGTGGTAAATATTCGTACGGTAACATTAGGGTTTTGGGTGAATAGTAACTCTGGGATTGGGGGTGAATTTTGGGCGCGTTTTTGTTTTAGTGATAGAGAGTGTGTGTTTTATTTTTATTTCTTTTGACTGAGTGTGTGTTATATGAGTTGGGTGACCGGGTTTTGGGTGTGGATCGGGTTAGGGAAAAAGTGAATGGGCTGGGTTAGAGTGTAAGATGGGTTGGGTTGTGTTGGTTTAAGGAGTGGATTGGGTTTATGGTAAAGTGTGGATCCGGGTTTAATTGTTTTAAGGTTTAAGGGATTTTAAACACTAGGGACCAATTATGTAAATTGCTAAAAATCAAGGGACCTTAGCTGCCATTTTACGAAAGATGATCTAAGGGTGATTTCTGACATTTGGTGGAACTCTAAGGCGGATTTTGACTTTTTTGCATCCCGGCATCGGCTAAAAATAAAACTTCCATATCTCGTGCTCGGTTTCCCGGTCTTTGCTTGATTTTTGTCCTTTTCCTCGATATCCGTGCCTGCACATATAAAAACACAAAAACACAATATATTGGGCATTTTGGCCGGGTTTTTGGTCTATTTGGGTCCAGTATTGGTCAAATAAAGGTATGTGAATAAGCACATACCACATTCACTGTGACCAGTTCTAAAGGATTGGAGAAAGGGTATGACAGATTCCAACATCTCCTCTCACAGTTGGAAGCTCATGGTGCTGGTGTATCTACTGAAGATGCAAATCATAAGTTTCTCAGATCTTTGCCAAAAGAATGGTCACATCTCGCAATGAGCATGAGAATGAAAGAAGATGTTGACACTTTGTCAATTGATGATTTGTACAATAATCTTCGGGTCTTTGAACATGAAATCAAAGGTGTTTCAAAGGCATCTTCAAGTGCTGCTAATGTTGCTTTTGTCTCCCAAAGCAAGAGCAGTACTAGCAAACTTAATTCTGGTAGCTATGATACTTCTTCATGCAATATTAAAGAAAGAGAAGTTCCTGCTGGTTTTGCTGATGAAGTCATCTATTCACTCTTTGCAAAGAGATCAGAAGACAAGGACCTCATTAATGAGGACCTTGAACAGATAAATGATGTAGACATTGAAGAAATGGACATAAAGTGGCAGATAGCAATGATTGCTCTTAGAGTGAAGAAGTTCTACAAGAAAAATGGAAGAAATATTAGATTTCATGGAAAGACACCAGTTGGTTTTAATAAGAAGAAGGTTGAATGCTATAGGTGTCACAACACTGGTCACTTTGCTAAGGAGTGCACAAAAAAGGTGACTACTGATGGGAAGAAGAAAGATTCAGCCTCTCAAGAAGCAGACAAGTAGGAGAAGAGTCAAATGGGTATGCTGACTTTGGAAGCTGGTGCTGTTAACTGGGGAGAACACACAGATGAAGAAACAGAACCAAATCATGCATTCATGGCTATTGGCTCCAATACTGAGGTATCCTTGTGTTCTAAAACATGCATGAAATCATATAATAATCTTAAAACATTGTGTGATGAGCAAATGCAACAGATAGGTGATCAGGAAGCTAAAATACTTGGTTACACTAATGCTGTTAAGACCTTAGAAGCTCAAATTGTCACTTATCAAAAACATCAATTAACCTTAAATGAAAAGCTTACATTTCAAGCCAATGAAATCTATGAAAAAGATGAAAAGCTTAAAAAATATAGGAGAATTGGAATGAAAGCTGTAAAAGATAAGGAAGAATTGCAGAAAACAATAGACACATGGAATAATTCTGCTAAAAATCTGGATAGATTAATAGATTCTGGTATGAGCTCAACTTGCAAAATTGGTCTAGGATATGAAATAAAATCAGATAGTGAGATTTTAAGTTATGAGGAAGAAATGGAAAGAACTGTGTTCACTAGTACAGATGATGACTTTGCTGATAAACCTGTATATAATAGATTCTCAAAAACTGACAACTTCAAAGGAGTTCCACCTCCATTAAATGGAGATTACACTCCTCTACCAGAGCAAGATTTTGATGAGTCTTTGTATGTTTATGGTAAGAAGGGACCTCAAAAGCCTGAAACAAGTATCTCAGATGACAAATCCAGTAAGTATTCTACCTGTCAATCTGATGACAGTGGAGGGTCCATTGGAAATGTCTCTGAGCATTCTGATTCAGAACCAGAAAATGTACCAAAAGAGGTGTCTAAGTCTAAACCTGTTAAGATTAGTAAACCAGTCGTGTCTGCAACAAAACCTAAAATAGTTGAACCTAGTTGTGTCTCACACATAAAAACTCCTAGGCAACATGTTAAAAGTCAAGAGTCACCCAAGGTTGATAGAATGAAAAGAGAACTAGGGAAAGGTTACTCTTTTACTCAGAAAAGATGTTTTGTTTGTAGTAGCCTTAGTCATTTAATCAGAGATTGTGATTTTCATGAAAAGAGAATGATTAGAGAGGCTGAGCTTAAGAAACAAAGGAGTGTTAATACTGGTAATGTGATGGCCAAACCAGTGTGGAACAATGTAAACAGAGTTAATCATGCAAATCAATTTGTTCCTAGATCAGTACAAATCAATGCTGGTAGATCACATGTCAATTGTGTTCGGACAAATGTTAATACTGGTAGGCAAAAAGTTAATTCTGTTAAGCCCAAAATTAATTCTGGGTATGTTGATACATTTAGACCCAAACAACCAGTTGCATATAGACCACAGGTGAACAAATTTAATCAAAGAAATAATTTTGCTAAATCACACTCACCTGTGAGGAGACCCATTGTTAAAAATACAGCAAAAATGTCAAACTCTTATGCTGTAAAGGGACATGGGGGGTCTGCTGTTAAGGCCTCAGCATGTTGGTCTTGGGATCCATTTCAGAATGAACTTACTTATAAATCCCAAAGCAACAGTGGATCATATTCATATAAGACATACAAATATGTTGATCCACAAGGCAGACCCAAGCCTGCACAGGCTTGGGTCCTTAAGAGAAACTAATTTCTCTTTTTTATGTGCAGGATCATCCACTCAAGAACATGGGAGATAGAGGCATATTTGATAGTGGATGCTCAGGGCACATGTTTGGTAACAAGGATCACCTAAAAGATTTTAAAGAATTCAAAGGAGGTTCTGTTACTTTTGGAGGTAGAAAAGGCCACATTACTGGTAAATGTAGAATAGTAGTTGGCAATTTTGAATTTGATAATGTGTCTTTTGTCAAAGATCTTGGGCAATTTAATCTTTTTACAATATCACAAATTTGTGATAAGCAGCACAAGGTTCTTTTTATTGAAACTGAATGTTTTGTGTTGACTTCTGACTTTAAGATGCCTGATGAAAGTCAGATACTCCTAAAAGTCCTTAGACAACACAATATGTACAGCTTTGATATGAAGACACCTGAACCTACAAAAGGTTTTCCCTGTTTGATTGCAAAAGCCACTATTGATGAATCTAAATTGTGGCATAGAAGACTTGGTCATATAAACTTTAAGAATCTAAACAAACTTGTGAAGAATAATCTTGTTAGAGGTTTACCTTCCAAGGTTTTCAAGAATGACCATACATGTGTTGCATGTCATAAGGGTAAACAGCATAGGGCTTCATGTAAGGCTAAATTAGAAAGGCTCATCACTAAGCCTGTACACACCATGCATATGGATCTTTTTTGCCCTACTTTTGTGCAAAGCATAAATCATGCTATTTATTGCCTTGTCATTACTGATGATTACACTAGGTTCTGTTGGGTATTCTTTATGTTTAAAAAGGATGAAACCACTGGCTTACTTCAAACTTTCATTAGGCAGATAGAAAACCAACTTAATCATAAGATTAAGATTATTAGATCAGATAATGGCACTGAGTTTAAGAATAGAAGCATGCTTGAATTTTGTGGTAACAAGGGAATAAAACAAGAGTATAGTAATGCTAGAACTCCACAACAAAATGGAGTTGCTGAAAGAATGAATAGGACCCTCATTGAGGCAGCTAAGACTATGCTAGCAGACTCTCTCTTAGCAACCACTTTTTGGGCTAAAGTAGTCAATACTACGTGCTACATATTTAATAGGGTGAGAGTGACTAAGCCTCAGAACAAAACTCCTTATGAGCTTTTATTTGGCCATAAACCAGTTATTAGTTACATAAGACCTTTTGGGTGCCATGTTACCATTCTAGATACTTTTAGTGTGCTTGGCAAGTTTGAAGAAAAATATGATGAGGGGTTCTTAGTAGGATATTTACTAAGTAGTAAAGCCTTTAGGGTATACAACTTAGTGACAAAAAGGGTAGAAGAGAATCTTCATGTTGACTTTCTTGAGGAGAAACCTAATGTGAAAGGAATAGGTTATAGATGGATGTTTGATATTGATTATCTGACTGATTCTATGAATTATATTCCTGTTTCTATAGAGAATCAAGCTAACCCTCATGCAGGTTCCAAAGAAGTAACTAACAATGCAGGTACTCAAGTGGCTTCTGATGTAAATGATTCTGAGCAAGAAGAGGAGAATGAGGAACTCATTGTTGTTCCCACAACAGGAGTCAAGCTTGATGCAGCTTATGGTGGCACAAAGAAATCTTCTACAACTTCAAAGAAGAAGGAGACTGTTACCAAGCCTCAAGCACAAGGGAAAGAGGCTTCTCCAACAAAAGTTTCAGCAGATATTTTATCTTTCAGAGATGAATTGAATGCACTGGCTGAAAAGCATCTTGGAAAGAAGGCTACCAGTACTTCCTCAATTAAGTCTGGTAGTGACTTAGTTAATTCTGCTGAGCCTGATCCTACTCCAACTGATGTTTTTGATAATTCTGAGATGCCAGAGCTTGAAATCTTTGACAAGCCAAGTGAAGGGATCTTTGATGAAGCTTCTTATGATGATGAAGGAGTGATTACTGATTTCAATAACTTACCCACAGAAGTGGATGTAAGTCAAGCTCCTACACTTAGGATTCACAATATTCATCCACAAAGTCAAATACTTGGTGATCCTAAGTCAGCTCAGAAGCTCATGCACTTTTCAGTTTTGTTAAGAAGCAGCAAAGGAACAATCACAAAGATCAACAACACTGTCTGTTTGCATGTTTCCTTTCTCAAAAGGAACCTACCAAGGTTTCTGAAGCATTAGAAGATGAAAGTTGGGTGGAAGCAATGCAAGAAGAGCTGTTGCAGTTTAAGTTGCAAAAGGTATGGGTTCTTGTAGATCTACCACATGGAGCAAAAGTAATTGGCACAAAGTGGGTCTTCAGAAACAAGAAGGATGAAAGAGGAGTAGTGGTCAGAAATAAGGCAAGATTGGTGGCCCAAGGATACAGACAAGAGGAAGGGATAGACTATGATGAGGTTTTTGAACCTGTAGCTAGAATTGAAGCTATCAGGTTATTTTTGGCCTTTGCATCCTACATGGGATTCATAGTTTATCAAATGGATGTCAAGAGTGCTTTCCTGTATGGCACTATAGAAGAAGAAGTGTATGTTCACCAACCTCCTGGTTTTGTTGATCCTGCTCATCCCAAGAAGGTTTACAAAGTAATCAAAGCTTTGTATGGATTACATCAAGATCCCAGAGCTTGGTATGCTACACTCTCCAAATTTCTTGAGAAGCATGGATACAAGAGGGGTATCATTGACAAGACCTTGTTCATTAAAAGGAACAAGAAGGATATCATTCTAGTGCAAGTGTATGTAGATGATATCATCTTTGGATCCACAAAAAGGTCTTGGTGTGAAGAATTTGATGCATTGATGAAAGGCAGATTTCAGATGAGTTCAATGGGTGAGCTCACATTCTTTCTTGGACTGCAAGTGAGACAAAAGGAAGATGGACTTTTCATTTCTCAAGACAAGTATGTTGCTGAGATGCTGAAGAAGTTTGATCTTGCAAGTGTAAAGACAGCAGTCACTCCAATGGAGAACAAGGTGCCATTAACAAAAGATGAGGATGCTGATGATGTGGATGTGCACCTATACAGATCTATGATAGGTTCTCTTATGTATCTAACTGCCTCTAGGACTGATATTATGTATGCAGTTTGTGCTTGTTCTCGTTTTCAGGTTACTCCCAAGACTTCACATCTTCATGCTGTGAAGAGTATCTTTAGATATCTAAAGGGCAAACCCAATTTGGGTCTTTGGTATCCTAGAGAGTCATCATTTGACCTGGAAGCCTATTCAGATAGTGACTATGCTGGAGCAAGTCTTGACAGGAAATCTACAACTGGAGGTTGTCAATTTCTTGGCAGAAGATTGATTTCATGGCAATGCAAGAAGAAAACCATTGTGGCTACATCTACAACTGAAGCTGAGTATGTAGCTGCTGCAAATTGCTGTGGACAAGTCTTGTGGATCCAAAATCAGATGCTGGATTATGGTTTGAATTTCATGAATACTATAATTCACATTGATAATGAAAGTACTATCTGTATAGTAAAGAACCCAGTGTATCACTCTAAGACCAAACACATAGAAATAAGGCATCACTTTATAAGAAATTGCTTTGAAAAGAAATTGGTTAGGGTGGAAAAGATACACACAGACTTTAATGTAGCTGATCTATTGACCAAAGCTTTTGATGGACCTAGGTTCAATTTCTTAGTGGTTAATATTGGAATGATAAACCCATAGCTACATTTAAGGGGAGGTTAAATGTATAGTTTGTAAGATAGTGCAAGTACTTAGTAGATTTAATTCTGGTAGAAGTTAAATCTGGTAGCTTTAGAGTTAATTCTAGCAATGAGTAGGTCTTAATTCTGGTTGCAACAACATATGGTTGTATATTTTCTTAGTTTTAGACTAATTTTTCCAGGAAAAGCATGGATTGATGGTGATTGGAAGCTTTGCTGATGATTTTTGTTTGTATTTGTCTGGTTTTGCGTTAAGTCTGGTGAGTCACCATTAATACTGGTTGACCAACATTAAGTCTAGTAATGTTAAAACGTAATTATTTTTTACCGTTAGGTCTGGTCATACGCTTAATGATTTTTCCTGTTTCAATAGTACCGTTACCATTTTTTGGCCCTAAGAGGTATATATGGATAATATTTGATTCATTTTTCATCTTTATCCATTATTTACTTCCACTTTTATTATTTTTATTTTTGGCCAAGATTACTCTGGTTTTAAACAACTAGCATCCAAACCCTAATACGGCATTCAACCAGTACTTTCAAAATTCATTGCTCATCCATGGCTCTACTCAAATACTGTGATAAGCACAACCAAGTGGGTTTCTTGAAGAAACCAACCCAGAGCGAAGGTTTTGAACAGATAGTGGACTTCTTGAAAGGCTCTCATATCAGGTATGCCTTAATTCACAATCCCACTATCTATGATTCCCTAGTCAAACAATTTTGGGAGACTGCTACTTCTGAAAATCTTGCTGATGGGACTCTAAAGTTAAGGGCAACTATTGATAACAATGAGTATTCAGTCACTGAAGCATCCATTAGAAGTAGTCTTCACTTGGATGATGCTTCAGGGGAAGTTATGTTGTCAAATAATATGATTTTAGAAGGTATGGGTAATATAGGATATCCCACTAATGGTACATTCACGTTTTGGAAAAGCCATTTTTCACCTCAGTGGAGATTTTTAATCCATCATTTGCTACACTGTCTAAGTTCTAAGAGTGGGGGATGGGATCAATTTGGAAGTAATATTGCTTCTGCAATGGTCTGTCTTTCACTTGGTAAAAATTTTAACTTTTCCAAACTAATATTTGATGGCATGGTGGCAAATGTGAAAAGTAAACAGAAGTTTTTGATGTACCCTCGTTTTCTTCAAATGGTTTTGAATGTTGAAACTGAAAACAAATTGCCTTACTTGTGTGTGCCCTTCAAGGATAAAATCTTTAGTAACATGAAAAGGGGCTTTAAGGGGGCACATAAACCATTGTTAGCTTCTATGTTGCCTGTTGGTACTGACAATGCAGGTACATCATCATCTAGAAGTGAAGCACACTCTCAACCACATCATGTAGCTGAGGAGCCTGCAAATGCCCCTAGTTCACCTGAACAACAACCACCATCACCTACTCCCCCACCACCTTCACCTCAGCAAACCCAGGTTGAAACTCCAACTCATGAGGAGGAGTCAACTCCAATGTCTGTGGATGCTCTTTTACAGTTGGTTCCTCAATTGGTTCAAAGGATATCTGTGTTGGAAAAGGATCTTAAAGAGTCAAAACAAACCATGGACAATGCTATAGTAACTTTGGTCAGAAAAGTAAAGAAGATGGAGAATGTTATGAAAGCAAAAGGGGTTGTCTTTAGTGATAAAGAGGGTGCTGCAGATGAAAATTCTTCCAAACAGGGGACGAATTTGGGTGAAGAAACAATCTTTCAGACTCCTGCTCAAGCAAAATCTTCTGGTGATACTGATATTAGTCCTGAGGGATTGGAAGCAGCAGAGATTTTAGCTAAAACTTTTAGTCAAAGTCAAAAGAAGAGAAGGCTAAGAAAGAAGTTGGTGACAGAAGAAGTTAATTCTGGTGATGATCCAGTTAAGTCTGTCAGTGAGAAAGATAATTCTGGTGATCAACTTAAGTCTGGTGATCAAGTTAGTTCTGGCGCTGGTACTCAAAGAGAAGGCAAGCAAGTACTTCAAGAAACTTCTCAGCCTAAGAAAACAAAGAGGCAAATCAGAGAGGAACAAGCAAGTATGGCTGAAATTGCAAGAATTCAAGCTGAAGAAGAAACTGAAGAGGCAAGGCTTGCTGATCTAATGAAAATGGATGAATCACTTGCAAAGAAGCTGCAAGAGGAGTTTAACAACGATCCATTCATGTCTATGATTGAGGATGATGTTGAATTAAAGGCAAAGTTGGAAGAACTGAAGGCTAATGAAAGTCTGACAACTGAGGAAAGAGCAAAACAACTTGCAAATTTCATTAATGCCAGAAGAGAAATAGAAACTCTTGGAGATATGATGGAGAAGATTAAACAGACACAAAAGAAGAAAAGTACTACCAAGAAACAATTAAAGCAGGAGAAGATGGCTTACATGAAGCATTATTTAAAGAATATGGAGCATTCTACTCTTGAAAGGATGAAAAGAAAGACATATGAAGAGATTGAAGGTATGTATCTCAAAGCTTATGAAAGGGATCAGAACTACAAGCCTATTGATTATGAAGATTCAATTAGAAGAAGTTTTAAAAGGCAAAAGGTAATGGTTGTTGAAGAGGTACCTGATAGTTCAAAAGGTGAACTTGTAAAGGAAGAAGTAGAAGTTAAGAAACCTATTTTGAGATGGACTAGAAGAAAAAGAGTGGCTAAGAAGGGTAAGTCATTCACTAAAGAGGATGTGCAAGAGGAAGAAGAACCTTCTTCTGATTCATTCACAATGGGTTCAATTCCTGAAAGCTCAGCACAACCTGCCAAGATTGTCAGATGGCAGATCATTAAAACTGGTAAGAAAAGGGCTTATCAAATAATCAGGGAAGATAATACAGATGTTGTTTATGTTAATTTTCCAGGATTACTTAATGATTTGAGCAGAGATGATCTCAAGGAGTTATATAAGCTGATGATGATCAAGTATGGAGATGTCAGACAAGAAGAAGAATTTGAAAGAGTTCTTTGGGGAGACTTGAAGACCATGTTTGATCCACCATCTAAGACTGATAAAATTTGGAAGCTGCCCTATCAACAAGAAGTGGTGAGATGGAGATACTTTGACAGTTGTCAAGTTCATTGTTTGACTCTGCAGACTGCACACATATATATGTTGACAGAGGTTGAGTATCCTCTACACCCCAGGGTATGCAAGAAGATGCTTGAGAAGAAGCTTTTGGGTGATAAGAAAGATGAGGTATATTATCAGCTATTACAGTTAATTGAAATGCAGTCCCAAAAGGAAGCAGTTTGGGGTGTTTGAAAGAATTTTCTAAGCTGATAAGTGGGATTAATGGAGTTTCTCACTTAGTGAAGGTGCTTTGCACTAACACAACAAATGGTTATCAGTCCACCATGTCTAATCCACATAAGGACTGGCTAATCCAAGAGCAAACGGCTCTGGTAAAGATACCTCAAATCTGTTTATGGCTGACAATTTGCCAAAAATTATATGGTAATCAACTCACCATATCTATGATAGTGAAGAGTTGACTAGCCCACAAGAGTATGGCTTGTGGTAAAGGCTGTGGAAATCCATAACTGGTTATCAATTCACCAAGGTGATGACTGCATTCCACCAAAGAATTGGCTAGTCCAAAAGCAAACGGCTTTTGGTAAAGACAAATCAAATCCGTTGATAGCTGATGATTTGCTAAAAATCATATGGTATTTCAACTCACCATGTTTCATGTACAAAGAGTTGAAATGGTTATCAATGTACCATGGTTTTACACCAAACATTGGCTACTCCATAGTTAATGGCTAACTGGTAAAGAGACATTAAATCCATTAAATTTTTAATGATTCACCTCTCACAAGAGTTAACACACCTGGAAGTGATGAGAATAGTATGAAGCTTTAGGAATTGATGTACAAACAGTCAATGTTGCCGCAAAAAAATTAGATTGTATGAAGATTGCAGATATAAGGTTGTTGCAAATTTGAAGATATGATGATTTGAAGAAGTGCAATTCAAAATAATTCCTAAAGATTAGAGTTCAACATCCTCAGGAAGCTTATCAAGAAAGAAACTTGAAGTTCATGGCGTATGAAGATCAAGTTAGGGGAGGATTGTTGGGAATTATTATAGAACAGACTTAAGTCTACTGATGTATTCGTTAAGTCTGTTAGTTTAGTTAAGTCTGCTAGAACAAAGTTAAGTCTGGCAAACATAGTTAAGTCTGGTAGGGATTATTAGTTAAGTATGTTTATGTTTAACAAATAGTTTGTTAGCTATATGTTAGGAAAGGATATATACGTATTAGATATCTTATTAGAAGATATGTTTATCCTTTCACACATTTTATAACATTAGGGTTTCCTTAGAGTATAAAAGGAACCTTACGGCATTGTGTGACATTTGAAAGTTTAATAGCAATATAAAGTTAGTAATCATAGTTGTGTTCTTCATACTTATTGTTTGTTAAGATTCCGCATTAACATTCAATATACTGTTAAGAGTTTCTTATATAGATTAATTTGGATTTATTCAAGTTATCTATTGTCTAACACAGGCTACTTAGATCCATAACCGTGGACCTACAATCCACCTCTCAGACCAGGTAACACAGGTCGAAGTGGTGAGGATGGTATGCAACTTATAAAAGAATTGATGGAAAAATGTACAACATTGTCAAATGAAGTTCTTGGTCTCAAGCAGGAGTTAAAAGTGATGAAAAATACTCAAGATGTAGAAATCAAGAGGTTAAAGCAAAGGATTAGACATCTAGAGGGTGTACAAAGATCAAGGGCTTATAAATTTAAAAGATCAAAGTCAACGTTGGATGTTTCCAAACCAAGTTTGGGGGAGGATGCTCCCAAACGGGGGAGGAAAAAGAAAAAAACTTTAGGGGATGCTAACAAGTAATCAGGGGACAATTTGAATGATAAAAGTGTTGTTGGTGATGGGGGGAATGAAAATGTTGATATGGATATGCATTCTAGTGAGAATGAAGAATTTGTGGTTAAAGATAAATCAGGTAATGAAGTGGTTCTTGAAAATGCTGCTAGTGTTCAAGATGGTGAGAGTGGAAAGGTTGGTTTTACTACTGAGAAAATTCATAAAGCGTCTAGTATAACTCTTTCTATTGCTAGTGAAGATGAAGCTGCTGCTGAGACAGAGCAAGTTTCTAAAAATGAAAGTGTTGAAAAGGTTGCTAAGGGAGATTCTGCTGCTGGTTCAGGGCATTCTGCTGCTGGAGTTAATCAAGCTGCTGTTAGGAATATAAATATTCATATGAAGACTCGGTCACCCCGAGTATCTATTTAGCATTTATATAGCTCGTAGGCTTATTAATATTAGTTTAGTTTTAGTAATATTAGTTTAGCTATATTAAGTATTTGTGGAGTTGGGTCGGGTCTTTACCCACTGTCAGCTCACTCCACAGCCCACTAGGGGCACCATATGTTAGTAACTATATAAGCCCCTTCCCACACAAGGGAAGGGTTGGAACTCTTTACACCTTCAATCTAATATTTCCAGTTTCTCTCACTAGTTCCCACTCTCTCTACTCTCTCTCTCTCTCTAAAACTTCTACAATGGATTTGTTCTTCCACAATCCAAGACCACCCGAATCCACATAATCAACACATGTATCGATCCTACAATTGGTACCAGAGCCAGGGTTGCGTTATTCGATTGATTTTTGTGGATTCGAGTGTTAAATCTGTCATCTTTATGTCCAAAAAGGTGGTCCGAATCTGTTTTTTCTGGTCAGAATTGCTTATATGATGGAATAGTTTATATGGTTGTTTTTTCTGTTGTTTGTCTTAGTGTAGAATCTGGGTTTGCTTAATTTCTTGTTCTTGCTTGTGATTTGATGAAAGAGAAACTCAGATCCGGTTTTTTAGGAAAAGTACAAAAATGACAGCTCATTGCAGTTTGACTGGTCAACTGCGATTTGACGATGGTTGCATTTTGACTGGTCTAACCTTTGCGATTTGATGACAAGAAGACATTTTTATGTTTTTTATGAGAAGAAATGCTGTCAAATTTCTTTCAAATCTTGCGATTTGTCCATTAAAGAAGAAAGAATAGATGAAGCTGTAAACAACTTTGACCACAAACCAATTCCATATACTCATTCTTGACTTCAGTCTCAACATCACAAGTCAAAATCATAACGGGAAAACAGAAAAACATCAAGACCGACTTATGCTGAAAATCAACATCACTGCCTAAACCTGTCCATAACAAAACTATCCGACACTATCACAATTCCATCCTCACGGCTACAACAACACCAACCCATCTCCTAACCTCAACAAAGCTAAATGAAAACAACAGTATCTCAGTTTATCCTTCGTGTATAACATATGTTAATTAGACCTCAAAGATCAAAACACGAAGGGAATAAAACCATCATCGATCCATATTTGTTTGAAGATTTACTTCATTGAATATCCGAATAAATGAAGAAGATAACTATAACAAATTTGTTATATTATCTTTCTTTAATTCGTTATTTGACAGAAGCTTAAAAGGAAATGAGACACGAAAACAAAGGTAAATCAGAACCTACCTGAGACCCAATTAAGGATCTTGAATCATCAAAACTAAGAACTATACGAGGTCTTGGAGGTTATTAATGCTCGATTTCTGTCTGATTCTAAAGGGTTTGTTCATGTTTGTGTACTTGGTATATCGTGCATATAAGATTAAACATGAAATATGTGAGATTCGTGTTGTTCTTACACGTATAGTAGGAGGTTTGACAGTTTTTTTGGAATTAGAGAGATGAAGATGGTACTGTGTGATGAGGTGAGAGCAGTTATGGTTGATGGGGGCGGATGAAGATAATATTATGGTGATTGTGATTTGGGTTGGTGAAATGTTTATGTGGTAGGTGACTAATTAGGGTTGCAAATGGTGTTTAAGAGTTCTTAGTATCCTCTTATAACCTGTAAAATTAGGGTTGGATTGTGGATTTGGATTTGGGCTTTAACCAGTTCTTACATGTTAAAAGGATGGGTTGTGAATCTGGGCCCCCTGTTGGACTGATGACTGATTGAGCAAAGCAGGAACAAAGGAAGAGCGCCTTTAGGCTTTTTGGTGTGATTACTTGGACGCCAAGTCGCCAAGGCTTGTGATACATTTGGAGTTGTGGCATTAAAATTAGTTTTTATTAATTGGTGTGTTTAACAATATCTTGGGCTCCAAATTCCTTTAATTACAATAGTGCTATTCTAATTCTTGCTTGGTTTGGGCTTACATTCGTTTGGCATAATGATGATCAGAATATTTTGATAACCAAATTGAGTTTAGGCTGATGTTGGATGTGAAATCTTGGATTACAACAAGCCTTTATTACGAAAGTTTGAGTTAATTATGGTTGGGGTGCTTATAATTTTGGTACTTTGTTTGCTGCAAAATTTCACGAGAATTCACATGTCACGGCTAGTATTTGGGTTTATGAATGTCAACGTGATTACAGAGTTGTGGATTTGGCAGCGTTGTCCTATTGGTGCCTGCGATTTGAGTGAGCCTGCGATTTGATCTTTGCGATTTGAGTGACAGTTGACAAATTGCGATTTGGTTAATTGCGAGTTGACAAGTTGTGATTTGACTTGTTGCGATTTGACTGATTATGACTTGACCAGTTGCGATTTGACGTTGCGAGTTGACACTTGCGATTTGACTTATTGCGATTTGGTTGATTGCGATTTGACTTGTTACGATTTGACAAACTATGACTTGACTTGTTACAATTTGATCAAGTTGAGATTTGACTTCTTTGACTTGAATTTTGAAGATTAGTATTGCAATTCACTCTTGGTTGTTCTTGATGATTTCACGGTTTCTCTTGTTGATTTTAGAAAATCCCGCGAAAGATTCGATTTCTCGGTTTAAATCTCAAGAGCTGTAAAATCCCGTCAAATTAATTTTGGACAAGTTGGCTGGACTTGGATTTGGACATAATAAAACTTACAGGGTTTGACTATTTTTTTGGATAAGTTTGTGCTACGAGATCGGTAGGAATTGGGAAATTATGGTAGCTTGGTTGGTTTGTTAATTCACGGGTTCGTGTACTTAGGATCTCAAATATCTCGGAGTTGGTTGGATGCACGATGTTTGATGACCCTTGTTCGAGCGTATTCCTAGTGATTAGACTTAGACAGTTCAAGAGGCGGATATATACAACAAAGGATGGAAGGTTGGGTATTTACCACTACCTATATTTAAAGGAGTTACGTTGTTGTGCTCAATATACGTTCTAAATCACAAATTTATTGCAAGTATAAGTCACGGATCTGTCTTTTATCAAGCTTCATCAAGAGATTGTTATTTCTCAAGCTTCTAATGGGATTGTAGTACAAGATCTTCTCAAAAGGTGGTCAGACTTAAAGGCATGAGGTGGATTGTTTAGAGACGTGTTTTAACCTTTTAGTCACTCTAAAGTTAAACACATTTCATCAAGCGGTTTTGGCATATTACGAGCTTCAGTGAATCTTTAATCTGCTAAACCATTGATGAGGAGACAAACGAGGGGTTACTACAAGAGAGTCTTAATCACCATCTTCTTTGCAGTAGTTTTATTTGGCTCCTTCCATGTATCTATGCTATGCCTGACAAAATCACAACCATCACGGACTCTCAGCTTTGGCAAAAATGTCATTGCATGTCATTTTTGAGGGGGAGAATTGGCGCATGTTTCTTCTCCTTTTGGTCAATCAACCGCACAAGATGATCACCGCATGTTTCTTCTCCTTTTGGTCAATCAACCGCACAAGATGATCACGAAGTTCATTTGGTATTCCTTATTTGAGATTGAAGTTGAATTTCACGAAGGCGTCTACTTATTTTATCTTGAAGTCGGGGTTGGTTGGATGCATGACCTTCAATGATAACTTGCTCGTGCTTAAAATTTAAGTTGAAGACTTAGGTTATCTAGTTACCAGCAGTCCGGGTAACTATCACTTAAGTGTCACACGTCGATGACGTTGTCGATAATCGCAAGAGGTGTTAATGTCTCATACTTTGGTTGGGTATTGAGTACTTAGAGATTTGCTTGGAGCATTAATTCTCTACACCGTTCTTCCAACATTAGTGCAAGCTTAAGTAACGAATTTGGGGACTTCTATTTCATTTTTCAAGTTGGTCATATCGGGTTTCCTTCGCCAAGTGGTCACAAATAGCCGACAGAATAATTGGAGAAGAATTGTTGCTGATCTCTTGCATGTTACCCCAAGCTGATATTCACCAAGACCAAAATTTTGGCTAACACATTCAATTTGTTACTGTCTCACGGTTTCTTCTTGGTTTTGTAAAATCCGGAGAAAGAACTTATTTCTCGGTTTAAATCATAGATTTGTACAATCCCGTGATGATGGGTTATGCGCTCTTGACCGTGATCGGGTTAAAACCATTATCAAAGTTCATTTAAAACATCATAAAGGGCTAGATCTGGGCATTTAAACCACAAGATGTGACTACGGCGTTAATTCACTATTATTTATTTGAGGTTGAAGTGAAATTTCACGAGTGCGTGTACTTAGTATCTGAAGATATCGGGGTGGTTGGATGAAGATTCTTCGAGATCCTTGTTAGAGAGTTTAACCTTTACAATGACGAGGACTTGGATATCTAGTTATTTTTTCTTCCTCTCTATTACAAAATAACTATCACTTTAAGGAGTTACGTTGTAGTGCTCAGTGTCACACGAAGTTATGGATATCCAAGAGCTGATGTACGTCTTATACTTGATGGTTGGTTGGTTGAAGAGTATAGAGTACTTAGGGATTCAATGTTGCACGAAGTCTCTACACCGCTCTTAGTCACGCATTAGTACAAGTTTAAGTCACAAGTTCGGGTTATGTTACTTCAGTCTCAAGTTCATCATACTGGGTTTTCTCCATCAGTGGTCACAACATCAAGCCGACAGAATGATAATGGGGTTGGTAACGAGTTAGATGAGAGAAGTAGAAAAGAGAGAGATGACGTCTGAACACATCAGTTCAGGCCTCGTTCTTCATTAGCTATGACGTCTGAACACATCAGTTCAGGCCTCGTTCTTCATTGGCTATGACGCCTGAATACATCAGTTCAGGCCTCGTTCTTCATTAGCTATGACGTCTGTACACATCAGTTCAGGCCTCGTTCTTCATCGACAATGACGTCTGAACACATCAGTTCAGGCCTCGGTCTTCATCGACTATGACGTTTGAACACTGCAGTTCAAGCCTCGGGCCTCAATGACAACATAATGGCATCTGCTGACATCTCTTCAGGCCCCGTTCATCAAAGAAAAGAAAGGTGTACGCTTAAGTGCGCTTTATCTTTGGAAGAAGAGAAATCTTCTTATTTATGGCCATTCTCATCAACAAGTTTCATGCTCTTTCCGTGCTTATTCAGTCTTCAAGTGGATTGACGCACATTGGAGTATACTCTTATTCACTTGTTCTACCAAAAATTGCAGTTGACAGGCATATGCAATTTTTGAGGGGGGGAAAGGGTGAATAATCTACATGTCAGTTATCAAGAACCATCAAGTGGATCTACTTACCATTGATGGTATTCTTATTCACTTGCTCAATCAAAAATTGCAGTTGACAGGCATATGCAATTTTTGAGGGGGGGGGGGGGGGAAAGGGTGAATAATCTACATGTTGATTGATGATTGAGAAATGGTCATACGACTCCTGAATACGTCAGTTCAGGAGTCGTGCAAACCATGATTCTCCAACACTACATCTTCCTCCGTTTATCAAGGTGTTGAAGAACATGGTCATGGAATGCTAATCGACATCCTCTCACGGGCTGGTACAATCAGTGTCAAAGGGTTTCTAGTCAATGCTTCATGTACACGCCATTATGCTTCATGTACACATCATTATGATGATTCCGATTAATCGTAACCATCAGGGGAGAGAAATGTGTACACCAAGGATGCACAACAGGTTCACGTGATCGGGCTTAATATCTCATGATACAAATTATAGATGATCAGTGGTTCAACTTGTTACCTTGGTATTATCATTTCACTTGTACGTCATGGGCTGATTAATCGTAACCATCAGGGGAGAGAGAATGTGTACATCAAGGACGCACAACAGGTTCACGTGATCGGGCTTAATATCTCAGGATACATATTATAGATGATCAGTGGTTCAACTTGTTACTTTGGTGTTATCATCTCATGTGTACGTTGCGGGCTGATGGGTTATATGTAAGGTTACTGGAAGGCATTTGGTGAGATGAAGATGATTGGTATTCTGTTCCCCCAAATGGACAATCTTGAAGAACGTCGAGTCTTCGGTCTAGTCTACATTCTCCGATGTGGGTTTAAAGACTAAAGACGGCATGCATTTGGTTATCAAAAGACTTCTTCATTTTATGGGCGTTCATCAAAAGACTTCTTCCTGTTATGGGCGTTCATCAGAAAGGTGGTCAGGTTGGGGGAGAGCACTAATTAGGGGAGAGTGAAAAGCCAGAATTAATCCCTAATTAAATGTGCTCACATTGCTCTTCAGCAAGTAAAGTGATGGCAGCGGAGAAGATTCAGGAAGCTGAGGAGTAATGGTTTTGCTTCGTATCCTTGTATATATTTGCTTCATACATTTTTGTTCATATCTTATACCATTTTGTAAATAGATACATAGAAAACCTGCAAATTGTAAATAGAGAATCGTAAAACCAGAAAAACCATAAAAATTGAAAAATAGAAAATACCAAAAATAGTTTCACCTAGGCATGTCTTCTGTTTATCGATAACATTTACGGTCTTAGAAATGTCATTCAATAATGACACGGGACTTTAAATGAAGCTCGAGCAGAAGTTATACAAACCGGTTAAAACATGTCTAAATGGCTTGCTATTACTTTAGATAGCAACCCGCGCCTCATAATGGGGAAAGCACGTCGCCAAAAATACGGCTGTTCCTCCAACTGGGTGATGTTCACCTGGGCATGGATTACTTTATATCCATGTTTCTTCGATCTGATGTACGATTCAGTGCATCATTTCTTGTATAAGAAGAGAAGTCTTCTTTACACCAAAAACTCCTTCAATTCTATGATTCTTCAGGAGAGTTTTGGTGTTTCACAAGGTGGTAACTGGACTTAAATTTTCACAAATACTTCTCGCTCAATTGAATGACTACAGCTCTTTAAATAGAAAACGGGTCATTATTTGAGGGGGAGAGTATTTGTTCAAATTTATGACACCTTTTTAAACATTGTGCAACATCAGCAGTGACGCTCTCTCTTGGTTTGAGGGGGAGCATAGTATGCTCCATCATCAGAATACATTAAAAACTGACCACATTTTCTCCCATGTTTTCTAAACTAATTTAAATCAATTGGGATCACAAATCTCAATTAGTTTGAAATTTTTGATCGGGGGAGAGAATGTGATTTAAATATGAAATCTGATGAAAATGTGATCTTTTGAACTTAAATGCTCTCCCATATGTGCTAAACTCTTTCGCATATCGATGCACATATTGAGGGGGAGCAAATGGTATGATAGCAAAAGGATGCGACATCTCATGTGACTCAGACTTTACCAACGAATTGACGAAACAAGAATTGTCATGAATCAAAAGGACATGTCCTAGCCGGGTAATAATTTCAAGCTGGTCTAACCAGTGATGTAAGCGTGTCTCAAAAAGGATGTTGTTGATACAAAAGTTGGGCATTCCTTGTTTCCGTATCAATTGGATCTTAATGCTTGAGACCTGCGCACTAAGAGAACAAAAAACACCGTTAGGCTTATCGTGGGATTGTCTCCCACGATTATCCTCTGCCGTGAGAGTAAGTAATCGGTTTTAGGGTTTAGTTGAAGAGTTAGGGTTATTAGATCGTACCTTAATGAGAGCCGAGATGCCCTCTATATAAACACACGAAATCCTTGTTGGTTTCGTGTTCCTTACCCTTCGGCGTATCCCGCCTAAGTCGGTCATTTGATACATATCCCATAAATAAGAGATATCCTATATCAAGACCATAAATAACTTCGGGTTTGGGCCTTTTGTAAGCCCAAACCGTTATCGTGATAGCCCATTCGTGATGGGATTGAGCCCATTCGTGATAGGCTTGAGTGGTAGTAGCGTCCATTGGTCGGGTTCGTGACCCGAATGCGGACTATACGTCATCATGTCCCCCAGTCTAGTATGCGCAGTGTACCTACTGCGGATGCTAGACTAACAAATGTAGCAAAAAGGTATTTCGGAATGCGTAGCGGAGAAGTGTCAAGTGTTTCCCGCCTAAAAAACAATACGATGAATCTAGTCCAAGTACCTCTGTATTTTCTTCGTAAATCGTGAGGGGTGGGTGAAAAAGTGCTTCACCTTTTGGCTTCCCAGCCACACGATTAGAGCAAGTGGGTGACACATGTCAATCATCCATGAGATCTTGTAACCCTATATAAAGTGTCATCTCCATTTCACTGTGCTTATCACAGTAAAAACCGTCATTTTCCACCATTGTTAAACCTTCGAACAGCAATAAAAAAATCAACGAAATCTAAGGTAATAGCGCGTGCGCTGCAAGACTCATTGAAGTTTAACCATGGTTCTTCAATTATCCGATTTTTCATCCGATATATCCGAGGACGAACTTCGTCAGTTCACCTCGGATTATTATATCCCTATCGCATTGCACCCGGTGGTTCCGGTGGCGACTGCGTCCATAGCGAACTTCCCGGAAGGGAAAGTGGGGGTTTACACACGCTTCTTCGAATTTGCTAACCAACGTGTGCCCATTTCCCTATTTTTGTGCGATATTTTAAACCACTATCGTCTCCATATTTCCCAATTTTGAAGTAAACTGTCGTTTGTTGGGGATTGAACCCACAATCCATCTATTCCGCGCGTTTTATCACACATCGTGGTCAAACGGGTGGGTGTCCTTTTCCAAGCGCGCAGGGCCGCTGCAGTGCTATACGGAAAAGTTAGACGCACTGAGGAATTGGAGGGAGAAATTCTTCTGGGTTGATGATGCGTTGTTCCCCTGGGACTTCTGTTAGAAATGAAGCTGAGCGATATTTACATGAATTGGAGTAGACAACTAGGATGCTTATAGTGCAGGGACTGCTAATGTAATATTTGAATAGTTGTCATGTGTAAGGCCTATAAATACCCCTCAAGTCTCCACTTGAGGGGTGTGAGAGTGTAACCTTCCTTTCAATATCAATAATATATAGTTATCATCTCCACCTTCTCTCTACTCTCTCTCTCTAAAACCATGGCATATTTCCATCAACCTCGACCTCCCGAACACGAATCTTGATCTCTACAATTGGCATCAGAGCAAACCAGGGGCGAATCGTGGGGTTTTGAGGTGATATTAGAGATTCAGGGCGTGGTACTGTTCATCAGAAGCTAACTATGATCGAAGCAACAACTTGTGAATCGAACGAGTACTTGTGATCGAACGAGCAACCATTTCATCGAAGCAGCATGTCATCGAACGTACATCACTCAATCGAGTTAGATTGAAGTGGTCCAATAACTATTTAGTCGAACGATCTAAATAGTCGAACGACTAAATAGTCGAACGACCATTTTAGTCGAACGACCACTTTAGTCGAACGACTATTTTAGTCGAATGACCATTTTAGTCGAACGACTATTTTAGTCGAACGACTAAATAGTCGAACGACCATTATAGTCGAACCAACTCATTGAAGGACTCAAATGATCGAAGGACTCACCTTATCGAACCACTTCTCTATCGAAGGAAATTTCTATCGAAGGAACCAACATGTAGTCGAAGGAACCAGTCGAACCAACATGTTGTCGAACGAGCAAATCTAGTCGAAGGACCAACATAGTCGAACCAACATGTTATCGAACGAGCAAATCTAGTCGAAGGAACTTCTAAGATCGAAGGAGCTTACGTGATCGAACGACTCATCTAGTCGAAGGACCAACATTGTCGAACCAACATGTAGTCGAAGGAGGACTCATCGAACCATAACCTTAAACCGAACAAACCTTTGATCGAACCACCTCATCGAACCCACCTTTGTGCAATCAAGGAAGCATGCATGGATCAAGCTTGTTATCTGAAAACGTCAATAACACTTCTCCAAAATGGTTCATATCCAAGAACGCTGTAACTTCAGGGCTCGGGCTCCTTGGGTTCAAGCAAGACCAAAGTTAATCCACCACAGAGGGAGGAGCACCACCGCCTCCAAAGGCCCGCAGAAAAAGAATCGTGAAGAAATAGGTGACAACTTGAGTGGGGCATGGTTGAGTCGAATCATTTTTGTACCCTGATGGGATATTGGTGTAGTAACGTGACAGATTAACGATCCTGATAACAGCGGGAAACTTTATCTTGACATGATGGGAATCGACTAAAAACTGCAATTCTTCACGATGCACTGGTAGTACGTACAAACTTTGGAATTTTTGCACTCCCTCTATATCGCTTACGTGGAGATATTATAGTTGAAGATTAAAGTGTGTTGAAGAATTTGTTGGAAGTGGTTTGCATGGATTGTGTTTTGGCATGAGTAATATCTTCACACACTTTATAACAGTTGCAAGTGATGAGTTGGTTGAAACGTGTAATTTTGACGTGTTAAGAAAAGTTGCATGAGTTGAGTTGGATAAATTGTGTGAGACGTGTCCTTAGTGAAATTCATGCACTTGGTTTGATAAGAATATTCAATTTCACGTGTCATCATACAGTAATTGGTGGATTCTCGTACTGATCTGGTACTATAATTAAGTGATGGAGAATGTAATGCTGCTGATATTTTATGATATTGATTTCATTCGAGGTCGGTTAGTATTATTTTAAATGCCAACAACAGTTGTTTGTCGATTATGAATTATGTTGGTCAGAGGGTTGTATGAAATTGATTTATCTTGTTATGCACATGGCTGTTTGTCACTTAGAGCACCTCCAACGGTTGGTTTTTGGTGGTTCAAACCAACCCAAAAACCAACCAAACCATTGGAGGCTTGGTTTGATTTTTCAAACCACCAAAAACGGGCCCCACCATGGTTCAAACCACCAAAAACCACTCCAATGGTTGGTTTTTGAAATTGAAAATTAATGTTTAAGTGTTGTGGCTGGTTTTTGGTTGGTGTATTGTTGGAGTAAAAAATGTGGTTTTTAAAAAAGCTGATGTGGCAGTGATGTGGCTGGTTTGAACCAGAAACTGTTGGAGATGGTCTTATGCTTTTCGATGGATAACAATTCACGTGCATAAGTTTAATATTGAACCAAATATCACGTGCATGTGAGTTTAATATTGAAGACTTTTTCAATTGTTTTGTGCTTTTGATGTGTTGTCAACAATGACAAAGGCTTTAAATAATAAAGGGTTAGCTACTTATCACGTGATTTTTCATGTGAAGTATTTATCAATTGTTCAACTAAGGCTATTCTGAGTTTGCATGTGACGTGGTTGTTTCAAAATATTATTGGCCTTCATCTTTAAAATACCACGTATCGCTAAAACGATCCTGATCAAGATTCACTATCAAAAGACAATGGCTAAAGTTTACAATGAAATGTGACTACGGGGATGATTCGTTATTATTATTTGAAGTTGAAGTGGAATATCACGGGTGCGTGTACTTAGTATCTTGAAGATATCGGGGTTGGTTGGATGCATGATTCTTCGAGATCCTTGTTCGAGCTTTTAAGTGCAAGAATGACTAAGACTTGAGCTATCTAGTTATACCTGATGTAAGGAGTTACGTTGTTGTGCTCACAGTGTATAGCTATCACTTTAAAGGAGTTACGTTGTAGTGCTCAAGTGTCACAAAAAGCTATGGATAATTCGAGAGAAGTTCATATACAATTAAGGATGGTTGGATGGGTATATGATTCTACCTTTATTGAAATTCTCAGTATTGGTTCTTAGTCAAACAATAGTGCAAGTTTAAGTCACAAGTTCGGGTTACTTTACTCCATCTTCAAGTCTGTCATATCGGGTTGTTCCATACGTGGTCATTTACTATTAGCCAGTGGTAGTGAAAAGAGGTTTGATAAGAGGTTGATATGAAGAGAGTTGTAGAGAGAATAGTTATCGACATCCACTCATGGGGTATTGATTTGTATGTTGCTTCCAGTTGATATGCTTATGTACACATATGTAGGATGAGTCCGAAAGATCGTCATCATCCTGGAGGGAGAAATGTGGGAATGTGTACATCGGGGCTTTTATTGAAGAACTGAAAGCATTCTATGTGAGTTAAAGATGTCGATATGATGCTCCCCAAACAAACCTGTGAAGAAGTTACAGATTATCAGTCTAAGATCCATTTTCCGCTGTGCAAGAGACTGAAGACAATTTGGACAAAATTTCAGAGAAACTTCTTCTACAAGCATCAGGGCTATATCAAACGGGTTGTCAATTTGGGAGGGAGCATGTAAAAGAAATAGGCTCACTAATTGGGAGGGAGTAATAACCCAATTAGATCATTACAGTGATCCTGCAAGTAATTCAAGCAAGCTGAGAAAGATACGAGAAAAAATCAAGAGCTGTGAAGACATCCTCATAGGAAATGCTCTACTTCAGCATTGTATTCATCATTGTTATGTACTTGTTAGGATTCATTGTAACCAATTCACGTATATCTCCAGCTGGAGGGAGATTGTTAGAAATGAAGCTGAGCGATATTTACGTGAATTGGAGTAGACAACTAGGATGCATATAGTGCAGGGACTGCTAATGTAATATTTGAATAGTTGTCATGTGTAAGGCCTATAAATACCCCTCAAGTCTCCACTTGAGGGGTGTGAGAGTGTAACCTTCATTTCCATATCAATAATATATAGTTATCATCTCCACCTTCTCTCTACTCTCTCTCTCTAAAACCATGGCATATTTCCATCAACCTCGACCTCCCGAACACGAATCTTGATCTCTACAACTTTGAATTCTATACCCAAGAATCATTACCGAAGGATGAGCGCCCAGACCCCGGAGTGTATAATGTAGCTGATGCGGATACGATAAATACCAATCGCATACCGATCAAAGCGTATCCAGAGGAGTTTTTGGTGCGCATGGGCATCAGTCGCAATTACTTCGGTAGTCCGGAAGAAGTGCCAACTTTTTTGGACGAGAATAGCCGGGGTAGGTGCTTGTCCTTCCTTCCTCTTCGCTTATTAGTTGTAAGCGCTCTTCCCTTTGTAGCTTATCTAACTCGTTTTGTGTTTGTTTGTTGTTTGTTGTTTATTGCGCAGAGATGGATCTATTCGGTGTTGTTCGCTTGGCGAGGCCCACGCAGGTGACCGTAGGGGTGCGCCCTTTGAGAGATGGCGAGGAGCCAGTTCTACAGGCTACCGCGGGGCGCACGATGGAGATCGTGCAGGAGGAACCTGAGGATACACCCCCCGTTGTTTTAGAGGCGACTCCTCTTCGCAGTTTTCCCACTCCTGAGGTACAAATCCCTGTGGAAGAGTTATCGCCCACAGACTCGTCGCAGAGTGTGGGGATCGATGTGTCTGAAAGTGAGCAAGATGGCGCTGGCCAAGGGGTGAAGCGCAAGAAAGCTGCTGGGGATGATGGCGCTGGTACGTCCAAAAGAAGGCGCCATCTCATCTCTGGTGAGCAATCATCATCAGAGGAGAATGCGTCGCAGAAGGATACAACTGAAACTCCTCCCCTCAAGTAAGTAATTAGGCTTGTTTCGTCAACGTTTTGGTTTATATTTTGCGCTGAGATTACAATAATAACCTTGGGCCCTCGTCATTTACATGCAGTGTTGAAGCTGCTGGGGATGCTGCTCGCGCTGGGAAATCGCCCTCCACGGCGAGTCCCTCGCCTACTGATCATCTTGCGCAGGGGAGCCAAGGATTTGGGACAAAGGCTTCTGAAGATGTGCCTACGGACCAGTTGATTGAGGAGTTAAGCTTGGCTGCTGCGCATCAAGCCTTATTGGTTGCACAGCTCAAAGCTAGGCATGTGGGTGAAGGTAGCAGCAGTGCGCAGAAGGATAGGGAAATTGCGCTACTGAAGGCGCAGTTAGCTGATGCTCAGGCTGAAGTAGAGTCAACCACTATGTATGCTCAGAAGCTTGCTGATGAGAGGCTATCATTGTTTGCCCAAGTGAACCAAGAGCGTGCTAGCTTCAAAGAATACAAGGCCTCTTGTCTTTGGGTTTTGAAGTACATGGAGCATAACAAGAATGCTCACTTCTCTAGATTGGATGACTTCCGCAAGTCTATAGAGGGTTTGCTGGAGAAACAGGAGAGCAAGCTGCGCAAGCTCAGCATCGAATACGATGAAGAGTTGTACCCTCACCTGTTGTCAACCATTGCTGAGCGCAGGTGGCTTATCAGCCATGGCTTGCGCCTTGCTGCCTTGAGAACTCTGGAGTCTCAAGAGGTGAAGGACTCCTTTGGGGATGTTGTTCAATGTGCGCTGGCACGTGGTAAGGCAGAGGCTGTAGAGGAGCTGTGTGCGAACAAGATCTTGACTGTGCCCGCCGCCCAAGTACCAGGTTACAACGAGAACACTTATGATGATCTTGTCGCTGCTATGGATAAGTTGAAGCTTTTGGAGCTTCCTCATATTGCTCAACTGGAGCGCGACCAGGATTATCCCATAGGTGTGATTATGGAGGGATTAACTTTGGCTAGGCACACAGCAGGTGACGCGGAGGCACAGCCTGATTATTTTTTAAAGCCCGATGTGTCGCAGCTGCAGGTACCCCTCTTTGCTTGTCCGCGTGATATCCTGAATCCTTTCGCTCTTGAGAAGGAAATTCCTCTGAAGGAGTCCCTAGAGGCCCATGAGATGAGACTTGCGAAGAAGAAGGGTGTGAAGGGGAAAGCCATCCTTTGTGGTCTTGGTGCGGCCCATATTCCGAGGTCTGATGGAGTGCCCGTTAGCGTGCCAACGGTGTCACCCAAGGATGTTGACCTGTTGAAGAAGTTTGAAGAGGCTGGTAGTGCGGCGCACCAAGTGGGTAGTTCAGGGCTTAAACGCACACATAGTATATAGGCTGTTTAGATGTAGTGATGTTTTGTAATAGGTTCACTTTTTGTTGCACATGTGCATGTTGAATCTATACTTTATATGAACTCGTAGTCCACAATAAAATGTTGATTTTGAAAAATACGATTGTACGCATATTGTATCAAATGTGATTATGGTTAAATTGTTTGTACTTAGTTATTTTGTCTTTGCGTAAAAGACGTCTACGTTGTGTCTAAGAAGCAAACTGTTGTGTACATACTTAATAAAATTTATAAGAATCCATAATCGTGTATGAAGTTCATAAAATTTACAAGTGTATAGATTGGTATGCAGCGTACTGCAAATATCATATCAAGGAGTTAAGTGTCTTAACTCCTAATTTGTTAAACACGCACAGTGTGCGTTGTTGTGTATCCGTCGTGGGATACACATTGAACTTACTCCAACGTCTTGAGAGTAAGGTGTTTAACAAGGATGCGTGATCCGATGTTGATGGGTTTGCAACCCTCTTACTCAACAAGTTTTTTAGTAGGTTTACTCATCCTTTTACCATCGTGGGTTTTAATGAGTGCATGCACGCCATGTAGGCAGAAAGTAAAGTAACAACAATATTGAGACATAAATAACATGTAAACAATAAAGTGAAATGTGTCGCGGAGTTAGCTAGAAACCGCGACATTGAATTAATACTTGCAAGTTTTTGTAAAAAGAAAAAACATTTGCCTAAATGAAACAAAATGTAAATACACGGATATTTATTGAGCACTTACTAAAGTGCGGAGGTGTCTGTGTGTTGGGCCGTAACCTTTCCTAAAGATAGCATCTCTTGAGATTGCAAATATTCCATGTGCATTGTAGCTCACGGCCATCCATGTCACGCAGCTTGTACGCGCCTTTACCTAGTGCTTCAACGACCTCATAGGGTCCCTCCCACTTTGGTCCAAGTTTACCTGTATCTTCTGCGTGGCTCGCATCATTAGCGCGATATACAAAGTTGCCTGGTCTGAATGAGGTGCTTCGAACTTTAGCATCGTAGTATCCCTTCATTTTTGACTTGGATTTTGCCTCACGTATAGCTGCGCGTTCATGCCTTTCTTCCAGTAGGTCCAGGTCTATACGTCGTTCGTCGTCATTGGTTGCGACATTAACTTCCGCGGTACGAATAGTTGGCATCCCAATTTCAGCTGGTATGACAGCTTCTGTCCCATAGACAAGAGAAAAGGGAGTGTCACCATTGCTAACTTTGATTGTCGTGCGGTGCGCCCATAAGACATGCGACAATTCATCCACCCATCTTCCTTTGTGTTTGTCCAGGCGCGCTTTAATTCCTTCGGCTAGACTACGATTTGCGCGCTCAACTAAACCATTGGTTTATGGGTGCTTAACCGACGCGAAGTGTTGTGTGATATTTAGTTCTGCGCACCAGTCTTTGAACGGGTTATCGCGGAATTGTTTTCCATTGTTCGAAACGATTTCCCCAGGTAATCCAAAGCGGCATACAATATTTTCCCAAATGAATCGTTTTACTTGATTACCTGTGATTGTTGCTACTGCTTTTGCCTCAATCCACTTAGTGAATTAGTCTATTGCCACAATAAGAAATTTCAGTCCCCCCGCTGCAACAGGGAAGGGACCCGCAATGTCGATACCCCACTTAAAGAATGGCCATGAAGAAGTGATAGGCGTTAGTTCTTGTTGTGGTCTGCGCGGGATGGGTCTATGAACTTGGCAGTCGCTACATTTCTTTATCACATCACGCGCATCGCGATGCATAGTGGGCCAGTAGTATCCTGACCGCAAGGCTCGTGCTACAACAGACCGTGGTCCTGAATGCATACTGCATGAACCGGCGTGGATCTCTCAGAGTACGTAATCTGCCTGAAGATGTCCAACGCACCGAAGCCATGGTTGTAGGAATGAACGCCGATAGAGGATACCATCTCTAAGTTCGAACCTCTGCGCTGTGCGCCGTATCCGTCGAGCGTCCTTCTGCTCATGGGGCAATATGCCTTTGCTTATAAATTCGACAATAGGGGTCATCCACATAGGATTCTCCTCCTCTATTACCGTGGATATCTCCATCTCCGAAATGGATTTATTTTTTAGGATCTCCACCAACACTTTTTTGACAGGTGCGCAAAGCTTGTAGATGCGATCTTGCTTAGCGCGTCCGCTTTTTTGTTTTCACCTCTAGGAACTTGTTTAATGGTAAACCTGTCAAAACCTTGGATTAGTGACTTGGTCTTGTCGAGGTATTGAACCATGTTATCCTCTTTAGCCACATATTCGCCCAACACATGGTTGGCTACTAATCGGGAATCCACATTTGCTTCTAGGTTGCGTACACCCATTCAAGTTGCATTGCATAATCCAGCAATTAGGGCTTCATACTCTTCCTCGTTATTCGTAGCTGTGAATTCAAAGCGCAGTGCGTAAGTGAATTCCATTCCTTCTGGATTGGTGAGGATAAGGCCTGCGCCCGACCTATCCACGCATGAAGATCCATCTGTGAACAGGACCCATGGCTCTTGTAGTTCTACCTCGCTCGGTGGACGTGCAGCATCGGTGTCTGGTTTTTCGATGATGAAGTCTGCTAGTATTTGCCCCTTAACCGCAGTGCGTGGTCTATAAGAGATGTTATACTCGCCTAGCAATACACTCCACTTTTGTAATCGCCGCGATGCGTCGGGTTTGGAGATAACTTGCTTGATTGGTTGGTCCGTGATCACCGCTATTGGGTGTGCTTGAAAGTATCTGCGCAGTCTTTTGGCGGCGAATACTAATGCCAAGACCAACTTTTCCATTGCGCTATAGTTAATCTCTGTCTTCTTGAGCGCTTTACTTACAAAGTACACCGGTGTTTGTATGGAATTCCTATCAGTTAGTAGCACCGTGCTGACTGCTCCATGAGTCACAGACAAATACACAATTAACTCCTCCCCTGGTCGGGGTGCGACTAGCTTGGGAAGCGCTGCTATATGTTGCTTAAGCTGTGTGAAAGCTTCTTCCGCTTCTGTAGTCCAACGAAAGTCTCCCTTTTTCGTACACTTCTTGAGTGTTTTAAAGAGGGGGAGTGACTTATCTGCTGATTTAGACAGGAATCTGTTTAACCCGGCCAGTTTTCCATTCAAAGACTGGACTTCTTTCAACGTGCGTGGTGAAGGGAGTTGGATGACAGCCTCTGTTTTTTCTGGGCATGGTTTAATGCCATCAGGTTCGATCAAGTATCCTAGGAACATGCCTTCTGTAGCGCCAAAAGTGCATTTCTTAGGATTTAGCTTCATGTTGATCTTTCGTAGTGTTCTAAATGTTTCTTCAATGTCGCGGACCAATTCGCCTTCGGTATGGCTTTTTATGACAAGGTCGTCAACATAGACCTCTAGATTGCGGCCCACTTGCTTTTCAAATGAATTATCTACCAATCGTTGGTAGGTGGCGCCCGCATTCTTTAGGCCAAAAGGCATCCTTGTATAACAATAGACACATTGGCTTGTGTGGAAGGCTGTTTTTTCCTCATCCTCTTTAGCCATTTGGATTTGGTGGTACCCTTTGTATGCGTCTAAGAAACATTTAAAGGGGTATCCGCATAAAGATTCTACCTTCCAGTCTATCTCTGGTAGTGGGTAGCAGTCTTGTGGACATGCTTTGTTGAGATCGGTAAAATCCACGCACATCCGCCAACTACCATCACTCTTCTTGACCATCACTGGATTGGAGAGCCAGTCATGGTAATAGACCTCTCGCACGATAGCTGCGTCAACAAGTTTGTGTACTTCCTCTAGAATGGCTTTTGCGCGCTCTGGAGCCTGGCCGCGCTTTTTCTGCCGTACTGGGGAGTATCCTTGTCGGATATTCAACTTGTGTTCTGCGATCGAGCGTGGCACACCAGTCATGTGCTTTGGTTCCCATGCGAAGATATCCAGATTCTTTTGCAAGAGTGCGCACACGGCAGCTCTGCCTTTATCAAACAGCGATCCCCCGATCGATACTTCTTGTTCCGGGTAATCAGGATGAATTGCGACCTTCAGATTTGGTACTTTAGCTGCGCTCTGTTCTGGGGTGTGCGTCGTCTCACATGTAATCGTGTTACACTCTCTTGGTGGCGCAGCGTTATTGTAGATGGTGACAATGCCGCCTTCTACCGGGAATTTGAGCATCCCATGTGCTGTGGATGGTACTGCGCGTATTGCCGAAATTCCTGGTCTTTCGATAATGCCATTGTATGGCGAAAGAGATCTGATCACCATAAAATTCATCCAGGCTGTCGTGGAGTGTTCCTTATGACCAACAACAACTAGTAGTCGTAGTTGCCCCATGGGCCATATCTTTTCTCCTGTGAAGCCAGTCAACGACGTCGTGGTTGGGCTTAACTGTCTTTGTATCTCAGGTCGCAATCTCTTGAAACAATGCTCATACATTATGTCCGTTGACGCTCCTCCATCAACATACATGCGGTGGATATCGTGACCCCCCGCATTTATCTCAATAGTGAGTGGTTCCGCCACTGCGTTGTTCGCAGCCAAGGTGGGAAAAGAAATTTTGCTTCCATGAGAAAATTTCTGGCTGACCTTCTGCCTAGTCTTTCGCTGCCATGATTGTATCATGTAGATTGTGTCAGCCTTGTCCTTAGGTGCTTCTTTCTTGCCCCCGGTCTTCTGTTTGTCTTTTCCATCCTTGATGTTCTTAACTAGATGGTCCAATCTGCCTTCTTTTACTAGCTTCTCAATTAATTGGCGCAATTGGACACACTCATTAGTTGTGTGGCCCTTCTGTCCATGATACTCGCAGTATCCGTTCCCTACGCGCCGATCTTCTGGGGTGCGCATCGGTGGGGGTCTCGGAAAGTTCGCGCCTTCCGTCGCAAATATCTCCTTTGGAGTCTTTGTTAGTGGAGTATATTTGTCATTTTCTCGTCCGCCCCCTGACTGCGGTAGCTTTTATTACGATTGCTACTCTGGTCATTGGATTGTCTCCTTGGCTGTTCTTGTGACCTATAGTTTGAGTAGCCTTTCTTGCTATCCGCAGCGGCGGCTTCTCCTTGGATGAAGGACCTCGTGCGCTTCATAAGTTCATCAAATGTTTGGGGAACCCTATCATTTAACTTTTTGATAAGGTCTGGGTTATTGAATCCGTTCATAAACCCTGAGATCTTTAGTATTTCGGGGCATGCCTTGACATGTATGCATTCATCCTTATAGCGCTCCATAAAAGCGCTTGTGGATTCCCCTTGGCGCTGTTTTACTCTAGCGAGTTCAACAGGGTTCTTGGCACACTTCTTCCTCTGAGTAAAGTTCAAACGAAACGCCTTCCGCAACTCTTCAAACCCATCGATGCTTCTACGTGGAAGCTTATTGAACCGGTTTCACGCATTCCCTACTAATGTAGAATTAAACATGTGGCACCACACAGGTTGTAGCCAATTTTCGATGGTTGCTGCTGATTCAAAAAAATTTAGGTGGTCATCAGGATCACCTGTCCCATCATAAGTTTTAACATTAGCGGGCATGCGCCTTCTCTATCTTCTGAAAAATCATTGATGCGCCGAGTGAATGCGTCAACCTTTTGGCGGCGCCAGTGACGAGACATATCTTCGTCTTCCTGGTCGCTGTATCTTCTCCTGGACTTCCAGTGTCCTGTTTCCTTGTCCTCGTTGTCCGAGGATTCACTTGAGGATGAGTTTACTCTTTTGCGGCGCTTGTGCCGACTATCCTCGGAATCCGAGCTTGAAGGGCTTTCGCTTGGGGAGCACCGTCGCCCAAGCCTATCGTGAATTTTGCGACTGCCAAGCCTAGCGTGGACATTGGTGCGCCGTCCATCGTCTTCATGCTCCTCCGGATACTGTAAGTCGGCTGCTTCATCACCCACAACTTTTCTTCCTATCCTAGTAAACACTGGGTGTCGGCGGCTATCCTTCTCGCGCCTTTCCTTTCGGTAACGCGGTGGGGATGCTTCATGCTCAGGGTCAAAGTTGAGTCGGGCTTGCAGACTCTGGCTTGACCTCTTTTTCGCTTCCTCTCGCATAAGCGCAGCCAAGGTTTCGTAGTTTTGAGATACGAAATCACTTGGCGCTAGTTCAGGTGTGACTCCTTCTAGCGCGAGGATGTTTGTTTCCAAATCAGGACCCTTGTTTTGGATAGGCGCATTTGGCGGGTCAGTGAGGTCTAATTCTGACATGGTGAAAGGAGTGCGCAGTAGATCTACCGCGCTAGTGGTTGTTGTAGTAGCATGGGTAGTCCTTGTGAGCGGTTCTACTGCAGTAAAGGCCAGATCTGAGTATGATCCTAGGCTTTTAGGCGCACTGGTTGTTCCAGAGGCCTGCTTAGCGGCTGAATCAGTTTGCTGCTTCTACCCCTGTAGGTCACCATGCGTTTTCTTCGCCTGCGGAGTCCGCTGATTTTGGTTTCCGTGCTTCGTCATTCTAGTTCTTAGTAAAGTTCTTAGTGTATGGTCCCACGGATGGCGCCACTTGTTGATACAAAAGTTGGGCGTTCCTTGTTTCTGTATCAATTGGATCTTAATGCTTGAGACCTGCGCACTAAGAGAACAAAAAACACCGTTAGGCTTATCGTGGGATTGTCTCCCACGATTATCCTCCGGCGTGAGAGTAAGTAATTGGTTTTAGGGTTTAGTTGAAGAGTTAAAGTTATCAGATTTTACCTTAATGAGAGCCGAGATGCCCTCTATATATACACATGAAATCCTTGTTGGTTTCGTGTTCCTTACCCTTCGGCGTATCCCGCCTAAGTCGGTCATTTGATACATATCCCATAAATAAGAGATATCCTATATCAAGACAATAAATAACTTCGGGTTTGGGCCTTTTGTAAGCCCAAACCGTTATCGTGATAGCCCATTCGTGATGGGATTAAGCCCATTCGTGATGGGCTTGAGTAGTAGCGTCCATTGGTCGGGTTCGTGACCCGAATGCGGACTATACGTCATCAGATGTGTCTGAGTAGAGTGTACCATTTCGAGAAACTTTCTGTGGACTTGACCAGGCCGGGTAATAATTTCAAGCTAGTCTAACTAGTGATGTAAGTGTGTCTCGAATCGATCATGTTCACTGAAAGTGGATCAATTCAAAAGTGCGAACTCCACCCAACATGTGTAAATTTAAAATTAAAACATATGAGCACATGTTGAGGGGGAGCCTTTGAAAATCATAAAACTCTCAAAGTGTTAGCAAAATGTGTTTCATAATCATGAACACTTTGAGAGATTTTTCAAGGATTTTGGTAAATGGCAACATAGGATAGTCATGAAGTTATAAGGTGGCTAAGGTTAGGAAAACCATCCTATGATCCGCCAGAGCCGGAGGGATCTACCCAAGGAGAATACCAAATAGTTAGTATTAGAAAGTCCTTAGGTATGATATGAAAAAAAGGAGTAATATGAGAAAGGAGAAAGAAGGGGTTGAAGAATTAAAAAGAAATGATCCCTGATTAAGTGATATCTGATATCAATGTGTTTGGTTCTTTGGTGAAGTACAGGGTTGTTGGAGATAGCAATTGCACTTGTGTTATCACAAAAGATGGGAACCATCTTATAATGTATGTCATAGTCACTAAGTTGACTTTTCATCCAAAGTACATTTGCACAACAACCAGTAGCAGCTACATACTTAGCTTCTGCTGAAGACATGGCCACTGATTGTTGCTTCTTAGTACTCCAACAAACAAGTTTTCCTCCAAGGAATTGACAGGATCCTGAGGTACTTTTTCTATCCATGTTGCAGCCAGCATAGTCTGAGTCAGTGTAGCTTTTGAGATCAAATCCTGAACATTCATCTCGGAAATTTACTATTCATGGGTTACTATTCATCATTTCACTATTCATCATTTTTGAAGTCAGTTTGAGACTTTGAGATGGTTTCGAAAATTTTACTATTCACGAAACACTATTCATTCCTGGAGGAAAATCACTATTCATGGTTATCATTCATCATTACGTAAACTAGGTTTACGGGTATTTAAATTCGCGTAACCAGTAAGGTTTAGCTGCGTATTCTTAAAACAACTACACATGCTTATTAGGGGAGACAAGATCATTAATTGGCCACATTATTTCTCTTTTTCATCCATGTGCCGCCCCCCCAAACCCCCTAAACTCTTCCAACACTTGATTACTAAGTACCATCTCATTTAATGCAATAGCTTATATGTTTCTTGATTTATTTCCAATAACACATTCAAGCACAAATCAACTAGCTAATAACCAAGATATTCTCTCTTCCTCCCTCCTCCATTTGCTCGGCCAAGATAAGAACACCAAGAAGATTTCATAAATTTTTGAAGATCAAGTTATAATCTAGTTCCATTTACACTCCTTGTTAGGATTTTGAAATAAAAATCCCAAGGTTTCTTACATAATCATCTCCAAACCATCTCAAATCTTCAAGTAAGTTACAAGAAAACTTTTCAATCTTTTCATACTCTCATTTGATATATTTTGATGTGCTATCAACTAATCTTGCAAATATATACATGTTATACATACCACTTGTTACTCATTTTCAATCATAAACATAGATCTATGGATTTTGTTAGTATCCTCATGAAATCCACCAAGGTTGGTGATGTTTAGGACCCCATGACACCCTAAGAAGGTGTATGGTAGGATTAGATTAGTTGTGATGTTGTTTGGAAGAGGTTTGATCAAGTCTTGAACCATAAAAATGAGTTTTAAACACTAGAGAAAAGGTTCTGTCCTAAAAAGTAAAATCTGGAAATCTCAGTAACTCTTGGACTATTTTGGCCTTCATATTTAGAAAATACTTTCAAAAACGAAACCGTGGCCGCCGGAATGAGCGAAAACCGACTTACGATGAAGGAGATATGATTTTTCTAAGTTTGACGACGAAAAACTAAATTCTGAAAATTTAGCGTGCTGTTCGCCGAGATTCAAAGGACAAAATGAGGCATTAGACATGATCTAGACGACCCGACCTACTGAAAATATGTTAGTTCATACTAATACGAATCCGTGGATATAAAGAACGTAGAAAACGAGCTTATAACGACCAAGATACACACGTTTGAAACTTGACGAAACATAAAACATTTTGACAGCCCTATTAGAAAAATATTTCTAAGTATAAAAACAGTTTATCTTTCAAGTCACCATGTTGAGAGCCATTTTTCTCATTGATCGAGACCCGTATGGTCAAAAGTTAAATGACATAACTTCTAGACATTGTTGCAAGGTTTTCAAAAACGTCAAGCTTATTTCCTAACACTTAACCTACAATATTTCGCGACTAGTTTTGCGAGGCCATTTGGGCACATTTTCAAGTTGTGAAAAATAGTAAATTGCGACGAAAATATTTTATTTACCAATAGAACACCAAACGAGGATCGTGGAGTATCGTTTCAACATATTTACACGAAAAGTAGTTTATAATTTAACGAGACGTCAAAAATGTATTTTTCGACGATAAACGTTATTTTCAAAACTAACGAGTGGTATCGTTAACATACTTATTTACATGTGTAGCATCATTTCATTGCTTACACTAGATCATATCATTTATGTTAGGTCGCGGTTAGAGACCGAGCCTCATTTCATCATATTCATATTTGTTATTGTTGCTATCGCATCAGGTGAGTTCATGGCCCCTCCTTTTACTTGCTTTGTAACTATTTTGGGGGAGAATACATGCTCGTTTTTCATTAAAATCTATGCTCGTTTTACTTTTAAACTTCGTACATGTTTTTCTTGAGATGTGAGTTATCTTTCAAACATTATTGATTGGTTAAAATACTTGAGTCGTTGCTCGGAAGTATTTTGTGTTACATTTTTCATCCTTGATCATTTCATTATGGACACTAGTACATTAAGCTATTTCATATTGCCTATGTGTTGACCCAGGTTAGGGCAAACAAGCGTTCCACCATTTGTGTTGACCCAGGTAGGGCAAACAAGCGTTACATTATTTGTTATAACCCATTAAGCGCGAATATTGTGATTAGAAACTTTGGTTGTCCGGGTGGTTTCCCCACTGGCTGATATGCCAAACGTAGTACTGTGGTTTCCCCACTGACTGATATGCCAACGTATTGTGGTTTCCCCACTGGCTGATATGCCAAACGGATTGTGGTTTCCCCACTGGCTGATATGTCAAACGTATTGTGGTTTCTCCACCGGCTGATATGTCGAACGTAGTATTGTGGTTTCCCCACTGCTGATATGCCAAAGTATTGTAGTTTCCCCGCCTGACTGATATGTCAAACGGACAGTACTTCCCTCCCCCCCCCCCTTGACTGTTATGTCAAAAATATGCCCAAGATAGAATCATAAGGCTTCAGTGTCATGAAATTTAGTTGTCAATAACTCTATATATATTGGGAATATATTGTTCATTTAACATTTGTGGTCCATAAATCATTTGACGTTCATTTAAACCAGATCTTATTTGGCAGTGGGTTGTAAACACACAGGTTGCAAGTCTTGTATGGGCGAGGCTTGGAACTGGGTGGATTTAAAATGCCTTTGCTGGGAAATCTTCATTCAAACGCATTACATTTTTTTCACTAAACTCTATGAACTCACCAACCTCGTGTTGACACTTTAGCATGTATTTTCAGGTATTAAGCAATAGCACACTACAGGAGGCTTTTGGCAGGGCATGGCATGGTCATAGAAGACTCTGATAAACATTTGGGACCGTTTAACTTATTTAAGGGCCTATTTCCGCACCACTTTTCATAATGTAAATTTGACACATTTGACTTCTCAAATATATTCTAAATGATAGTGGAGAAAACCGTTCTTTGTACTTGTGTTGTGATACCAATTGAGTTGCACCCCAGCGACATGTATGCTTCCGCTGGACCCGATTCTGGGGTGTGACAGATTGGTATCAGAGCCTTGGCTATAGAGAACTGGGTGATTTTAAAACCTATACTATAGCTACTTTCACGAAAACTTAACCCTATGACCGCCACGTGCCTGCCTGCCAAGCTGATGCCTCATTTGTGGTTTGTTGCTGACATATGTGATGAGATTTGTATCTCATTATCAGATGAATTATACTCACTTATTCTCATTGATTACTATAGTTGTCTTTCATATAAGCATGCTCACATATCATACACGTCATAGCGTTACGCCTTTTCCTTGCGTAGTTTCATCATTCGACCTCGAGTTTGGTCACTTGCCTTAGTCTTTCGGAACGTCTTTTCAAATGAGAAGGACATAGTATTAGTATAACTGAGCTGAGTATTTCAAAATTCATTGAACTTCGGTGGAGTATAGACTGGTCATTTATATTCGACCCGGGACAGTGGGACATAGGCTGACCACCTATGTCCGACTCAGAGATGAATTTTGCAATACTGGGAATAGTTATAATAGAATTATGTCCAGATTGATTCCCTACCCAATTTCTAAAGGTTTCATTCATGTGTGTGTATTCAATCGTTGCAAGAACATTTACACCTGCATCACCTCGTGAACCGCCGCCTAGAAGCACGTCAGCTAATCATAACCCAACCTCAAGCCGTTGAGAGTCAGATCATTGGGAATGGTAATCATTTCAAATTTACCATCACAAATCCTCGAGGCTCAAGTTGAGGCACTCAAGAAAGAAAACCGACCCAGTGAGAAACTAGATAGAATGCCAGAAAATGCAAATGGTTTTGTAAGGAGATCAGACGGAGTATTGTACTTCAGGGACAGAAGCTGGATACCTCTATGGTGGAATTCGAGAGTTGATCATGTACTAATCGCCCAAGTCGAAGTATTCCATTCATCCAAGTTCTGATAAGATGTATCAGAATCTCAAGAAACTTTATTGGTTTTCGAATATGAAAGCAAAAATAGCTATGTATGTTAGCAAATGTCTTACTTGCGCTAAAGTAAAAGCCGAGTACCAGAAACCATCAGGATTACTTCAGCAACCAGAAATTCCCCAGTGGAAATGGGAACGAATTACAATGGATTTTGTCACTAAACTTCCCAAGACAACAGGCGGTTACGATGCTATTTGGATAATCGTTGATCGTCTCACCAAATCAGCCCATTTCATTCCAATCAAAGAGACTTATTCTATGGATCAGCTCACCAGACTTCACGTCAAGGAAATAGTCTCAAAGCACGGTGCACCAATTTCTATCATTTCAGACCGAGATAGTCGCTTTACTTCAAACTTCTAGCAATCATTACAAGATTCATTTGGAAGCAAATTAGACATGAGCACTGCCTATCATCCTCAGACCGATGGTTAGAGCGAGAGAATGATTCAAACATTGGAAGATATGCTCAGGGCATGTGTGATTGATTTCAGAAATGGTTGGGTTAACCATTTGCCATTGATCGAGTTCTCTTATAACAACAGCTATCACACGAGCATAAAGGCTGCACCCTTTAAGGCACCCTGTGGTTGAAGTACCAATCACCTATTGACAGACCAAAATCAAAAAGTCCAATTCACTAGTCTAGAACTCAATTATGAAACAACAAAGGAAATTGTACAAGTCAAGAATCAGTTACAAGCAACAAGAGAACAATAGAAAAGTTAGGTTAGTTCAGGATGCAAAAATCATTGGGATTAGGTATCCCTAAGCAGCAAATCATTAGGATTCGAGTTGGAGAACAAGCTATATTGAAAGCCTTTCCTTGGAAAGGCATGACACAATTTTGGAAACACGGGAGATGGAACCCTAGGTATATTGGACCATTTTAGATTCTAATTAGAATCGGCCGACTGGCATACAGACTTGAGCTTCCGTCAGAGCTCAGTAGCATACATAACACGTTTCATGTCTCAAACCTCACGAAGTGTCTTTCGGATGAATCGCTTGTAATCCCATTGGAAGAAATTCAGCTCGACGATAAGCTTAATTTCGTGGAGGAAACAACAGAAATCATGGACCGCGAGGTCAAACAGTTGAAGCAAAGTCAAATTCCTATCGTTAAAGTTCGCTGGAATTCTCGCAGAGGTCTTGAGTTTACTTGGGAGCGGGAAGACCAGATGCGGCTCAAATATCCACATCTTTTCACCGAATCCACCCCGGAGACCAACATTAACTGAATTCAGGGACTGAATTCCTTTAACGGGTGGAGACTGTCACAACTCGTAATTTCAGGTCCTTTTTCAAGCTTCGAAATTTCACTATTCATCTCGGAAATTTACTATTCATGGGTTACTATTCATCATTTCACTATTCATCATTTTTGAAGTCAGTTTGAGACTTTGAGATGGTTTCAAAAAATTTACTATTCATGAAACACTATTCATTCCCCAGAGAAAAATCACTATTCATGGTTATCATTCATCATTACGTAAACTAGGTTTACGGGTATTTAAATTCGCGTAACCAGTAAGGTTTAGCTGCGTATTCATGCATCATCAATAAGGGCACATCATATAGACTAGAGTAGTCTACATATCATCAGTAACATCAATATCATATTAAGTCATGCACGGGTTTGTGTGATTTTCATTAACGTATGTTCATTTATTATCTAAACGTTACCACTCCGTTATTTCTACTAACATTATACCCGATACTCCCGTCAGTGATCATAACATATTTTCATCTCATTATAATAATATAAAGATTATATTATTACTTTACCTGGTATTTTTAAATCAACTGCTATACTTTCAGTTAGGAGCTTATAACTCCGTCGGTTTGCGAAATTTCAACCCGATAAACATTCTAACACCCGATTCTTGCAAGGAATATGATTTTACAATTTTTACAACTTCATCGTATTTTATTTTAACTAGTCACTATTCGTTTCTAGTTAACTCGGTACATGATAACACCTAAAGCATTCTTAAAACAACCATACATGCATATTAGGGGAGACAAGATCATTAATTGCCCACATTATTTCTCTTTTTCATCCATGTGCCGCCCCCCCCCCCCAAACCCCCTAAACTCTTCCAACACTTGATTACTAAGTACCATCTCATTTAATGCAATAGCTTATATGTTTCTTGATTTATTTCCAATAACACATTCAAGCACAAATCAACTAGCTAATAACCAAGATATTCTCTCTTCCTCCCTCCTCCATTTGCTCGGCCAAGATAAGAACACCAAGAAGATTTCATAAATTTTTGAAGATCAAGTTATAATCTAGTTCCATTTACACTCCTTGTTAGGATTTTGAAATAAAAATCCCAAGGTTTCTTACATAATCATCTCCAAACCATCTCAAATCTTCAAGTAAGTTACAAGAAAACTTTTCAATCTTTTCATACTCTCATTTGATATATTTTTATGTGCTATCAACTAATCTTGCAAATATATACATGTTATACATACCACTTGTTACTCATTTTCAATCATAAACATAGATCTATGGATTTTGTTAGTATCCTCATGAAATCCACCAAGGTTGGTGATGTTTAGGACCCCATGACACCCTAAGAAGGTGTATGGTAGGATTAGATTAGTTGTGATGTTGTTTGGAAGAGGTTTGATCAAGTCTTGAACCATAAAAATGAGTTTTAAACACTATAGAAAAGGTTCTGTCTTAAAATGTAAAATCTGGAAATATCAGTAACTCTTGGACTATTTTGGCCTTCATATTTAGAAAATACTTTCAAAAACGAAACCGTGGCCGCCGGAATGAGCGAAAACCGACTTACGATGAAGGAGATATGATTTTTCTAAGTTTGACGACGAAAAACTAAATTCTGAAAATTTAGCGTGCTGTTCGCCGAGATTCAAAGGACAAAACGAGGTGTTAGACGTGATCTAGATGACCCGACCTACAGAAAATATGTTAGTTCATATTAATACGAATCCGTGGATATAAAGAACGTAGAAAATGAGCTTATAACGACCAAGATACACACATTTGAAACTTGACGAAACATAAAACATTTTGACAGCCCTATTAGAAAAATATTTCTAAGTATAAAAACAGTTTATCTTTCAAGTCACCATGTTGAGAGCCATTTTTCTCATTGATCGAGACCCGTATGGTCAAAAGTTAAATGACATAACTTCTAGACATTGTTGCAAGGTTTTCAAAAATGTCAAGCTTATTTCCTAACACTTAACCTACAATATTTTGCGACTAGTTTTGCGAGGCCATTTGGGCACATTTTCAAGTTGTGAAAAATAGTAAATTGCGACGAAAACATTTTATTTACCAATAGAACACCAAACGAGGATCGTGGAGTATCGTTTCAACATATTTACACGAAAAGTAGTTTATAATTTAACGAGACGTCAAAAATGCATTTTTCGACGATAAACGTTATTTTCAAAACTAACGAGTGGTATCGTTAACATACGTATTTGCATGTGTAGCATCATTTCATTGCTTACACTAGATCATATCATTCATGTTAGGTCGCGGTTAGAGACCGAGCCTCATTTCAGCATATTCATATTTGTCATTGTTGCTATCGCATCAGGTGAGTTCATGGCCCCTCCTTTTACTTGTTTTGTAACTGTTTTGGGGGATAATACATGCTCGTTTTTCATTAAAATCTATGCTCGTTTTACCTTTAAACTTCATGCTTGTTTTGCTTGAGACGTGAGTGGTCTTTCAAACATTATTGATTGGTTAAAATACTTGAGTCGTTTCTCGGAAGTATTTTGTGTGTGATATTTTTCATCCTTGATCATTTCATTATGGACACTAGTACATTAAGATATTTCATATTGCCTATGTGTTGACCCAGGTTAGGGCAAACAAGCGTTCCACCATTTGTGTTGACCCAGGTAGGGCAAACAAGCGTTACATTATTTGTTATAACCCATTAAGCGCGAATATTGTGATTAGAAACCTTGGTTGTCCGAGTGGTTTCCCCACTGGCTGATATGCCAAACGTAGTACTGTGGTTTCCCCACTGACTGATATGCCAACGTGTTGTGGTTTCCCCACTGGCTGATATGCCAAACGGATTGTGGTTTCCCCACTGGCTGATATGTCAAACGTATTGTGGTTTCCCCACCGGCTGATATGTCGAACGTAGTATTGTGGTTTCCCCACTGGCTGATATGCCAACGTATTGTGGTTTCCCCGCCTGACTGATATGTCAAACGGACTGTAGTTCCCCCCCCCCCTGACTGTTATGTCAAAAGTATGCCCAAGATAGAATCATAAGGCTTCAGTGTCATGAAATTTAGTTGTCAATAACTCTATATATATTGGGAATATATTGTTCATTTAACATTTGTGGTCCATAAATCATTTGACGTTCATTTAAACCAGATCTTATTTGGCAGTGGGTTGTAAACACACAGGTTGCAAGTCTTGTATGGGCGGGGCTTGGAACTGGGTGGATTTACAATGCCTTTGCTGGGAAATCTTCATTCAAACGCATTACATTTTTTTCACTAAACTCTATGAACTCACCAACCTCGTGTTGACACTTTAGCATGTATTTTCAGGTATTAAGCAATAGCACGCTACAGGAGGCTTTTGGCAGGGCATGGCATGGTCATAGAAGACTTTGATAAACATTTGGGACCGTTTAACTTATTTAAGGGCCTGTTTCCGCACCACTTTTCCTAATGTAAATTTGACACATTTGACTTCTCAAATATATTCTAAATGATAGTGGAGAAAACCGTTCTTTGTACTTGTGTTGTGATACCAATTGAGTTGCACCCCAGTGACCTGTATGCTTCCGCTGGACCCGATTCTGAGGGTGTGACAAAGGAAGATCCTGATGGCTTCCATTCTAGCAACAAGGGAAAATATTTCGTTATAATCAATGCCTTCTTGTTGATTGTACCCTTTGGCAACAAGTCTTGCTTTGTTCTTAATGACTGTGCCATTTTCATCTGTCTTGTTCTTGAAGACCTATTTCATGCCAATGACATAAACACCCTGAGGACATTTGGCCAAAGTCATGACTTTGTTTCTGTCAAATTGTTCAAGTTCATCATGCATGGCCTGAACCCAGCTTGGATGTTTTATGGCTTCTTTGACACTCTTAGGTTCCACTTCTGAGAGGAAGTCAACAAAGAGACATTCATTTACTGAGGCTGTCTTAAGTTTAGCAGCCATGCTCCTGGTAAGCATGCCTTCAGTAGGCTCACCAATGATATTCACAAGTTCTATTGTTTTGGATTTTGTCCAACTATCCTGAGGTCTAGTATATAAGTTAGAACTTGTGGAGGCTTGATTTGGTGGAGGAGTAGGTTCAAGGACTGAGGCTTAAGGGACTTCTTGGTTTTGATTCTTAGTAAGTTCAACTTGAGCATTCTGGTCTTCTGGTTCCTGAACATTAGGTTCAGTGTGAGTCATCTCATTAGTGACTTGTTGAGCTTCAATTAACTCACTGATGTTTAGATGTGGAAGGTTATGAGGGATGATGTAGTGAGAAATGTCTGCATCAGCTTGATATTGTGTGAAAGGATCACATTCAGGGTGATATTCATTAGGAGGATATCTTGATGAGTCATCAATCCCAATCTCTTCCATTGAGGTGTTTGAGAACCTGATGGCTTTCGTTCTCTCATCAAGGTTATGTGAAATGTTTCTTCAGTTTGTTGTCTCCTAGTGTTGAATACCCTATAGGCTTTGGAGACAAGTGAGTATCCTAAGAAATATCCATCATCAACTTTGGCATCAAATTTGCCTAAGTGACCCTTGTGATTATGAATAAACACAGGACACCCAAACACATGAAAGTAGCTAATGTCAGGGATTCTTCCCTTGAATATTTCATACGGTGTTTTGTTGTGTCTTTTGACAATAATGGACCTGTTTTGAGTGTAACAGGTAGTTTTGACTGCTTCAGTCCAGAAGTGCTTTGAGAGTATTGAACCATTCAGAATTGTTCTAGCAGCCTCAATGATTGTCCTATTCTTCCTTTCTGCCACTCTATTTTTTTCAGGAGTGTAAGGAGAGGAGAAGTTCTGAGAGATTCCTTTCTCATCACAGAAACACTCAAGGTCCAGATTTTTGAACTCAGTCCCATTGTCAGTCCTGATTTGTTTGACTTTAATGTCATTTTGATTTTCAATGTTCCTGAAAAAGGACATGATTGTTTCAGTTTTCTGACTCTTCTTAGTGAGAAAGTAGACCCAAGTGTATCTTGAGTATTCATCTACTATGACCAGGGTGTACTTTTCATGATGGATGGACATTGGACTGACAGGTCCAAAAAGATCCATGTGAAGAAGATGAAGACAACTTTTAATGGAGAAATTTTGTTTGGTTTTGAAAGATGCCCTGTGGTGTTTTCCTTTTTCACAAGCTGAACAAGGTTTATCTTTGGAAAACACAAGGGAGGGTAAGCCAAGAACCTTGCTCTGTTTGGATTGGTTATTGATGTTTTTGAAGTTAAGATGAGATAGTCTTTTGTGGCATAACGAGTTGATTGTTTCACTTGCCTTTGTGAAAAGACAAGTCCCATTTTGAGTGAGTGTTGACATGTCTAGGACATATACATCATCTCTCCTTAGGGCAATCAACACAACTTCTTTATTGGCATTAAAGATAGTTCCTCTCTTATCATCAAACTGAACTATGTATTTGGCATAACATAGTCGACTAACACATATTAGATTGTATTTCAGGCCATTGACATAAGCAATTATTGTAAAAACTATACCATTGCAGTTTACTGAACCATACCCTTCAGTAGCACATGATGAATTATCAGCAAATACTACGTTAGGCCCTGGTTCTTCAACATATTTGTGCAGATACTGCTTCACACCAGTCATACTCCTTGAGCATCCACTGTCTAGATGCCAAACAGGTTCCCTGGCATGTCTCTCACAGATAGTAAACTGTGTTAGTTTTTCTTGTGAACCCACTTTTTGGTGGGCTTGGTCTTAATGGCCTTTTTGAATTGTGCAATTGAGTAATGGTCAGTGGTAGAGTGGATTATGCTTCCACATGTTTTGCACTTGGATGTTGAAGTGGAGTCATTGGACTGTGAGGAATTAATCGTGTTTCCTCTTCTGGCCTGAATGACTAGGTCATGTCCTGATGCATCATGGGAAGGATCTCCACATATGTCACGACAAGGATACATCATACAATCATCAGGAAGATGATAATTGAATCCACAGTGTGGACATGGTTGGAAATTCTAGCCTTTAGTCTCTGAGTTTACTTAGATTGTGAAGCATACTTGTAATCCTGAGCTTTGTAGTTTGCTTGAGCACTCAGAGATGCAAGATGAGATTTATGATCAGAGGTCCTGTGATATTCTTATTTGCATATCATACAAAACAGGATTCTATAGCAATCATCAGTGGTATGATTTGTGTAATTGCATAGATCACATCTCTGTTGTGATTTAGGTGAGGATTTTGGTTTGGAGGTGCTTGAGGAAGCTGGTGTTTGTTCCTTGACTTTGGATAAAGTGGTTTTTTCAGATGATTCTAACTTTTCACTCAGCTTCCTTACTAGTTCAGCCAACTGATCATATTTTAAGTCAGTGCCATCTGTTTTTACTTCAGTAGGGACTGAAGGTGTGGAAGTTTCAATAGGAACTGAGGCTTCAGTGTTTGGGATAGATGAGGGTCTTTTCAGGATTGTTCTCCCTAAACCTGATTTTTCCTTGGGAGAGTGTAGTTGGTAAATAGATGGGGTGAGGTCTGAACAAGGTGCAACACCCTGAAGGGCTTTCAGTAGAGGTAGTGGTGATTGAGATTCTGATTCAGACTCAGTGATGAACTCAGTTTGACTGGGTTCATCAATGACTCCAAGCAATTCTTTGATAGCCTGAATTTTAGGTTCCAAAATTTTCCCAGTGTTGAAGTTAGGTGACTTGCTGTCTGGGTTGACTCTTTCAACCCAGTCACTGGATTTTGGTTTCATTTCCTTTTCAAAGGGTATGCTAGCAGGCAAGAAGGCTTTTTCACTAAGACTCTCACTTGAGGACTCAGTGAGTGGATCTTCTCCTAGTACTCTCTTTCTGGTACTAGGTGTGAGACTCACAGTTTCATAGACTCTAGGGTTTTTTGTGGTCCATTTTTCAATGACAGCCTTTTCTTTCTTAAGTTCTTCTTGAAGAGCATGGTTTTGTTTCACAAGTTCTGAGTTTTGAATTTGTAGTGTAATACTTTCAAGTTTGGCTTGTTTTAAAGCAAGAAGTTCATCTCTACACTTATTTAATTCAAAACTTAGTTTGTTATATTTTGAAAACAGATTTAACCTTTGCTCTTCAACATACTTAAGATCAACATTAATGTAGTTTAAGTAAGATTGCCAATCAGAATCATCATCCATGGATAGTAAGATATTTACCTTCCTCATAGTGATGTTGACCCATTCTCCATTTCTGGCATGACTTTTTCCAACTGCTAGCTTGTCATCTTCTGAGAGTGCCATCGGTGCACTGACATGAACTTCTTCATCATCAGAGGAGATAGCTTCTTCATCCCAATCAAAAGTTTCAGCGACAAGCCCTTTGTTTTTAGCCTGAGAAGGTTTAGGGGCTTGGGGTGGCTGAGAGTTTGAGGGGACTGCCTCAAGAAGTGCAAGTTTGGCTTTAGCATTTCTATACTTAGCTTCAAAGTCCTTTTGTGGAAATTTTTCAGTTTTATTTTGAAAAGATTGACTAGACTGAAGCATCTTTGGTTGAAATTGCTAGTTCCTGAAGAAGAACTGCTTCCTGAAAACTTGTATGAGGGTTCTGAGGTAGTTTTAGAGAAACAATCTTTTGCAAAATGACCCATTTTGTCACATTTAAAACACTCAGTGTTTTCATTAGCTTTAGCACTTGAAAATTTTTTGTTTCTTTTAATAAAACGTTTTGAATTATCAAGGAGTGCCCTTTCTTGAAATTCTAATTGTAAGTCATTAAGGTACTCCTCACTGGTTCTCTCATTAACCTCATCATTAGAATCTTCTTTCAAATCCTGCACAACACCATTAGAATAGAAGGCAGTGGATATGGGTGCAATAGTCAAGGTCTTTTTGGCCTCTTGAGTCTTCTTTGAATTAGGGTATCTCCTAGAGATTAAGTTGTCTTCATAGACAAACTTCCCATATATTTCAGGGAGCTCAAGATTTTGAATATGGTTAGCATTTCTAAGACCCTGAGAGAAGTTTAACCACTTCTCAGGGAGACTGTTGACAAAGCCAACATTAATCTCATGCTTAGACAGGGTGACACCATCATTGGTCAATTCATTCAGAAGGGTTTTGTATCTGGTGTAGGTCTGAGAGAGAGTTTCAGAGTCTTTAGCCCTGAAAGTGTTATACTCAAGTTTCAGGTCCATGATCCTGTTTTCCTTGGTATCTGAGGGACCCTCAAAGCTGTGAACCAAGTCAGTCCAAGTCTGTTTAGAAGTTGGACAGTTAACGACTGATTCCATTATATCGTCAGGAAGACATGATATAATGATGCTTTTCAGGCGTTGGTCTTGATTGACCACCCTTCTCTCATCAGAAGTCCACTGAGCTTCAGGCTTGGGTAAACCTTCAGCAGTCTTAGGGACAAAGGGACCTTCATTAATACACTTAATGTAGTAAGGTTCCATTCATGTTAAGTAGCAAAGCATACGCTTTTTCCACTTATTGAATTTTCCAACCTCAAGTCGGGGAGCAGTAGCATTATAGCTTCCTCCCTTTTTGTCGACTAGTTGGGGTACATCACTTTCAGCCATGGTAGGATCTTGATTTCAAAAATGTATTGAACGGTTTATAAAACTTGTTTTATAAATCAAACCGCTCTGATACCACTTGTTGTTCCCTTTCACACTGATAGTAATAACTAATGAGTTAAACTACCAGTGTTTCATGACTAGTAATATATTAAGAACTTTGTTAAAGGATAAACGTAAAGTAAAGAGACACAAGTTTCCAATGTTTAATTCTATTTGCAATTAACAAAGAATTATACCCAAGTGTTTGCGGAATAACACTTGAGATTGAATGACAAGTATGGCATGACTCCTCACTAAACTTAAGCTAAGCTTAAGTAGCAACTAACTGAACCTACTGAGCTATCTCAGGGACTAGGTTGCTATTTGGAGGAGTAAAAGTTGTTTGTGAATGTCTAAGCATTTAGTGCACAAACTTGTCAACTTTTACTCCACTTTATGATCCTATTTATACACAAGTGAAATTCAACCGTTATGATAAAAGACAAAAGATGACCTAAGCTAGTTAGGACAAAATAGTTACGTATTTTATCTTTGTTACACTAAACTATTTTGGGTATAGGACAACTCTGCTTTCTGAGAAGCAATGATGACATTGTCCTGAAATTTTTCCATTCAGGGAAAGTTTGACTTCAGGTTGATAAGGACTCCATCTTATCCATTCAAACATTTCCTGCCTTGTCCCGCCTATTCTTCAGTCTTCAGGTCTTCAGTCTTCAGTTTTCTGTCTTCAGTCTTTAGTTGTTGAGGAGTCTTGGAGTTCAATTAGTTATTGTCATCACTCACTGAACCCATCACCTTCTTCTTTAGTTTAAATGTCATTCACTGAGTTCCGCCTCACTAAATGGAGAGACTTTCTTCTTAGACTTGTCCTAAGCATTCTGAAGGTGATTCACTGAGCAACTATTTACTCAGTAACTTGAATATTGTTTAAGGTCTACTAACACTTAGGTTATTTTGTATTCAAATCCTTGTTTGAGATTACTTGGGTACTGAATGGACCCAACAAAGGATATTAGTGTAAAGTTGTTATATTTATGTTTGATGAATAACCATTGAGTAGATCTTAGGTAGAAATCTAGGAGAAAACACACGGATTAGATTGGCTTAGGTGATTTTAGGAAGTTAACTTTTCCATAATTTTTCTCGAAAAATTGCAATCTTCAAAAGTTTTTGAAACATTCAAGTTTTCTCGAAACTAACGTAGCAGTACTATTAGGTTGAGTCTCTACTACATAGGTGACGTGGCCTTTCGAATACTTTCATTTTGAGTAATTTTGGTTTCGAAATGTTAATGCAAATAATGTCAAAAACGTCATCTGCATCATTCGGTCTCTATACATTTTGATAATCACAAAATATAAAAACACGTCGCGTAAATCTAAACTTAATAAGTTTGTGATCGAGAAAACTCGTTTCAACAATGACTCGACTACAACATCACTTTAGGTATGAACAAACACTATACCAATTTAGTTAAGTGATCAAAGAAGATATTTTTTTTAAAACCTCACATTTTTATGTGACAAAACATTTTTACAAAAGTATTTTTGTAATTATAAAGAAATGTTTATTTAAGAAAATAAATTTGAATTTCAAATTCTCTAAAAGCTAGTTTTCCTGCCCAAATCAGATAAATTTTCACCACACCATGACAAAAATAGAAGCATCTTAAGGTGACGGTCCCTTAAATAGGTAACGGTCCCTTATATATACGGGACCATCCAATGTTTACGAGACCATCCCCGCTCCTCCTGGTGCCTATAATACTGCACTATTCCTGCAAAAAATCAACCCTCTTGGCACAAAAATATTATGTTCATTCTTCCTTCTTCTTTGATCACTATAACGTGTTGATATGTGTTTATAAGTGATCCTGTTATCCTCTATCTCAAACTGTAAGAGAAGAACACTCGTATTCGTCAAGAAATGAAGTGCTATAGATTAGTCATCACACACACGTAACTTGTGTTACGATTCTCTTCTTCCTCCAAACTCTCTCATTTGTCTATATTGTATATTAGTGTTTTCGACTTGTGTTTGAGTCGAGATTAGATGTGTTAGTATAGACTTGGAAAAAGTGTAAGTCCTTGTTTAGGTGTGTGAAGAATAGGACTTAGTATGAGTCCGTGTTTAAGTGTGTAAATACTAGGACTTAGTGTGAGTCCGTGTATTGGTGTGGACTAGGTGAAAGTTCGTAAAGTGAAGTGTGAAGATTTGGACCGTGTGAAAGTTCAAGTGGACGGTGTGTACGTCTGTGTAAAGACTTGAAGTGTGTGAAGATTGGTCCTAGCTAGGATTAGGACTCGACATTCCGCTTATTTTTGTAAATTGGTGTAAGCGTTGGTGTTCGGTTTGCTCCGCCTAAAGGGAGTGTGTTGACATAGTGATTGTGAACTCTCGAGTGTGATACTCGAGGCATTTATTCAGTGGTTTTAAAGTTTGTGTAAAAAAATAGAAGGGGGGTTGAATAGTTTTACCAATTAAAATTACTAATTAAAACTTATAGATCGACTTATGTCAATTTAGTTTTGACTTGTTATATATTGATAGTTGTAATGCATATAAAAACTAAACTAGGAGAGAGAGAGAGAGAGAGAGAGAGAGAGACACAACCACAACACAAGTATTTATAGTGGTTCGGCTACAAGGTCACCTTCCTTGCCCTACTCCACTCCCCAAGTTACCTACTCGAGAGTTTGTAAACACTTCACAACACAAACACGTTTCACTTGTCAGAGAATCCTTCACAACGTCGCTTACACTTTATCCTGTACAAAGCTAGATATCGGGTCCTTCACACAAGGTAGACCAAACTTTCGTCGCCTGCACTTTATCCGGTACAAAGCTAGATACCGAGTCCTTAGCACGGCGGACCAAACCAACACACCTAGTACAACTCGACTAAAGGATCCAATGTCCTTTTACACCTATGGACTCAACACATCTACAATACCCTTTGAGAAGAAAGAAAGAACAAGATTCACTTCTGTGATCTTGGAAGAGAAGAATCCAAGCAACTCATATCACGAGCTTACACGTCTTCGAAGGGTTGTGTTCTCGCCTTTTGGAAGGAACCTAGAGAAATACAAAGAGAAACTACATAGAAAGATCCTTGGATATGAGGTTAGAGAGTTTAGAGTATAGAGAGAAGTAATATCTAAAAGGTGTGTGTGATAAGAGAGAAATGACTCACTATTTATAGGCAAAACTGTCTACTGTTCGCCCGGTTCCACCGGATCCCTTCCTAGAGGGATCCGGCTAGTGTAAACCAAGGGATCCGGGTAACTGGGTAAACCAGTCCGGATTTTGGGTTACAAACCGGGTTATAGGTTATGGGTTATGATCCATGGATAGATGATGTCATGCCTGATGTCAAAGACATCTTGGGTCATGGGTTATGGACCTTAGGTTATGGGTTATGGACTTTGAGTCATGGGTCATGGGTTTTACCCATTATGGATGTCGTGCATGATGTCATGCAATGGGTTTTGGGTCAAGCTTCATGGTTTGTTGGGATTCTTGATTTGATGAGACAAAATAAATAGAAAAATGAAACATGAGGGCTTAAAGTAACAAAAGATGGAAGATTACAACGAAATCTTTTATTATTTTAGTTTATTCTTCCGTAAACCCTAATGTCTATTATATAAAAAGACATAGGGTACGGGTTTTATCATATAAGTCTTCCACAATGTAGATTACTAAATGTGTGTGTGTTGTAGGCGTTTGATCATAGAAAACGCCTAGGGATTTTAGCTTTCAAGAATCGTTTGATTCTCTGTTATAGTAGATAGCACGTTATATTGTTATTAATATAATTGAAAACTTTGTTGGGAAAAACCTTTGTTCAATAACATATGGTGTTTTTTTTAATCCGCTGTGCATACTGTTTTTCTATGTTATTATTTAACCCTAGAGGCTCAAAACAATCCATGAGTTATTCTAAACTCAACATGTGGTATTAGAGATTAGGGAGCTCGTTACCTAGGGATTTACAAGATTTTTATTGTTGAGCAGATGTGAAAAAGGTACGAGGGTTTTTATTTTTTTTAATCGAATTTTCTGGTGTGGTTTCTGTTTGTTCAAAAAAATCAATTGGTTTCTGTCGTCTACTGCCTGGTAAAAGACATTGCCGATTGGTTGATTAGTTGCATATCTGATCGTGGGTCGGTTAATTAATAGGATTGGTAATTTAATGCTTAACCTTATACTGTGAATTATTATGGGTCGGTGGAACATTAATGTGTTGCATTCAAGGTTTAATATTATGAATCGCATTTAATGTCTCGCTTAGTGAATGATACTTCGCTTAGGATATCATCACTCAATTCTATATCTGATGGAGACATAAGATTAATCTCATGCTAAAGAATTAATGGGTCAAGTGAATTTAATTTTGATCGTCGCTTACTGCATTTAATTAAGCGATTTGGATACATAACAACAGTTGTCAGTTAATGCGCAAGTGGAGATAGATATTAGTTTTGTCGCAAGTGATTTAATGGGTCGATTATTATTCAAATCACTTTGTCGCTTATCTGCAAGTAGTACGAATTAAAAGTTGTGGGACTGACTTTGATCTGATTGGTTTATTAAAGGAGATTTGTCATCTTTTCACATGGGTCAGTTTCGTAAAGGCTACTGTTGGTACGATTATTACTGTTCGATGATTATATTGTACTGCTGCTAGCTTTATTTTTCTACTGCTGGGTTCATACGATACTACTGCTCGCATATTGTTCTACTGCTACGCAAAATTCATACTGCTGCTATTAGAGTTTATTCTGCTGCTAGTTGAATTTTAATGCTGCTGCTCTTTGTAATTCCTACTGCTGAGTTTAAATGATTTATGGCGACACGTAAAGAGTTTTATGGTTTGATATAGTTGCATGATTGATCGGTTAAAATCAAGTCGTATTTATTTCCAAAGAATACAATGGAAGTTGTATTCCCGGGTCGTTATCCCCAACGAAGGCGTGAATGGAATTTCGTGATCTCGAATCGTGCACGTGTTTGAATGGTGAAATAAAGTGGGATTTTTGGGTTTCTAAACTAAGATATATGAACATAAATTAAAAACGATTTAAAAGACGAGAAAAACAATTAAGGAAAAATAAACGTGATTAAAAACGTAATTAAAATAAAAGAAACGCGAATTAACGAAAACGGGAACTAGAACGAAGCTAAAAACGTGAAAATGATGAAATATAAACTCTACGGGAACTAAATTATTTTTCTTACATTCTAAATAACAAAAGAAAATTTTATAAAAAGAATAACATTTTTTTTTAATTAAAATTTAATATTAATTTGCAAGCTAATTTAAAAAAAAAAAAAAAAAAAAAACTGACATTAAGGCAAAACAACTAAAATTTAGATTAAATAAAAACTAATTAAATCCTATAAGGAAAGAGGGCTGTAGCCCAGATGGTCTGGTGTGTTGGTTGTGTGTGTGGGATTTGCTAAGCAAGAGGTCTGGGGTTCGAATCCCACCTCTTGCTCTTTTGAACTTTATATATTTTTTTTCAATTTTAATCTTTGCTAAGTACTGATTCACTACTGATTCTCAAACTAAAAAAAATACATAAACACAGCCTAAAACTTAACCTTAAACATCTACTGATTCAATAAAAGCAACATAACTTTAAAACAAATCACAACAACAACTGATTCAGCAACATAACTTATTCACCACATGACTTAAACTTTAAACTAACAACTTATTACAATAAGCTATAACAGCAATCTAACCGAAGCAAATAAAATTACCAACAATTAAAAAGAACACAGCCTTAAACAAATTCAATAACATCATCTTAAAACAACAACATATACAACAACGATGAACAGATTCTAACTTAATTTTACGTTAACCAAAAAAAACACAAACTCAAGCTTTCATTAATTACCAACTGATTACCACTTAATTCCAACACATCTAAGCAAAAATGACCAACTGTTAATCTCAATCACCAACAGAAAACGTTGACAAAAATAAAATAAAATCTCAAGCTTAAATAACGATAACGTACAAGAACAATAAATGATTAAACTGAGTGAATTAAAAGATTACAATACCTTCGAAATTAAAAACTAAAATTAAATCTACTTTTAAACTAAAACTAAAATTACACTAAACTTAAAATTAAATTACACTAAAAGAAAAAAAATACATACCGAGAGTTTTTTTTAGCTAAATAAAACCTAAAAAAATGAAAACTACTACTATCCTATTTATAAAAAAAGAAATAACTAGGGTTCCGTTGCTCTGTCTTCTTTCTTTAATCTTGACACCGTTGGATTGGTTCAAGTGATCTCAGCCGTTGATTTGATGAGGTGGAGGTGAACCCGTGAGGATGCTTTGGACTGAGGTGAGGGAGCTGGAAAGGAGAAAGTGACTGGGGAGGCGTTGGGGGTTGTGTGGGTTTTGGCGGGTTAGGGATTTTTTGGGGAAGATGCAGGAAACTGTGGTTAGGGATTTTGACTTGTATTGGGGGTTTGACTCTCTTATTTACCCCGTATTTTAGTTTAGCGAGATTGGGTCGGGTCTGTTGAATGGGTTGGGTAATGGGGTGGTTTTGGTTTGATGGGCTAGCGATGGGCTGTGTTTAGTTTAGCAAAGGGTTAGGCTGTGTTAGATATTTAGATGGGTTGGGATTTGGTTAGTTGGGTTTGGTTTTCGTGGGTATCCGGGTATTAAGGTATAATGGGGTCCGGTTTGTTATATTTTGGATAGGTTAGGATTAAATTTAGTTAAACACAAGGACCATAGGTGTAATTTATGAAATTGAAGGGACCAACCTTGCCAATTTTGTAAAGTTCATCCGAGGACCAATTTTGCCAACTAAAAATAATCCAAGGACCAAAAATTTATTATTATTTATATTTTTTTTTTTATTTTTTATTTTTCAAGCTTGAGGGACTAGACTTGCCATTTATGCAAATTTTGTTTGTTTTTCAATCGTTTTCAATCATTTTGCATATGGAATACACAAAAACACATTTCAAAGATATTTTTAACATTATTTGATCGTTTTAAAGTGTTTTTGGTTGTTTTGACTCGAAAATTGGACGAAAAGATATGTGTAAAACGACACATATCAAATCCCCCACACTGAGCAATTGCTAGTCCCTAGCAATTTTTTATGAAAAGTTGATGGATGTATCTCTTTACCAGAAGCCATCACCTCTGGAGTAGCCAAATGTTTTAGTTCAAGTAAGAACTATGGTACACTGATAACCATATGATTTTGAGCAAATCATCAGCTGCCAACGGATTTGATTTGTCTTTACCAGAAGCCGTTTGCTTCTGGACTAGCCAACTCTTAGATAAAACAACTTATTATCTTTGGTGAGCTGATGACCAATTATGGTTTTCCAACTGCCTTTACCACAAGCCATAATCTTGCGGGCTAGCCAACTCTTCATCTTTTTAGGATATGGTGAGTCGAATACCATACAATTTTGGGCAAATTGTAAGCCGTAAACGGATTTGATGTATCTTTACCAAGAGCCGTTTGCTCTTGGATTAGCCAATCCTTTTGTGTGTTAGACATGGTGGACTGATAACCATTTATTGTGTAAGTGCAAAACACTTACACCAAAAAAAAAAATTTTTTTGGCCAAAAACGGGGGAATTAGATGGTATATATACGTGATTAAATTCGTGAGAATTCCCCCCACACTAGAAATGAATATTGTCCTCAATATTCAAAGTACCGGCTGTTATGCCGAAACTGAGAACGTAAAAGGGAAATATTACGGGCCATTTATTTTATTTTTGAAGTTTAAAACCCCTTTTTTTTTTTTTTTTTTTTTTTTTTTTTTTTTTTTTTTTTTTTTTTTTTTTTTTTGAGATTGATATATACATATTTACAACAGCATGGGGCATCTCCCCCACACTAGGGTGGTAGAAAGTAGAAAGAAGTCAGAAATATGGGTGAAAACCCATATGGTGTGCTACTGTTTTTGTTAACCGAGTCGCTAGCTTGACTCGACCCCGAATTCATTTGTCCATGGGGAAGCAAGTGGAAACGACAATCTCCATCGGACTTTCATTCAAAATGTTTGGATAAACATTGAAGTACATGAAAGTTCCACTCCGATGAGATATATCCGGCTCTAAAGAATGATGAATGAAGATGCCGGGGTCAAAAACTTTGTCTTCACTCCCAAACGAGTGAATAAAAGGACAATCTACCTTATAAGAAGAAAAAGGTAGAAAAACTCGAACGACATATGTGACGTCAATATAATGGCGATCCTCAAAGGGAAGTGTCACATATGTCGGAGAAAGAAGAATATCGGGATTAAGAACTGAGGTCATATCATCAAGTTTATGAATAATAGAATCTTTGACCTCATCGTTCTCTAACTCTTCATCAAAGAGAGGATTAATGATTGAAAAGTACTCGTCATCAAATTCAAAAAGAGAATTCGAATAGACTTCGAGACTTTCATTTGAAACGTCCTCATCAGAAAGTGATTCGTCATCACTAGAGGAAAAATCATCATTTGAATTGAAGAGCGGGTTAGAGAAGATCCCGGAAGTATCCTCAGAAATGTCATGAGGATCACAATAAGACCAATCACACTCACTGTAGGATATATCCTCAGACTCACTTGGGATTGGGATAGAGTTCTCAACACTAGACTTTATGAATTCGTCCGATTCCTTTTCAGGAATAGTGTCAAGAAGCTCATCCCCCATAATGAGAGAGTCATCGGAGTCCAAAGTACATGATATGGGTGTGGATGCAGTGGTCTGAAGGGGTTGAATGATAGAATTATTCACAAGAATAATATTCTCCCCTTCCTCATCTTCGTCATCGAGCATGCACGCCTGATTAAACAAGAAACGGTTGTGTGCTGCTCGTTCAATGGCGAGTAAATCTTCCATAGACTCACCATGACGATCATTTGGGTTTTGTTTAATAGCCAGATTTGTAAGTTCAATTCGTATCTCTTGAAGTTCTTGGAATATATCTTCAAGAGATAGTTGAGGCTGGCTTTGAGTGGTTTGATACTGTGGAGGATAAGAATAATCATAATTGTTACAAGGACCATGCTCATAGACAAGCGGGCTCCTCGTTTGACAATCGGAGCTATAGTGAGGACCTCCACAGTACTCACAACAATAATATTGTTGCGATTGATGAAGTGACTGATATGGGTTTTGGTCATAACCAAGATTTTGATCGTTACAAGAAACCTGCTCATAGACAAGCATGTTACTTGTTTGACAATCAAAACTTTGGTGAATACCTCCATAATCAGCACTAGGATCATTTGGCACATTTAAGTTTTGGTAACAGGGTTCTTGCCAAAATGAATCCTGAGGAAGGTTGCAATCCTTTTGAAAATCTGGATACGTATTTGTATCTTCGATTTCAGAATTGCAACACACGCAAAGTTCAGGGACATTCCCACATCCTTTGCAGAAACATCGTCCACAAAGTGAATCATCCCCCAACGGATCTTCACAATATACGCAATATTTGGGTGAAGATGGCTGGGGTTGTGGAGGGTGGTCGGAAGAATCTTGAGAATTATCGACGGAATTAAGCTCTTCTTCGAGAGCTACTTCACACCAATAACAAGATCCACGATCCTTTGGTGCATGATTTCCACACCGCTCACACTTACACTTTGCACAACGAAGAGTGTCAATCAACGGGCTTTTACAATGAAAACAGTGACAGCCCAGTGACGACATAAGAATTAAACATAAATGAGGGTTAAGAAGATAGAATTAAACGGTTTAAGAGGATGAGAAAAAGAATTAAACGAATAGAGGGGATACGAAGAATATTTTTGGATTTTTAGAAATATTTGAAAAATACAAAAGGAAAGAGAAAAATAAATTTTGAAAAATAAAAATCTTTTTGGGTTTTTATAGAAAAATATTTACGAAACACGCAACGACAAACGAGAGTTAAAAATTCGCGTCAAGCCTTCCCCGGCAACGGCGCCAAAATTTGATCGGTTAAAATCAAGTCGTATTTATTTCCAAAGAATACAATGGAAGTTGTATTCCCGGGTCGTTATCCCCAACGAAGGCGTGAATGGAATTTCGTGATCTCGAATCGTGCACGTGTTTGAATGGTGAAATAAAGTGGGATTTTTGGGTTTCTAAACTAAGATATATGAACATAAATTAAAAACGATTTAAAAGACGAGAAAAACAATTAAGGAAAAATAAACGTGATTAAAAACGTAATTAAAATAAAAGAAACGCGAATTAACGAAAACGGGAACTAGAACGAAGCTAAAAACGTGAAAATGATGAAATATAAACTCTACGGGAACTAAATTATTTTTCTTACATTCTAAATAACAAAAGAAAATTTTATAAAAAGAATAACATTTTTTTTTAATTAAAATTTAATATTAATTTGCAAGCTAATTTAAAAATAAAAAAAAAAAAACTGACATTAAGGCAAAACAACTAAAATTTAGATTAAATAAAAACTAATTAAATCCTATAAGGAAAGAGGGCTGTAGCCCAGATGGTCTGGTGTGTTGGTTGTGTGTGTGGGATTTGCTAAGCAAGAGGTCTGGGGTTCGAATCCCACCTCTTGCTCTTTTGAACTTTATATATTTTTTTTCAATTTTAATCTTTGCTAAGTACTGATTCACTACTGATTCTCAAACTAAAAAAAATACATAAACACAGCCTAAAACTTAACCTTAAACATCTACTGATTCAATAAAAGCAACATAACTTTAAAACAAATCACAACAACAACTGATTCAGCAACATAACTTATTCACCACATGACTTAAACTTTAAACTAACAACTTATTACAATAAGCTATAACAGCAATCTAACCGAAGCAAATAAAATTACCAACAATTAAAAAGAACACAGCCTTAAACAAATTCAATAACATCATCTTAAAACAACAACATATACAACAACGATGAACAGATTCTAACTTAATTTTACGTTAACCAAAAAAAACACAAACTCAAGCTTTCATTAATTACCAACTGATTACCACTTAATTCCAACACATCTAAGCAAAAATGACCAACTGTTAATCTCAATCACCAACAGAAAACGTTGACAAAAATAAAATAAAATCTCAAGCTTAAATAACGATAACGTACAAGAACAATAAATGATTAAACTGAGTGAATTAAAAGATTACAATACCTTCGAAATTAAAAACTAAAATTAAATCTACTTTTAAACTAAAACTAAAATTACACTAAACTTAAAATTAAATTACACTAAAAGAAAAAAAATACATACCGAGAGTTTTTTTTAGCTAAATAAAACCTAAAAAAATGAAAACTACTACTATCCTATTTATAAAAAAAGAAATAACTAGGGTTCCGTTGCTCTGTCTTCTTTCTTTAATCTTGACACCGTTGGATTGGTTCAAGTGATCTCAGCCGTTGATTTGATGAGGTGGAGGTGAACCCGTGAGGATGCTTTGGACTGAGGTGAGGGAGCTGGAAAGGAGAAAGTGACTGGGGAGGCGTTGGGGGTTGTGTGGGTTTTGGCGGGTTAGGGATTTTTTGGGGAAGATGCAGGAAACTGTGGTTAGGGATTTTGACTTGTATTGGGGGTTTGACTCTCTTATTTACCCCGTATTTTAGTTTAGCGAGATTGGGTCGGGTCTGTTGAATGGGTTGGGTAATGGGGTGGTTTTGGTTTGATGGGCTAGCGATGGGCTGTGTTTAGTTTAGCAAAGGGTTAGGCTGTGTTAGATATTTAGATGGGTTGGGATTTGGTTAGTTGGGTTTGGTTTTCGTGGGTATCCGGGTATTAAGGTATAATGGGGTCCGGTTTGTTATATTTTGGATAGGTTAGGATTAAATTTAGTTAAACACAAGGACCATAGGTGTAATTTATGAAATTGAAGGGACCAACCTTGCCAATTTTGTAAAGTTCATCCGAGGACCAATTTTGCCAACTAAAAATAATCCAAGGACCAAAAATTTATTATTATTTATATTTTTTTTTTATTTTTTATTTTTCAAGCTTGAGGGACTAGACTTGCCATTTATGCAAATTTTGTTTGTTTTTCAATCGTTTTCAATCATTTTGCATATGGAATACACAAAAACACATTTCAAAGATATTTTTAACATTATTTGATCGTTTTAAAGTGTTTTTGGTTGTTTTGACTCGAAAATTGGACGAAAAGATATGTGTAAAACGACACATATCAATGATTTACAAGCAGTAAGAGGAAGTACATATGGATTTATATGGTGATCACACACACAGGGGAAGTTCACACACACAAGATTTTTGGATTTGTTTTCGGTTCATTAAAGTTTTAAAGGCTCGAATTAATTTTCTTATTGGCGAAGATGATTATTTGTTGCTTATTCGATGATGCAGTGGAATTTTTCAAGGTTGTGTCTTATTATATCTTAAGGTGGGTGTTACACTTTAAAGGTAACTTGTTTGTTCATCAAGGTGACTACGAATTGACAAAACACTTGAAGGAGTTACGTTATTGTGCTCAGTGATTATTGTCAAGAGATTGCGGTCTCCCTATACGTGGAGTATACGTTCGAAGTCGTATTTAGTACAAGGCATAAGACACAAGGTTGGTTTATTCTACTTCAGCATCAAATTGGTAATGACTAGTTTTCTTCAACAATATATAAAGCCTACAGATTTGAAAAATCATTTGATGTTCATGCACCACTCGAGGGGAAGTTGTTGATCGTTACTACTGTTGATTAGTATTACTACTGATGGTTTAGATTTCTACTGTTTCAAGTTCATTTTTAGTGCGGAAAACTTCATGGAGGGCAATTTGAGACATTGGAAGGATGAATTGGACGTGTGGTATTGGTTAGTAGTGGTGAAGATCATATTTTCATACGTTCCCTATTTGTTGATAACAAAAAGGGGAAGAGATGTTGGAGTGGCATGGCATGAATTAAGGGGAAGACAAGATTTGTTTCATTCAGGGAGATGATTACATCTCAATTTCTCTACTTCATCTAGGGAGATGCGTACACGGCTTTGTTTGTTTTGTCATCATCAAATAGGGGAAGATTGTTGGGATTCTTGATTTGATGAGACAAAATAAATAGAAGAATGAAACATGAGGGCTTAATGTAACAAAAGATGAAAGTTCAAAAGATGGAAGATTACAACGAAATCTTTTATTATTTTAGTTTATTCTTTTGTAAACCCTAATGTCTCTATTATATAAAGAGACATAGGGTACAGGTTTTATCATATAAGTCTTCCACAATGTAGATTACTAAAGGGGTGTGTGTGTTCTAGGCGTTTGATCATAGAAAACGCCTAGGGATTTTAGCTTTCAAGAATCGTTTGATTCCCGGTTATAGTAGATAGCACGTTATATTGTTATTAATATAATTGAAAGGTTTGTTGGGAAAAACCTTGTTCATTAACATATGATGTTTTGTTTAATCCATTGTGCATATTGTTTGTCTATGTTATTGTTTAACCCTAGAGGCTCAAAACGATCCATGGGTTATTCTAAACTCAACATGATTTATAGTTTATGGACTTGGTTTTGGGCCATGGATAGTCCAAGTGTTTAATAGCTTTTTCTTAACATGTATTTTATAAAATGTAAGTAACAAATGTTACTTAAGTTTTTTTATAAAATAGTTTTGGTTTCATGTAAGCTTGTTAACTAGATATGTTTAAGGTTTACTTGTTTAATGAAATGATTTAGTAAACTATTGGCTCAAAGCATTACGTATTTTATTTATCTCGTTAAAATGATTTTAAGTTTGTTATCAACAAAACATTGAAAGATCGTAAAATATAAATAAATGTTTTGAAGGTTTATTTGTATTAACAATCTCCCCCTTTTTGTTGATGACCAAACATAAAATTATTTTAAGTAAAAAATAAAATTCGTAAATTTTTGAATTGTAGTTTTTACTCTTTCTCCCCCTTTTTGAATTGTAGTTTGTTGATGACCAAACATAAAAAATGATCTTAACATGATAAAAAGAAAAATCCAAATAACAAAGTCTAGACCTAATACTAGAGGAGGAAGACCACTTGTGCTTGCACTTTAGGTTTTTAGGGAAGGTTTGGTTTGGTTACGTCATCAAGACGTTCAAGTAGATGGTAGAACATGAAACGTACTTCATCATGTAGTTCATAAACTAAGGTTTGGACATGTTGACAATGATCACAAGTATCATTGTGGTTTGTTTGTTGAGGATCTAAGGTAGAAGGTTGGTAGGAACCTAAGATTGAAGGTTGTTGAGGCATGTTTGAGGTGGAAGCAGCTAGGTTTAGAGGTTGTGGATGTACCATGGGTGTTGGTTGAGAGGTATGTGTGGGAGGGAGTGTGTCATTGTTTGGTAGAGGTGGTTGAGGTGGTTGAGATGGTTGACATCTTCTCATTACCCAAAATAGGCCATTTGAGGGTGGAGGAGAGGAAGATAAGTTTGCTATAGGTGGTGGTATGTTAATTTCAACATTTAGGTGATAGGATGGTGTTTGAGTTGACATTCTCTCAATGGATGAGAATGTAGGCAATGGTCGTGGATTAGAAGGTCTAGGAGGTAAGTCCTCCAATGAGTTGAAGTAGAGGTGAGGTGATGAATGAGGTGTGGTGAAAGAAAGAAGTCTTGGTTCAAGAGGTGAAGGTTTTGTTGGTTGAGTTGAGATAGGTGTGCTTGGTAATGTAGGCTCAATGGGAGGTGTTGTTTTGGTGGAAGCAAGTTGTGGTGGTGATGGTTCAAGGGATGGAGGAGTTTGGATGTAGGTTTGTTGAGTGGGTTGACTGGGTATTCGGGGTTTGACTATGGGTTATTATTAGGGAATTGGGTGGTTGGGTTAGTAGATTCGGATCTTGGGTTTATAATAAAAGAATGGGCTTGTGAGAATGGTATGGGCTGGTGGGTTGTGTATTGGATTTGGATTTAAATAATAAATCCGGTTATGTGTTGTGTTATAAAAATGAATTTCACAAGGACCTTTAGTGTAAATTCTGAATTTATAGGGACCATTTCTGCTATTCTTCAAATTTGAACCAAGGGCCAATTTTGAGATTTTTGAGCATGAATTTTTCCCCGGCATCGGCTCTCGACATTTTCCAAATCTCGTGCTCGTTTTCCCGGATTTTGCTTGATTTTGTCCCCATTTCATGATATCCGTACCTGCATAGAAACAAACACAAAAACACAATATCTTTGGCATTTATGGTTAGTTTTTGGTCGTTTTGGTCTGATTTTGGTCAAGAAAAAATATGTGTTTAAGCACATACCAAGGTTGAGATAGGTGTTCTAGTAGAGGGTGCTTTGATGGGTGAGGCTTCGGTTGAAGATATTTCATACACTATTCGTGCGGTTTTCTTTAGAGGGCTCCTAGTGGATGAACTTGCACTTGGTGCTTTAGTCATGGTTTGATGTAAGTTTAGAAGTTGAGTTTGCAATAGAAGATGGTTTGTTTAAGTGTGGTTTGGAAGCACAAACATAAGTGGCTTAAATAGTGAAGGATCAAGTAAGTAAATTAAAGCCTAAACCACTAAAATCCTTTGAATTGCAATGATATGCATGCACCAAGGTCAACTACAGTGATACAATCTTCTAGGAGATAAATTAAAAGCAGTGTGGAGTGTTTGAGTGGATAAAGTTAAATTTTGGAAGGCTATAGGTTATAAAATCTGTTTCTGTTTGTCCTGTTCCAGCGGATCCTTCCCAAAAGGGATCCAGCTAGCTTTAGCTGAGGGAACCGGCTAACATATCAGATAAAAGTGAGAAATAATGGTGATCTAGCTATTGCAGCCCTATGTTTCCTAATTTAATGAGTGTAAGATAGTGTCTTAAATGAGAAAATCCTGAATGGTTCAAGACTAATGATGAGGGGTTGTCAATAATGGTCTTTAGAAGTGAGAAAGAGGTCTAAGTAAGCCATTAAGTGAATATGGGTTAAGATAATCATATCACTAAGTGTTAAATGTCTGTAGGTTTCAAGGAAAGGTGATATGAAAAATTTTAAAAATCTTTAAAAATCATAAGAATTAATAAATTGATTTTATAGCATTTTTGAGATAGAGATGGTGAAAATAAATTTGTTAAAAATTTATTTAAAATATATATAAGTGTAAAATGATCAGAGGGAGGTGATGCAAAAAGTGGTACAGAGAAATAGTGGTTATTTTGGAAATGATAAATCAAAAACACCTAGGATGATACTTAAGTCAATCTTAAGTGATCAAAAAGACTACTAACCTTAAATTCAGCTCAAATGTGCCTAAAAGGAGATGACTAACTAGTGTACTAAGGTCAGAATGGTTGAGTGTAATAAAAAGTGATATAAAATTCTTTTCTGTTTGGCCGGTTCCTCCGGATCCTTTCTAAAAGGGATCAGGCCTGTTATAACTAAGGGAACCGGCTTCTGAGACTAAAATGTTCACAGAGGGCACGCCAAATTTTGTTTATTAGTTGAATAGAGATACTTAACACTCCAGGCAATACTTATACACAGATGCAAGTAAGACATACTAATAAGGGCATGTAAGAAGCACATAGAACTATTTAAATGATCAAATATGTCAATCATACATGAAATATGACCAAAAACAAATATTCAAAGAAGATCAAATTAGACAAAAAGTTCAAAAGAGATAAATGACTTCAAATGTTTTAGAAATATTCAAAAGATGACTAAACCACAACTTTCAATCTTTTCACTTTTTCTTTTTCTCCATGTTTGTGATGTAGTGAGCAAGACACTTGATCATTCCCTTTGTTTACTTGAATTCTTCAGTTTCTTTGGGAAGTTTGGGAAGTTTTTCAATGTACGAGATAGGATCAAGTTGGAAGTTTGAAATGGGATTGTCTTCATCGGCTTCGGCTTCAGCTTCATCTGAGGAGTCTGAAAGATGGCGAGGTCTTTTGCCTTTTATCATAAATCTTTTTACAAGACCTTGAGTGAGGGGAACCATGACATGGTTTGCAAGAGTATGATCGTTCTTGATTGGGGAAAGTTGCATTGCACAAATGTATTTAAAAAGACGAGTGAGGAGCATAGCATATGGAAGAACCATTTTGTTGGTCTTGTAGACACCAACCATTCTTTTGGCGATATAGTATGCTAGGTTAAAAGGTTTTTCGTGAATGATGAAGTAGATCATTTGGAAAGACAGGCGTTAGGATGGTCTTTGTTACCCGCTGAACAAAAGACATTCTCCCTAATAATTTCTTCCCACTTTTTTGTAAATTGGAAGCATTTCAAAGAGTTCCAAAGAGTTAAATTAGAAAGGGTCGGTTTTGCTCACCCCTAATATTTGTTGTCTGAGTGAAAATGGTCAAAGTTTGAGAATAACAGTATCTTGGCGAGGAATTTGGCTTATAAACGGTACCGGCTTACGAATAGTAAACAATTTTTTTCTTCAAATGTTTTAGTAGTTAACGCAACCATGGCGGTTTTATCCTCTTTGTTGTGATACATTCTTACATATCCGAGCCTCCATTTTTTTCATTGGTAGGGGTTTTGGTGGTGGTTGTTCCGTCGTGGTTGGCGGCTGATATGTGACGAGAAAAAGAGATGAGAATTGTGTTGGAATGTGTTTAGTTATTTGATAAGAGAAAGATATAAGTAGTTGTGTTGGATTGTGTATTTAAAAGACACGTACCCGTTTTTTCCTTATGAATAGTCCCCCTTTTTATTAATTTTTTTGCTATTAGAGGCAGTGATGATAAATCTGTTATATATATCTGTTGTCAGAGTGAAATCGGTCAAAGTTTGAGAATAACCGTATCTTGGCAGGGCATTTATATTAATGCAGCCATGTGTTTTTTTTCCTCTTTGTTCCGATACATTCTTGTGTATCCGAGCCTCCATTTTTTTACTCATATATTTATTTATTTTCAATGATTTGTTTAGTTGTTGTCGATTTGTTTTAGCTCTTAAAATTTGTGGTTTACTTTTCTCGAGAGTTGTTTTCAGGCCATAATCCTGCTAAAATTAGTTCACTTCAGTTTACACTAAGGGTGAGCGCGGTTCCGAAACCGCAAGGAACCAACCCGGAACCGAGAGAATCGAGGACCGAAAAATACATATCTTAGGAACCGAGAACCGGACCGAAGAGTGTGTTTCAGTTCCGGTTCGGTTCTTAGGTCCTGTTCGGGTATTTCGTTTCTACCCGATTGGAACCGATTTTTTTTTTTTTTTAATCTCCAAAATTTCAATATTTTTAATGTGTTTGCACACATATTACGGCTAAAGTGTATAGTATATTGAACGATTACAATATATAGCAGAATATCCGAGCTGCGTCATGGGTCGTTGTAGATTTTAGCCTTTTGTTGAAGACCATAATACACGGTCGGGATGGTTGACCGCTTCTGAGGTAATTGATAATCATGCACATCTTTGATTATCTTTTTACAGTTAGTATATTTGTGTTCCTTTGAATTGTGACCCACTAATAGCAAAATAAAGTAGTGTGCTTAAATCAAGATAAGTATGAAAGTAGAAAACTGATGAACTCAAATAAGTACATATTATTACTATCATTTATCCTAATTATTTGACTTGTTTTACTATATTATATATGAGGATTGATACTTAATCGTTTACTTTTGTAATTCTCAGTTGAAAACAAGCATTTGGTGAAACTTGGCGATTTTGGACTAATTATGGAGCAAAACATGCATAAAGTGAAGAGTCTACTGAAATGGACAAGATCAAGTCAAATCTGCTCCAGATGCGCCGCATCTCACTCGTGACATGCGCCGCATCACTATCAATATTTCACCAGATACGATCCAAGACACAAGAGGACATGCGCCGCATTCAAAGATGAAGATACGCCGCATCTTCTGGCGGTGTACGAATATTCCTGAATATTATAATCTTGGACCCCACGCGAAGTTAAGTACATGCGCCGCATCTACTCCTTAGATGCGCCGCATCTCACCCTCAGACAGAAACTATAAATACCCCAAAGACCAGACGAATTAAGAGTTCCGAAGTTTTAACCGAAGACCGAAGACCAGAAACCAAGGACGAATTCAGTCAAGGCAGCAGCACAAGACACACCCAAATCAAAGATACAAGAGCTGTAAGAAGGTGCTGCATATGTTTAATTCATTAAGTAGTTTTGTTTTATTGTGTTAGTAAACTTTAATTTATAAAGATTGGTGGCTTGTGTAATGTGACAACGGAAAGGTTGCACTCCCTTAAAACTACTTTCTCATTAATTAAAGTTTATATGTTGATGTCATTGGTGACTTTTATTAGTGCATTGATAACCTCTGTGTCTAGCTGAGCGTTGATCGGGTCGCCATGCCTCTGCCCTCGCCTGTTTATTAGATGCCTATGTATTCTATGGTCGGTAGAAAAGTAGGAGAAAGATAAACGGGATAGTCATAAGTAATCATTAAGGGTTTACTCGCCGATAAGATTAGAACCAACGAGAAAGGACTTAATCTCGGTGCGTTACATCGAACTATACACTTCATATAACACTAGCAATAAAACAAGTGACAAACTACTTATCATAAGGACAGCCCTCTTATTGTCTCGAGTATTTATCTGTGTACGTGTGTGCTACTTGCTGATTCGTGCCTATTGGTTTAGTTTATTATTCAATTGCAACCAAATCGTGCCAGTCTCTCAGGCTGAACCCCCTTGCGTTAGATTAGGTTGTATAGCTAACTTAATATATTAAAATACTGATTAGAATAACTAGATAATACGTTCCACTCTTAGTGATCGACACTCTACTTACCATTATATTCATACTGACCGGGTACACTGCTCGTTAAGTGTGTGTGTTATTGATAAGTCGGCTAAATATAAATTTAAAACTTGAGTAGGCATTAAAACTGCTAAACCGCAACGACACATCACGCGCATCAAGTTTTTGGCGCCGCTGCCGGGGAGTGAATTGTTTTTATCTGTTAATTTTATTAGTATTTTAATTAGGTTTTTAATATTTTTTTATCTAACCGCTAATTTTTTGTGTATTAGTTTAATTTGCATTCATTGTACTATTTTGCATATTTTCTGTTTTTGTGTGTTATTTGTTTGCTTTTATTTGTGTTTATTTTCGTTTGTGTGTTTTTATTTGTTTTTATTTTTCGTAATTTTTGTTTTCTGCTATCGTTGTACTGAGCTAAATCGAACGATACGGCGCATCTGATTCCTCAGATACGGCGTATTGCGTTCAAATTTTTATAAAATACAACGCGTTTAATTAATTCGATACGACGCATCTTTTCCCCAAGATACGGCGTATCTGTTTTTAATAAAAAAAAAATTTCTAAGCGTTAACGCGATACGACGCATCTGCTTTAGCAGATACGGCGTATCTATTATTTTAATTAAAAACAGTTTTCGAATTATTAAACAGATACGGCGTATCGATTTCTATCGATACGGCGTATCTTCTGAATCAAAAATCTTATATTTTGAATCGTAACGAAAATACGGCGCATTAACTTTTGTTAATACGACGCATTTAATTTTTAATAAATATCGATTTTTGATTATTATAATTGATACGGCGCATTCAAATTTCTAAGCGGCGTATCTATTTTCTGAATAAAGTCTGATTTAATTTTAACGATTATAAGATACGGCGTATCCAACTTTTTGGATACGGCGCATCGTCTGCAGATGTCAGCTATTTGTATTCTTATATCCGTTTCTATATTCATTAATTTCTCTTCTAGCGAACAAATCCTACTGATGATTTTACCTTTGATGACAGGTTTTGCTATGGAAGACATGTCAGTTAACGGATATCTTGCTAAGGAATGCTTGCTTTCAGAATCATTCAATGTGCTCGTGATCGATGCAGATTTATTCTCTTGGGAGACCCCCCTTGAAGCTGCTTTTAAGGAATTCATGCGTTTATGCAACATTGACAAAGGGGTATTCTCTTATGATGTATTTGTGAGGTACACTGGAAAAGAATTGTCGCTCTTATGGCCTATCATTGAAGCCAAAGGATTGGACTGGACTACTATCGAAGAAGATGATGGGAAATTCTATCTTGCATACATGGACTCGAGCAACAAAAGCTGTGGTGGAGGCAATACCCAAATCTCTTACATGCCTTATTCCGAACAGTACTGGGGATTAAATGAGAACTATCTGGACGATGAAGGAATTTATGCTGTGGCGGAGTTACTATTTCATGGCAAGTTGGTAAGATTGATGGACCTCTCGCTCAATGATTGGCTAGAACTTAAATATGGTAGTCCGGAATTCGCCCCTGCAAATGAAGTCAAGCTGATTATGACTTCATGGTTGACTCGGAGTTTTAAGAAGCAATTTAACGAGTTCATGGAGATAAGAAGGAATATGATTGGAAAGGCTTGCTTTGACGTTAACCACGATCCTAACGATGTTGATTTTTCAGAGTGGTTGGCTAGTAAGTTTAATAACCATAAGAGTATGGATCGAGCTACTAAGGATGCATTATGGGTATATTGGATGAGAGGAGAAGACGAAGAAGTAGAAAGCGACTATGGGTCGTCACTTCCTGATTCAACAGTCAATGAGGGCATTGAAGAACTTTTCAGAATTGACATTGATGTGTTCGATTATGAGACACCCTTGTGCAAGCAGTTCAAGGAATTTAACTACCTTCTTCGAGTCGACGATGATGTGCTTACTGGAGATTTACCAGGATTCAAGACTTATGATGATTTCAAAAACACCTGGTACTATGAATGGAATGACCAAGTACCATGGGTTTGGGATAAACCATGGGAATTTGAGCACATTAATCACACCTGTACACCCTTCGTTTTCAAGGATGGGAGTAGTGTTTGGCCGACCTGTGATTATAAGAGTGACGGAACCTGTAATTGGGGAAGTATTATTGGGTTGAAACGGGTTGGAAGAGATGTAACCTTTGAAGATTATGAGTGGTACGATAGTGTTGAAGACTGCCCACGAAAAACTGAAGCTTTACAAGAAAAGGGTAGAATTGAATACTTGAAAGGACTTAAAGGAACATCAAATACTACTTTCTGGGAATGGGTGCATGAACAATTTGATGATTACACAAAGCTTAGTCGACGGCTACAATGGGAATTGGAAAGAGAATGGGAGGCGATTCAAGATGATGATAACAATAAGTCATTAATTGAAGAACTAGATGATTATTTAATTAAGGATCCTTATTTTGAGTTTGTTGATAAAGACGAGGAAGAATTCACCAAAAGAAAGTGTCAACTACTTGGAATCCCTTATAATAAGCCACCCATGATTATTTCTGAAAAGTTTAAAATCATCAAATATTCTTTAGGACCGGAGGAAGAGTATGTTGCGACGACGACCAAGAGTTATACTAGATTAAGTCGAACGGAAGAAAACGTCGCAGAACTATACGGGAACATCTTTCGGATGTAGGAAGAAGGATGGACCGTGACAAGAACTAAGTAATGAGCTGAACGTGAGTCTAACTTGAAGACTCTGGAATAAAGACAAGTGCTTACCGGGAGACAACCCGGATTTATCTTTTTATTATTCTGTTTATGTGTCGATTCAGTCAGGCCGCCGAGGATACGGCGCATCTCCATCCTGAGATGCGACGCATCTCCTGCAATGGTCATATCTTATTTTATTTTATTTTTCTGCATTTTTTATTTTCGAATTTAAAACTTTTTATCAGTTTATTTCAATGCGGCGCATCCCTGGTTAAGGATGCGGCGCATCTTTTATTCTGATCCGTATTTATTCCAGGCTCGATACGGCGTATCTTCTTCCATAAGATACGGCGCATCGACTGACCTGATGATTTTCATTTTTAATTTTTATGTTTTATTTTTTTCCTAACTACTAATGTATTATGCAAGTTGAACCTTTCTTATCTTAGGTGTGTTTTAAAGCATTGGTGGTATTATAGATTCCTGCGTTTCCTGTGGATACATCTAATATGAAGCTTAAACGTTCTAATCCACAAGAAATTGATTTTTGCTCTAATACTAATGGAGGATCATACCGAGCAAATCTCAGGGGAGTTTTTCTGTTCTAATTCTTTTATTTTCCAGTTTTTAACCTTTTATACAAACAACGAGGACGTTGTTTAACTTAAGTGGGGGGATTGGAGAATTAGAACACTTAACACTTACTTGTCCTAAACTTTTCAAAATATGCTTAAAATGTGCTTAATATATCAAAACTTAAAATTTTTAGCATGTTTTTGTTTAAAGTCTAAGTTGCATAGCTGCACACATGACGTCATTTTCAAAAATTGTGATTTTTCAAAATTCACAAATCTATGAGTGTGCCGGTGACTTGTAAACTTTAGAACTTGGCTTGTATACTATTCGAGACCACCATAATAAGTATTATTTTTATAATTGGAATGACTTGTCTAAATTGGTAAATTTCTAGGATTACACCCAAATAACCTTTATATGTTATGTGATATTAGCTAACTACACTGGTTAGTTAACCCCCGTATAAACCCTTTTGTTACTCTCACTTTTAGAGTAAGATACCCCTAGAAAAACACTCAGAGCCATTCCTTTCGTTTCTTACACCTATGTTTAAAATGTTTCGTTACACCCTTACACCTTAGCCTACCCTGTAGATTAGAATCCGTTGTTGGTTAATTGCTATAGGCAAAGTGTGTTTCCTTACATTACCTGTGTTCGTGTGCGTAATTCATTATCTATGGTTAGGTCGGGAAATTGCACAATGCAATTGGAGTGAAAGTAAATATTGTATATCTTTGAGTTTATTTTTCGTGTGTTTACTACTTTCACTATTACCGTTATTTCTGAAGTCATGAAAAGTATGGAAAAATTATCCAGAATTATTGTTTTGGTGATGTGGTGAAATTTTACACATCTATGTTTATGTTAAAAAAATAAAAAAAAAAAAAAAAAAAAAAAAATCGAAAAAATGAGAAAAGAAAAAGAAAAAGAAGAAAGTTGGATGTTTGTTTTAACCAACGATGTAAAGTTATGTAAGTGATCGATATCACCACTAGTTGTTGTATATTATGGATTGAATGGGAGTTGGCAGTTATGGGAACGTCAACTAAGGTTTATTCTTTGATTAAGATCTTGTTGAGTATAATTCGTGTCTACCTAAAGCGTGTGTTTCAAGTGTTAAAGCGTGAGTTATTCAATGATATGAGTCTTATTCATGGGATGGTTGGGATAGTAATTAACCACACTTAGGATTTTAATTTATTTGTTTTGTTTATTTTTCATTTTACACCAATTTATATCCCAAAAATTATCCATACCCTGTACTATTCTTTATCCAACGAATCCTTTGATTTATTGAGATTAGGGATTTGAGCAATCTTAAGTATCGTAGTCGTGGATTCGGCTATGTATTTATGATTTTGTCGCCCTTTTTGATATATTATTATTGGTGAAGTTTGGACCTATCTTTAGCCTATTCGAGTTAAGGATTTGAGCAATTGCAAGTATCGTGTTCGTGGATTCGATCATGTATTTGTGATTTTGTCGCCTTTTCTGGAATTTGAGATCGATAGAGATTAAGAATAATTAACCCTTAAGCCTAAAAACCCTTTTAACCGCTTTAGACTTGTTATTCCTTGGCTTTAGTGGAGGAGATGTGTATACTTGCCAAGCTTATGATAGAATATTCGTCGCGACTGGACAGTTAAACGATTAGATTTGCTTTTATCGAAATATTTTATTCTACTTCTAATTCGTTAAGTGTTTAGTTGTGTGATTATGACAAAAGACGAATACATGCTTAAATATAAAAATAAATCCTAATATCCTTTAGGATACGTTTTCATAAGATTAATTCTAAGGTTTACTTGGGGACAAGTAAAGTTCAAGTGGGGGGATATTTGATGAACTCAAATAAGTACATATTATTACTATTATTTATCCTAATTATTTGACTTGTTTTACTATATTATATATGAGGATTGATACTTAATCGTTTACTTTTGTAATTCTCAGTTGAAAACAAGCATTTGGTGAAACTTGGCGATTTTGGACTAATTATGGAGCAAAACATGCATAAAGTGAAGAGTCTACTGAAATGGACAAGATCAAGTCAAATCTGCTCCAGATGCGCCGCATCTCACTCGTGACATGCGCCGCATCACTATCAATATTTCACCAGATACGATCCAAGACACAAGAGGACATGCGCCGCATTCAAAGATGAAGATACGCCGCATCTTCTGGCGGTGTACGAATATTCCTGAATATTATAATCTTGGACCCCACGCGAAGTTAAGTACATGCGCCGCATCTACTCCTTAGATGCGCCGCATCTCACCCTCAGACAGAAACTATAAATACCCCAAAGACCAGACGAATTAAGAGTTTCGAAGTTTTAACCGAAGACCGAAGACCAGAAACCAAGGACGAATTCAGTCAAGGCAGCAGCACAAGACACACCCAAATCAAAGATACAAGAGCTGTAAGAAGGTGCTGCATATGTTTAATTCATTAAGTAGTTTTGTTTTATTGTGTTAGTAAACTTTAATTCATAAAGATTGGTGGCTTGTGTAATGTGACAACGGAAAGGTTGCACTCCCTTAAAACTACTTTCTCATTAATTAAAGTTTATATGTTGATGTCATTGGTGACTTTTATTAGTGCATTGATAACCTCTGTGTCTAGCTGAGCGTTGATCGGGTCGCCATGCCTCTGCCCTCGCCTGTTTATTAGATGCCTATGTATTCTATGGTCGGTAGAAAAGTAGGAGAAAGATAAACGGTATAGTCATAAGTAATCATTAAGGGTTTACTCGCCGATAAGATTAGAACCAACGAGAAAGGACTTAATCTCGGTGCGTTGCATCGAACTATACACTTCATATAACACTAGCAATAAAACAAGTGACAAACTACTTATCATAAGGACAGCCCTCTTATTGTCTCGAGTATTTATCTGTGTACGTGTGTGCTACTTGCTGATTCGTGCCTATTGGTTTAGTTTATTATTCAATTTCAACCAAATCGTGCCAGTCTCTCAGGCTGAACCCCCTTGCGTTAGATTAGGTTGTATAGCTAACTTAATATATTAAAATACTGATTAGAATAACTAGATAATACGTTCCACTCTTAGTGATCGACACTCTACTTACCATTATATTCATACTGACCGGGTACACTGCTCGTTAAGTGTGTGTGTTATTGATAAGTCGGCTAAATATAAATTTAAAACTTGAGTAGGCATTAAAACTGCTAAACCGCAACGACACATCACGCGCATCAGTATGAAAGTAGAAAACTAATACAATTAATTTGATACAATTTTTTCGCATAATTTGCTTTATTCATGTTTGGTTAAGCTTGTCACTAAAATGCATAAATAAAAAATACTTGTACCAAACTCTCGTCACATCTTTACTGAAAGTGGCAACATACATAGAAACTTACTCTTAGTTGGTTGCGTTAATTAAAATTTATTGTAAGTTTTCAGCTTAGTTTAAAAAGTGTAATATACAGTAAGTTTAAAAAGTGTAATGTACGGTATAAGGAAAAGTTTTTTTTGAAAAGATCTTTTTGGGTATCATATAAAAACAACTAACGTCCAATGAACATCTAGTATATTTGAAAGTGGGGCGGTTCTTCGTTTCCGGAACCGATACCCGCGGTTCTAGACTGAACTGAGTCGAGAACCGAACTTTGCAATATTGAAGAACTGAGAACCGGACCGCGGTTCTAAAATTCGGTTCGGGTTGGATCGGTTCCTGTTCAGTTCTCGGTTTTGGTTCAGTTCTCAGTCCATTTGCTCACCCCTAGTTTACACTATGCATTGCTTTAAGACCCATGGTGTATGCTTTCAGATGGCACCATTGCCACTTCTTGGATCCAAATATGGTTATATTGTTACATTTAAGAGGCTTTGTGCACTTGGTAAGATCAATTATAGCATGGTATTCAACCTAAATTATGTTACCAATAGTGTCAGATTACACTTTGTGTTTTACATATTTGAGGGTTCTTTATCTGATTCACTTGCCCAAAACTGTACACTTTATACTAGAATCAAATATGCAAGAAAGGTTAGAATGATATGATACAGGCACATTTCTGTATACCTGCAAATATATTACAGGTCCTAATGTTTAACTTTGACCGCATCAGGTGAAGGCTATCACATCCTTTTGGAATCTGACTTCTATCAAGACCATAAGTTTTGAAGGTAAGTTTTTGATAGAGTTTTAAAAGTTAAGCGATCTATGGGTATTAGTTTCTGTATAGATTTATAGACCTCAGATGTAAAAAATAGTGGCATTAATATGTTTATCTTATGTGTGCAGCATTAGTTTGCTGATCTTTGGATGATATTGGCAACAGTTACCACTAAATGTCGACGTTGACGCAAGCTAAGGCTTTTTGCGTAGAAGTGAGTATTTTCAGCAGACTCCCTGCTATACCTTTTGCCATTTACTTTTAGTTTGATGTTTCAAAAAAAATTACACGCATTTAGCCATTTATAGTATCAGATTACATAACAATTTTAATGATTTTGCTTTCAAGTTCCAGACACTACCTTCTTTGATATTACACAAACTGTTTTCACATTTAGAAATGAATAACTTAAAGTACAAATAGCTCCTAAATGAATATTACATGTTTCTGATATTACAACAAAATACACAAAAAATCAAAGAAGAGAAAGAGGAGCATTGTAGACAGGTTTATACAAAATGGATGGATTCCTCTTATAGTCTTACTGTTAACTTTAATTGCACATTTGAATGCTTTACAGCAAAACTTATATATAACCCAAAGAACCAAAAGAATTCGACAAATGCATACATAATCTTTTGTAGACACCCTAATCTTCTGCATATCAACCTTAATCTTCGACACAACATTCACGCGGCAAAAAGCGGGTTCCAAAACCTCGTTACACAACATTTAGTTAAAATTCAATTAAGTTTTAAAAAGAAAAAACAATATATATGTATATACTTGGGGCTCTATTATTATATCTTGGAATTAAGTGTAAAATATTGTTTCATGTAGAATGTTTATGTATGGTGTGCATGTTAGAGTTAATGGAAAATATTAATCGTGTATGTCTAGATTCGAAAACGGGACCGAGGGATTGCACACTTTACGTATGAACAATCAAGTAAATAATTAATATGTATAATTATTATATATATTAATATTTGGACACGAAATGATAACTAACGGACGTTAAGTAATTAACGGAGTTGACTAAGGACCGTTAGGGAATAAAGGAAGGACCGTTAGTGAAATTAAGAGCTAAAGAAGGATTTTAAACCCTAATCGCATGGCTTTGGCTCCAAGTAATGTTTTCACTATAAATACAAATTGAAGGGTTATTGTTTCTTTACCTTATGCATTGCTATAACCCTAAAATTTGTTTTTCTCTCTTCCTTGTTCTAAAACCGGTCGACTTCCTTCCAAGGGTGTCGAACCAAATTTTTTCCAAGTTAACAAAATTGTTTTGGTTAACCGTGTTCATTCACTAGCATCAATACTTGATTGGTTATAGTACGTGTGTACAAGAGTTCGGTAATTACTTACTTTAGTAATTCATCTTGGATTGTGAAACAAAAAGGTAAGGGGTTTCACGGTAATCCTATTTGTTAGATCAAGTGAAGTGAAGAGAAGATCGATCCTTGTTCTTGCTAGGATCTTGAGGTATGTAACTATTTATTATTCGGTAATTCTTTATACGTGTTAAATAAAAGATCTTGCTTCCGCTACACGTGCTTTGATGTGTTTATTTATTTAGATGATTGTCATGCTATTTAAATTCCAACAGTGGCATCACGAGCCAATTTAACATGTAATTGTAATTACCTAAACGCATAATAAAAATCAATTCTTGATTTGAATATACATGTTAAGTGGATTTTTAGGGTTTGTTTTAAACATACAATAAAAATCGAATAAGAATTGGGGGGGGGGGGGGTTTCGAACCTCTTTTAATTAAAACAATTAGTAATGTAACCCTAAATTAGAACATGTTGTGTTTATGTGTTTATTTGAGTAATAAGGGTTACGTTCCTGGATAATCCATGATTCTTCATGCAAGGAATCATGGATTAGTGTTTGCTTTTTGTGCTACATGTTTTAGATAAATCTAAAATTAGGGAAGACCTAATTAATTATATTAATGAATCGGTTATGTGCAACGTGGTATATAATTATTAAAACTTACGCGGCCAATTATTGGTGTCTGTGGTCCATTGGGTACAATGCGCTCGAAAACCAATGGGAGCTTTAGTAATTATATACATAAAAAATTCACATAGAGATTATTAATATGATTTATCAAAAGGTTTGCATGTGGCTATATGATTTAATGGTTAAGATCATATATGTGTTATTATGTGTTTGTTTATTTTTTGTTAAATTACTTGATCTTTTTTGTTTAAATTACCGTTGAATTGTAAGCAAAAAGAGGGTAATTTTTGGTATAAAAAATAAATGAACCTAATAACTATGAAACCTTTTGTGGTAAATTATTTATTGCCAAGTCTTATGTGCCGATAGTGGTTCGCTTCGCACGGTAATTTGCTCCCAGGCGAGACTAGCAATTTAATAATTTACAACATAAATTTTTAAGCTTTAAAAATCTTAAACTTTTAATTGATTGATGCAACTGTACATATTGGTCGAAAGGCGGACCTAATGTTGACAAACTATAAAGTGGGTATAAGGTTGGTTTCGCATTAAATTGTGGCCTTAAAGAGACTCCATTCTGTCTCTCCGCTCGCCTGTGCGTCAAATTAGACTTACCAAGTACAACCATTATACATGTACGAAGCATCTTAAGGGAAAGTTGTAAGTTTCTCAACGCCATCAATTAAAACTTTGTTGATTTAACCTTAGTAAAGAGTAAAAGTTTTTTTTTTACATGAAACCTATGATACAAGATGAATGCATGACATCTTTGTACATATTTTTTTGATTACACACATCAAAAACTGATACCCTTAAATTTAAGTTATATGCCATCCAATGAAACGAAAACACCTGAGATTAGATACCCTCATTACTAGCAGCCAAAGCTGATGTGATGATCAAGGGATGGTAATCAAATGGTAAATTACATACTTTCATTACTAGCAGCCAAAGTTGATGTGATGAAACTATGGTAATTTGCAGTTTCTTAAGTTGGTTAACTTAATTGAGTACTTTCATTACTAGCAGCCAAAGCTGATGTAATGAAACTATGTCAAGGCATAAAGATGGGGATAAAACATGCTTACATTTGCAACTAAGGTTGGCAAAATAATGTAAATCCCATCATTCTAGAAATTGCAATTGATATTGGCAATTGGGTTCGACTCGTACCTTATTGAGTACTTTCATTGCTAGCAGCCAAAGCTGATGTGATGAAGCTATGTCAATTTGGATCCTAGTTTTCAGTGAAAATTAAATGGTTAAATGTTAATTTACCATGGGTGTTTAATTTTCTTGAAAAGATTAATTATCGAAAGTACTAACTTTTGAACTTTTTCTGTAGAAATGGCCCAACCCGACAACACTAACATGAACAACATGAGTTCTGCTTTCAAGCAAATGATTGAAAGATAAAAGTTGACTGGGACAAAGAATTTCAATGATTGGTACCGTTCGTTGAGGATTGTTCTGCGAATGGCCAAAAGATTTGAATATCTTAGTAAGCCTCTTCCTACAGCTCCTGCTGGTACTGCATCTAATGCAGAACATGAAGAGTATAACATTGATTATGAGAAGCACAAGGATGTGGCTTGTCTTATGTTATCTGGGATGGACACTCAATTGCAAAAGCAGTTTGAGAACTATGGTCCCATGGACATGATCAATGAGCTCAAACGTATGTTTGAGAAACCACCTATGGCAGAGTTATATGACTTGATTGATTCTCTGCATAAGTGTAAGCAGGATGCTAGTAAACCCGTGAGTGCCCACGTATTGGAAATGAAAGGTTATTTGGACCAATTGGATACACTCGAATGTGGTTACGTGCAAGATGTACAAGTTGGCCTCATCAATCGATCCCTTAATGAGGAGTTGTTTGGTGATTTTGTGCGCAACTTCAATATGCATTGCACGGGGAAGACAATAAGTGATTTACATGCAATGCTTATTGACTTTGAGAAAGGATTGTCAAAGAAGGCACCTACACCTGCTGTAATGGCAATTCAAGGTGGTAGGATTACTAAGCCCAACAAACTGCAACACGCGAACAAGAAGGGGAAAGGTAAAGCTGACAAGGGCAAACAGGTTGTGACCTATCAGCAAAAGCCTAAGAAGCAGAATCCTCCTATGAAGAAGGATTATCCCAAGAAGGATGTGTCTACTTGTCACCACTGCAATACTCCTGGACATTGGAAGAAGAATTGTCCATTGCTGCTAGAGGAGTTGCGTCAAAATAAAAATAAGAAGGCTGGAAATGTCGCCAGCACTTCAGGTATTTTTATGATTGAATTATTTTCTTTTCCTCGTAAGCATAATGCCTGGGTATATGATACGGGATGTGGTACTCACATTTGTAACACATCGCAGGGGCTTAGAGGAGCGAAGAAGCTGACCTATGGAGAAAGATACTTGTACGTGGGCAATGGCATACGTGCAGCAGTTGAAGCCATAGGGACGTTCGATTTAGTTTTACCTTCGGGATTAATACTAGTTTTGAACAATTGTCATTATGCACCCTCTATCATTAGGGGTGTCATTTCAGTTTCTTTATTGTTGGATATTGGTTTTGATCACACATTTACTAATAATGGAATTTCAGTTTCTTTAAACAATGTTTTTTACTTTAATGCAATTCCAATAAATGGTGTGTTTGAAATTGACATGGATAATCATGTGTCCAATAGAAATAATTCTGTGTATAGCATTAGCAATAAGAGAATCAAGTCAAACTTGGATTCGTCTTATCTTTGGCACTGTCGTCTTGCTCATATTGGCAAGAAACGCATGGAAAAGCTGCAACATGATGGGCTTTTGCAAAATATCAATGATGATTCATTTGATAAATGCGAATCTTGCATATCTGGGAAGATGACAAGGAAACCTTTTTCACATCAATTGGAAAGGGCTACAGATCTACTTGGATTAATACACACTGATGTGTGTGGTCCACTTAGACATGTGTCAAAACGCGGTGCTACCTACTTCTTAACCTTTACGGATGACTATAGTCGTTATGGTTATGTTTATTTACTTAAACATAAACATGAAGTCTTTGAGACATTCAAGGTTTTTAAAAGTGAAGTAGAATTACAACTCGGTAAGAAGATTAAGGCTCTTCGATCCGATAGAGGTGGTGAATATTTAAGCCAAGAGTTTAAAGATTATCTAGCTGAGTGTGGAATTGTCCAGCAACTCACATCTCCTTATACTCCACAGCAAAATGGTGTATCTGAAAGGAGAAATCGTACATTGCTAGATATGGTACGATCTATGTTTAATCTGACAACTCTTTCCTTATCCTTTTGGGACTATGCCCTTGAAACTGCTATTCACGTGTTGAATAGGATTCCAACTAAGAAGGTTGATAACACTCCATATGAATTATGGACTGGAAAAGCTCCCAACTTGTCTTACTTAAAGGTCTGGGGTTGTGAGGCGTTTGTTAAACGTGACTCACCAGATAAACTCCAACAAAGATCTGTTAAGTGTATCTTCGTAGGATACCCTAAGGAAACGAAGGGTTACTATTTTTACTTTCCACCAGAGAATAAAGTCATTGTGGCTAGGTATGGAGATTTCCTTGAGGAGAATCTCATATCTCAAGAATTCAGTGGGAGAGTTTATGATCTTGAAAATGATCAAAAAGATACATCACCTTCTGAAAACACTAGCACACTTCATGTGGAACCTGAAAGTCTAGGTCCTCCACCTGAAGTTGAAGTGGTTCCCATTCGCAGATCTGCAAGAACTGTGAAAGCTCCTGAGCGTCTATGTCTTAACGTAGAGTGCGAGGAAACTATACTAGGGGATCTTGATGAACCTACTAGTTATAGGGCTGCCATTAATAGTCCTGAAAAGGATAAATGGAAGGTTGCTATGAATGGGGAAATGCAATCCATGAGAGACAATAAAGTCTGGATTGAAGTAGACCTTCCTCCTAATGCTAAGGTTGTTGGGAGTAAGTGGCTCTTCAAGAAGAAAACGGACATGGATGGCAATGTACACACCTATAAAGCTCGTTTGGTGGCTAAAGGCTTTACCCAAACGTATGGTGTTGACTACGAGGAGACCTTTTCTCCTGTAGGTGACATTAGAGCTATTAGGATTCTCATAGCCATAGCTGCACACTATGATTATGAGATTTGGCAGATGGATGTCAAAACCGCTTTCTTGAATGGTCGCCTAGATGAAGACATCTATATGGCGCAGCCTGAGGGGTTTGTGAATCCAGAATTTCCTGACCGTGTATGCAAACTTCAAAGATCCATTTATGGATTGAAGCAAGCATCACGTCAATGGAATAAAAGATTTGATGAGGAAATCAAAAGGTTTGGATTTACTCAAAATCTTGATGAGCCATGTGTATACCACAAAGCTAGTGGGAGTGATGTTATTTTCCTAGTTCTATATGTTGATGACATATTGATCATGGGTAAAAACATTCCAAGCTTGCATGAGGTGAAAGCCTATCTTGGGAAATGTTTTTCCATGAAGGATCTAGGAGAAGCAGCATACATTCTAAGAATCAAGATCTATAGGGATAGATCAATGCGGTTGATTGGTTTAAGCCAAAGTGCTTACATTGATAAGATATTGAAGAGATTCAATATGCAAAATTCCAAGAAGGGATTTTTGCCAATGCAAGTAGAACATGGCTTGAGTAGCAAAGCTTGTGCTTCAACACCTGAAGAGGTGGAACGCATGAAAAGAATCCCTTATGCTGCGGCCGTGGGATCGATTATGTATGCAGTGCGATGTACAAGGCCCGATGTGGCATTTGCTCAGAACATTACCAGTCGTTATCAGCAGAACCCAGGTGAACTCCACTGGACTGCTGTGAAACATATTCTCAAGTATTTGAGATCTACGAGAGAAATGTTTTTAGTGTACGGGGAAAATCCAGTAGCAGAACTGTGTGTTACAGGTTACTGCGATGCATCCTGGAAGTGTGATAAAGATGATACGAAGTCTCAGATGGGATATGTCTTTGTCATCAATGGAGGTGCTGTGGATTGGAAGAGCAAGAAGCAGAGTACTATAGCGATGTCTGCAACAAAAAGTGAGTATATTGCTGCCTCAGAAGCTGCAATGTAAGCAGTCTGGATTAGGAAGTTCGTTTCAGGGCTTGGAGTTATGCCCTCAATCGAAAGACCTATAAAAATGTATTGTGACAACTCAGCCGCAATTACATTTGCTAATGATCCTGGAATCATGAAGGGCACCAGACATTTCCCGATCCGGTATCACTATGTTAGAGAACAAGTGGAGATAGGCGAGATCGAATTACTCAAAGTTCACACAGATGACAACTTAGCAGATCCATTAACGAAGGCTCTACCCGGTGGAAAGCTTAAACAACTTTCTGAAGGCATAGGACTTCGTTTAGCTGATAGTTTCATGCATATCTGTGATTAGTATTTGGATAATGGGATGTTGTAAAACAGTTATTATTTTAATGAAATAAAATAAAGTGTTATGTTTATTTATCATTTTCTTAATAATATATCATATATTTGCATGTTTACATCCATGAATATATTTATATATTCTAAACTGTCCGTTGTCGGTTAATGATATGGGAATATCATTAAATGAAGACAAATGTGAGTATTGGTAGAATATACTTGAAAGTATATTGATGCGTTGTCATACCAATTTCACATGATATTCAATATGTTTGAATATAGGACTTATCCCGACTTCATGAGTTTACTTTATGGATCTTGTCATTAAGTAAATCATGTGTATATAGTTATCCTCAGACTTGAGATGCCAGATAATTGTCATGCATGTAGTGCATTTCTGTAATTCAATTTAACGCTATACGTAACTGGTAGCTATACGGATTGTTTTCGGAAACGTTGCGAAGTGCATGAGTTATGCTCGTAGTCAAGATAGAATTTGTTCCTTCAAATTTATTTGGAGTTTAATACTGCTGGGCCCCTCGTAGGATTAATAAGATGTTTGTGTGGCCACACCCAATATCTCCCCTGAATGATTCAGAAGATTTGGTAATCTTATTTAATCATAAACAACGAGAAACAGAATTATTAATAAAGAATGACTTAGATCCATATCTTTATTAATGTGGTATTAGAAACAAAAGGATAAGTATGATGAGTTATCATCGAATGGTTTTTCCAGGAGACCACCACCCGAGTTGTACTAGGGGCATTGGCGTGTTGCTAGACGCTAACCAATGTCATTACACTTTTAATAGATTTTCAAGTGGGAGCTGTTAGAGTTAATGGAAAAATATTAATCGTGTATGTCTAGATTCGAACACGGGACCGAGGGATTGCACACTTTACGTATGAATGATCAAGTAAATAATTAATATGTATAATTATTATATATATTAATTATTTGGACACGAAATGATAACTAACGGACGTTAAGTAATTAACGAAATTGACTAACGACCGTTAGGGAATAAAGGAAGGACCGTTAGTGAAATTAGGAGCTAAAGAAGGATCTAGAAACCCACTCCTCGGGTTGAGCCGATCGGCACAAAGGGTTTTAAACCCTAATCGCATGGCTTTGGCTCCAAGTAATGTTTTCACTATAAATACAAATTGAATGGTTATTGTTTCTTTACCTTATGCATTGCTATAACCCTAAAATTTGTTTTTCTCTCTTCCTTGTTCTAAAACCGGCTGACTTCCTTCCAAGGGTGTCGAACCAAAGTTTTTCCAAGTTAACAAAATTGTTTTGGTAAACCGTGTTCATTCACTAGCATTAATACTTTATTGGTTATAGTACGTGTGTACAAGAGTTCGGTAATTACTTACTTTAGTAATTCATCTTGGATTGTGAAACAAAAAGGTAAAGGGTTTCACGGTAATCCTATTTGTTAGATCAAGTGAAGTGAAGAGAAGATCGATCCTTGTTCTTGCTAGGATCTTGAGGTATGTAACTATTTATTATTCGGTAATTTTTTATACGTGTTAAATAAAAGATCTTCCTTCCGCTACATGTGCTTTGATGTGTTTATTTATTTAGATGATTGTAATTCTATTTAAATTCTAACAGTGCAATCAGTGTTTTTGAGCATATATATGTTAAGTTTCCTGTTGAGACGCCAGATAAAAATGATTATAGGTCTAAAGTTGAGATAACACTTAATACGGATAAAAATTAGATGTGAATTGGCATGATTGTGTATGTCTATTTGTTGATCGAGTGTGTGAAAATGGTCCAACATATGGGAGATCCTTCTATTAATGGTGAAGGATTAGATTGATCCACTAATTTTTGTAGTGACACGTGTTGTTAATCTTCTTAAGAAACATGAATTCATGTATGCGTCTTTTCTATGTATTGCTTGTGCTACGAGTGAAATTTTCATCTTACGTTGCATGTTTTTCTTCATGCTTTAGCTTATGCCAACGAGAGTATAACACGTGGCCAATAATGACCGCCACATACAGTTTTCTTCCGCTCTCACCTGAAACACTAGCGACCTCGATATATCATCATTCTAAAGATACACAGTTAGGTTAAAAAGTACAGTTTCTATACACGAGCTAGCTTATTATAATGTTTTAGTTAGTTCTTCAAAAGTAATTCAATTACTATCTCAAGAAAAAGTGTCAGATTACTGAAAAGTATGTTCAAAAGAGAAATTATTTCTCTTTTCTATATTCAATATTCTCCTCGATCTACACAATTTTTATTCTTAAAAAAAGCATTTTAATATATCTTTATTTTATACATAAAAAAGGAAGAACATCAAATTTAAATTTATACCTCCTTACTTGCACCTCAAATTCATTAATTGCTATTCATCTTTCGATCTTTGAGAAAGAGATGTTTTAGCAGGTATCACCAACTTTGAGTGAAACATCGTATTGATTAAGCTAATCTATCATAGTCATCTATTAAAACCATCAGGAACTTTAATTTGCTCTAATTCCAGCTAGAGATCGACCACTTCGATCTATAAGTCAAAATGTGACTCTTTGGCTTAGTATATAAGCTAAATCGGCACACGTTGATGAAAAGTTCAACAAATCAAACTGAAGTCATATAACATATTTAATTACGAAATAAAATCTGCTTTAATGATACAGTCGTTGTTGCTTACTCTTGGTTAATATAAATGTGCTAACATTACATATCCTTTTCTCATTCCTTATGCAACACATAACAATCTTGTTGTCTCGTTACTCAACTATAACTTCTATACACCTAGTACAATATATGTCTCGCGTTCACGCTTATGCCATTTTTATTAACTTATATGACACAAAAAAGGAGTTATTCATAGTTTCACCTCTGCTATCCAAAATGTACAAACATACACTATTACCAAAATAACACATTATTGCAAACATAGAGTGATGCACATATAACCTTATGTATTTACGTTGCTTGAAATAACTTCTTCAAGGCGTTATTTTTTGCAAAGTAATTTCCTAATGAATTACTCTTTCTTGACGGCTGATCAGGTGGCGGTAACACCTCCTTTTGATTGTCGACTTGATCAGAAGAGATTACTATGACCGGTTCATCACCTGATATTTCTCCTTGTTTCTGCATGTAACCCCATTTCTCTTGAAAAAGGTAGAAAAAAGCCATGAAGGAGACCTGAAATGTGAAAATAATACTCCAAACTCTAGCACTCATGGATGTTCTTTTGTGATATGCTCTTAGACCTGTGTAGGTGTTCAAAATCCCAACTAATGAAGTTGTTGTGCCAAAAATCATGAAAAGCATACCAGAAGGTCCTTCCTTTAGTCCCCCTGCATGCAAAGCAAAGGCGTGTTGTTATTGTTTGACATGGATTTTGGGCTGTAATTAAGAATAAAAATGCTACCTCTTAGGCCTGCCAAACCCGACCAATGTTTGCACCAGAATGGCACCGTAAAGTGCCAGACCTATTCTTTGGTGAGTGTTGTTGAATGAGTTTTCAAAGCTGATTATAGAGAGGATTGCTCCAGCAAATGCAAGAAGCACTGCAAGTATCTTGTCACACACACTAAGAAGTGAGAAAATACATATTGACACACAACAAATATATAACTTGTGCACTCTTCATCTCTTAGGAAAAAAGTATATGTGAATAAAAGTATAAAGTAACAAACATGTTCAAGCTATATTCCGAGAACTTATAGGCGTCAAAATTTCTTCACATAAGGCAGGAGGGAGTGGATGCGGGGTTGTGATCGGCGACGCTCGGTGCCGATCGGGCACACCGCCGCCGGTGATCGGCGCCGAGCAAACCTTGGATATTTCGGTGAAGTTCACCGAAGAAGAATTGTCAGAATCTAAACGTTATTCAACGGGCAAATATTAGAAATAGCCGTTTGGCTGTAAAAAAATAAAAATAAAAAAATTACCCTTTTTTTAAATTAAACACTCTATAAATATACACAATTCAATCACAACACTTATTTCATATCCAAAAAAAAATCTCTTATCCAACACTTTTATTAAAAAAATCACCACACAATTTTTATTCTAAAAAAATGTCTACTTCGTCCGAAGAGTGCATGTACCCGTCTTCAACCGACGATTCCATTGGTAGCTCGTTGCAATTTTGGCACGACTCGTATCAATAGGTTGTAGACACGGCAAGCTCTAGCACCGTTCGGCCTCGTACACACGTTGAGCGTCATCGAGAAGTTGGTCTTGAAACTCTACTCAATGATTGGTTCGTTGAAGAACCAAAGTACAATGACGCATACTTTAGAAAGAAGTTTCGTATGAATAAAACCATGTTTTTGAGCATAGTGGCTGATATTGAAGCGCAATTCCCGTATTTTCAAGAAGGTTATGACGCTCGTAGCAAGAAAAGTTTTTCGGCGCTACAAAAATGCACCTCCGCCATTAAGCAACTCGCAACGGGTAATCCGCCCGATGAGTACGATGAGTATTTATGCATGGCCGCAAGAACGTCACGCGAAGCTCTTGATAATTTTTGTGACGCCATCGTTCAGTTGTACGGTCGAGAGTACTTACGTAGGCCGACTCAACACGATGTGTTACGCATTTTCGAGGCCCATGAGGCTCGACATCACATACCAGGGATGCTTGGGAGCATCGATTGCACACATGTCGAATGGAAAAATTGTCCTAGAAGCTTGAGGGGGCAATATACGAGAGGTGACCATGGTGTCCCGACTATTATGCTTGAGGTTACAGCGTCACAGGATTTATGGATTTGGCATGCGTATTTTGGTGCTCCGGGGTCAAACAACGACATCAACGTATTGAATCAGTCCGACTTGTATCTTGCGGAGCAAAATGGAACGGCTCCGAACACCTCATTTCACGTGAATGGGCGCTTCTACAAACGCGGTTACTACCTTACCGATGGAATCTACAACAAGTGGTCAACCTTTGTTAAGGCATACCCGTATCCAACCGACCCAAAGGAAATAAAATTCAAGAGGTTGCAAGAGGGGGCAAGAAAGGATGTCGAGCGAACATTTGGTGTTTTAAAGGGAAAATGGAAAATTCTAGCTCGACCTATCCGGGCTATGACTAAAGCGAAGATTGGAAAGTTTGTGCACGCGGCTATTATTTTGCACAACATGATAATAAAAGGCGACGGGAGGGCAATATCACCGGTTCATATTATGGATGGACCGGTGGAACCGGTGTATGACGAAAACGTTGTGGCGGAGCTAATAGATGAAGACGTCCATCACCGCCTTCGATTTGATCTCACGGAGCACGTAGCGGCTCAAGACTTGCCGTATCTCGATGATTAGTTCTTTTATCTAGTTTCTTTTATGTCGTTTTTATTTTTATTTTTATTTAAGTATTGTAGGATTTTTATTTTTAAGTATTGTAGGATTTTTATTTTTAAGTATTGTTGTTTTTTTAAGTATTGTAGGATTTTTATTTTTATTTTTAATGAAATGATATGTGTTTTATTTTTAAATAGTTTATGTATTAAAAATAAATGGAAAAAAAAATGTGATGTGGAAAATGTGGGATTTGGGGTTGTTTGGGGACCATTGCCACCATTTTGGGGAAGTTTGGGGAAGGGTTGGGGTGAAATGAGTTGGAGGGTTTTTATTGGATGATGATGAGGTGGCAATTTAGGGAAGATTGGGGTTGGAGTGACCACTCCCTCCCCCCTAAGAGGTTGATATGATGAACTTAATCCTACATTTTGAAGTTTTTTTTGGGAAAAAACAAAACTGTTTATATGAGTTAATTAATTTGTTCTCATGAGACTTTTTCCACGCTTTTGATGGTGCTGTGAAGTACTATTATTATGTGCTATGTTCTTTTTGTGAATCTGGACAATCATTATCATCTCTGTTTACTAGTTTTCATATCATTCTGGTGACTTTAAGTGTTTTCAAAGTATATATGGAGTTGTAGGTCAATAGCTTACACAAGTCTTGAACTTAAATTAATGAAGCACTACCTTTAAATCATGATAAATCTTTTGCCACTATAATAAATCTAGCCCGAAAATTTTTGTGTAATCCTCAAAGATTTGAACACAAATTTCGCAATATAGAAACCAACTCACAAAGTTTTTGCAAAAGGTACGTTGCGGCAACAACTTTTTGCAAAGAGTTAACAGATTAGAAACATTTTTATTGCTTTACTTTAGAGTCCTAAAAACATTAATGAAACTAGATTAAAGGTAATCTTGTTGATGTGGTTAGACCACGTACCTAAACTAATGGGGCTCATTCTCCATCATCACTTGTCTCTTTCTATGTTGATATTACATTATATATATATTACATTTAGCGGGACTCATTTAACCCGTTTGTTTCTCCAACCCGCTCCATTCGTGACCCGGTCAATAGCTTTGTGATCCGGCCTGTTCATCCTCACTCACAACCACTCTTCTTCTTTTAGATCCGACATGCGGTGCTCCACGACCAAAACCCGATGGCCATTAAACTTCCTCCGACCCGCCCTTTGCCAGCTACAGTTGCCTGTGAGGGGATGAACAGGAAAAGCAATAGTAACCCCAATTTTTTATTTCTTTTTTGGCTGTTATTAAGCCATTTGTTACTGATAAAGTATCCTATTAGTTATAGCCACAATTTTGGATCTAATCTTACCCGGAGTTCGCATTTCTTGATCAAAAAAGTAGGTGCCCTTACTGTCTAAAGGTACACTGTTAAACAATACGGTGTATTCATCATTTTCTGATGTCATATTTAATGTTTTGTTGTTGTTATTGTTCATTTAATTAGGCCTACTGCATTTAATTCTTTTAGGGTTTTATTGCAGTAATTGTTTTAGGTTTGGTAGATGAGAAACTTTGTTGCACTATATTTAATGGTTTGGTTGTTGTTATTGGTTTATTTAGGGTGGGATATGGTTTGCTTAATTGTTGCTCTGTATTAGCTTTTCCCCGCTTATTTTTTAAAGATGTTCTTAATTTTTTGCAACATCTTTTGACTTTTGTTGCTTCCCCCCCCCCCCCTTTCCCTCTCTCTGTATACCATCCTTTGAAAATGCGTTTATTGCTCATAATAACTAATTACAAACTGTTAGTCATTGTTCTTTGGTTAACTTTTTTCGTTTGGCTCATTGGTCTTCGTGTTGCTCATTCTAATTATGAAACAAAACTTGAAAATTGATGCTAAAAATATCGACACTCGAGTGCCTAAAAATTCAAAAGTAATCAATCCCGCCACTATACATGCCTCTGCCAATAATGAGATTCAAGATCACATTAGACACACCATGTCTGATTGCCAGTCAGTTACAAGATGTTGTTTTAGTACTGTTGATGATACTCGGCTTAGATCAACCTTTGGTTCATCCAACGGTTAGTTCATTATTCATGTTCCATATGCTTATGATTGCTCCTTTTTATCACATGGCCAACTCACTTTACTAATTGTTTTTATTACTTTTTTTCCAAATGATTTCTATCTACCGAGTTTACCCATTACAGACCGTCAGCTTGCGATGGGTCAAACAGTTGCTGTAAGCCAATCGGCTGCACCATTGGCTAATTTTTTTTACTGTTGACCGCCTGAAACGGGGTAATTTAACCAAATAAATTTGGTTTGTATTTATTTAATGAATGGTACCTTATTAACAAAGTTTGTATGCTTGTGGTTATAAAGCCAACTGTAGATCCTTATATTCATATATGTTTTTAAAAATGCAGCGATGGCTGCATGGAAGCATGACAAACCCCGCAAAAATGAACACTACAACGTGCTCAGCAGCAGCCCCTGCCCTGTTGCCAGCAGCAATGTAACCTCCCGTAATTTTCCCTATGAATAGTAAATGCTAATAAATGATTACGTTACTTAATAAACGTTTTTACCAGTAACAAAAATTTCTTTTGTTATTTATGCTACACTATTTAAATCACAACGATACTTGTGACTACCGATTACCCAGGAACGATGCTTACACACGAGCCATGATAGTCTAAAAATCGCGAAATAATCTAAAACCATTAACATTTAATACTTAACGTCTATACGCTTCGTCAAATAACCGAACGTGATCCAATGCAATCCCGAGTTCACGAAAATTTCCACAAGCACTCAGTAACTACATTGGGCCTCGACCCAATACCCAAATGGACCACTAGAGTCATTGGGCCTCGGCCCAATATTTCGGCAAAATCCAACACAACAAACGGACCCTTAAGTATTTTCTTTTCTTTCTTAAGCTAGCCCACCAAACGAGCCCACGAAACAACCCAACTAATATAACTTGTTTTTTTTTTAATGTGTTAAACTCGGTTTGCTTTACCCATTTTATTCGAAACTTTCCTTAACAACGTGATAATATTTTTACACCTTTCGATTCTACGCATAGCCACGATTCATAAATGATAACCCGTTTCATTTTGCTCGATCTATCGAGGCCACAAATGTCGACCAAACTAAGCTCTACCTACACGAGTTGAATATTTATCAACACAACTCAAAAATCACGATTTGCCTAATATACCACCTCGTTCGACACCCCAAACGAGTCACAAGTGACACTTAGTCACATTTAAAATGTTGCTTGACCCATCTTAGCCTCCAACGAGCAACTCATCAAACTCAAAACTCATTTTGTCCTCTTGTTGGTTGGTTGTGAGCGTCGGCCAAACAAAAGCCACAAACCATTTCATCATTTGTATTACTTACACACTCAAGCTATTCTCCAAGTTAAGACATTCACGTTAAGAATCCGTTGACATTTGAATGCAACCAATAGAGTCAAGACAAACCCCATGATTTCATTTTGTTTGCTCTCTTTTTGTTCGAACTGCCACAAGGACGATTCATATACTATGCACCTCATCATTTTCGACACCTTGACACTCCAACTACTCATCATTATCCCATTTTGGACCGAGTATACTTGCATGTATACGCCCTAAACCTCCTATATAAGCCATGCATGACACAAGCCATGCAACTATACAAGCATTAAACCACACTTCAAATAAAACCTAGGTCCTTTGCAAGCAAGATGGTCGGATAGCTTTGACACGAATTGGAGGTGTTCGAATCAAGCTAAAGGCCCCGTTATACTTGTTTCCTATACCTTTGGTACGTGGATAATCGAGCTACACATTTCTTTTGGTCTAACTCAGTTTCAATATCGTGAGACGTCCCACCTTTTGAGGTGAAGTAAGCCATCGTCTCAATTCTTTTTATCTCATACGTTAGTTTACATTTGTATGTCACAATTCACTTTGCTTCGATATTTTGTAAACCTCATTAACAACACATGTGTTGTACTCGACACTCTAAAAGTTTGTCATACTAACTATCGAGAACAACTTTCATTCGAACCTTATATTAACATATCGAGCTTAAACATCACACGTTTCTAAGTCATGTGGCCACTTTCAAATTCTATAAAACACTTAGAATTATTTTGAGCTTTAAAAACTGTTTTCATAATGAGCTATGTCACTTAACTATGGCCTTGTATTTTGCGAACTCGACGTACAACACTTAAGTTTTATAGCTCGACCTGATAGTCGAGCTACCAAACTAATAGGTCATGCATTTCATTCGGCCTAGAAAATGAATCTTGAACCTCGTTAAGCCCAAAGTAAAGCACGTACACCACAGTTTTTAAAACTTAAAAATATATAACGATAGGCTTAAAAGCCCACTAAGCTATATCTAAGCTTATCGTATAAGCTGATCACATAAGCCCTCTGGTTATGTTTTCACAATAATAAAGCAAGCCCGTAACCAAGCTCAAAACCCCTCTAAACCCATTGGATCGCAAACCCATATTGGGCCATAACCTTAACTCGTTAAAAAGCCCATAAGCTCGAATTATAAGCTTTTCGCAAAATAAGTTGTTCACATAAGTTAGAAAAGCTGTTTTGAACTTAGTTATAAAATAAAAATAGTAAACTTTGATTTTTATAAAATTTTGGACTCGATTTGCAAAAGTCTACTAACCGAAGGACTAAAATTGTCAAAATTGGAAACTTTCGGTAAAAATTGTCATTTTACTATCTTGTGATGAAAACTGTAAATTCAGAAACTTTTGGGTATAATATGTAAATATTAAATGTTTTGGACCTAAAGTGTAATAAAACTTAACCAAGGACTAACGGTGCAAAGGTTATACCGTTAGGGCCAAAAGTGTAATTTTGTAAAAACCTAAAGGATATTTTAGATTTTATACTAGTGGTAATATCTTACAAACCCAAAACCCGAAACAAATATGTTTAGTTGACATTTAATTTTTCTAATAATTCTATATACGTAGTTTTATAACTTATATATAATATATATATATATATATATATATATATATAATCACTTAACGAAATCGTTAATGTAGAATCTAACTTATCGTCAACCAACTTTGATTTATAAAACGACGATCCCTTTTGTCAACCATTACACTCCGACAAACGAGCACGCATCCGAAAATGTTTATATATATATATATCCATATATATATAACTCTATATATTCCTTCTTATATATATAAAACTTTATATTTTTATATATAACTTTATAACCCTTTTATATATAACTTTATATTTTATATATATAACCTTGATCATTTAAACGCGCACATTTTAATGTTGCAAACAAATCGATAAAACCTTAAACGTCATGATTCGCGATAAACCAAACTTAGACTATCAAACCACTAAAACTTGCCATATACTATATAGGTCGTGTGTTGAAGCCGTTTCCTTTCATCGTTTGAATAACGATACTACTGCCACTACTGTACTACAAGGTGAGTTCATAGCCCACACTTAAACTTTAAATCTTTTGTGGGGAGATACATGCTACAAAACCTGAACACAAACTTTTTGTATGCTATGACTGTTATTATTATTGCTTAAGTAGCTATTGCCGAAAGTCCCTCAATCATGAACCTTAATCACTTGCGAGTGAACGTAAATAATTGTGAATAGATCTATTAGGGACTGACAATCCCCGTTTGGGTCTGCTAGGATGAGCCACCCAGACGCACTTTATTTAAACAAACTTATGGGTTATTGGCAAATACCCATCACGAGGGCCTTTATACTTTACATCATATTTGATGCCCGTTAAGCGTTGCGTGTCATGAGCTTAGTGCAATAATAACTTGATTTTTACTTGTTTAATTGTAATTCAATGCAATTAACACTTATACTTGTGTTCCAACTGTTAAACTTAAACCTATGAACATCACTCAACTTTTGTTGGCTTTTAGCATGTTATCTCAGGAAACTAAAGGCTGGAACTCAAGGCGCGGAGTGGGCATTAAACCCTGTACGGGTGGTTTAAATAAATGTTTTATCATTCAAATCTAAATAAACGTGTTAACTATAAAACATCTTTGTTTTTTAAATACTTGTATTTTGAATGATAAACTTAAAACGTCTTTCTAAAGTCGTTTTCTATGATTATGACGAAAGATCCTCTACGTAACACCCAATTAAGTCTTCCGCTGTTGCTATCCGAAATGGGGGTGTTACAGATTGGCATCAGAGCTCATGGTTATAGAGAACCAGATGTATTTTAAACATTGGACTATAACTACATTTTTAAAACGGACCATTGTAAAGAAAAACCACCTTATGCCCTCCGTGCCTACACACTTCCAACATTTTTAGATGTTGCTTACTATACGAGTTCTTAACAAAGTTTAACATAGTTATGATAATGTTAATTTACTATTCGGGATTATTACAGTACTATGTCTTCGAAACCCCATCCCATCGATGTATCATCTGATTCAGAGAATGAGGATCCTATGCCATTCACCTCAGACTTTGCTACGGCAGCTATACCGATGTCACCTGCTACTGACCGGTACATGGAAAGCCAGCAATTTCTACCGGCATCCGACTTGGAGATTTCCCCTCCAGCATCACCCATACCATCACCTGACCCGATTCGCCGGCATGGACGAGTACGACAACTCCAGCCATATGAACCCGAACCCTTTGACCAACTTTACCGACGCCCCGGAGAAAGTTTTGTTCGCAAACATACTCCCCGAAAACGAGTACATACACCACCAGCACTGATCGTACCACCACCAGCCCCACTCATACCAACTTCGACTCCCGTAACATCACCACCCCCAGCTCCTGAGCATTCCAGGACACCACCGCTTACACCACTATTTTCAACTCCACCACCTACTATTTTCTATCATCAGACCACCACTGTTCCATTACCATCTTCTATTCCACCCCTTGCTTCTCCACCCTCAGCTACTCTTAGCGAGCCTCTGCCACCTTGCAAGAGGACATACCACTTGGTTCCATCTTTATCAGACCCCTATGCCCAGGTTAGAGATGAGACTACAGTTCGCACCGGGACCCACAGGAGGGTCGATGCACGCCGATGGTCTTACTTGCTACCTATCATCCGTCACTGGAGATCCCAGGAAGGAGCACCGAGAGCCATGGAACTAGGAGAGAGTTCGGCTACAGCTACTTCGAGGATTCTTCCGGTTACCGGAGAACCCATCCATCACACCATACCTCTATTGGCAGCCAGATTAGTCAGACATGAGGATCGTCTGGATGACATTGCAGAGATTCTTGATGACTTACCACTAGAGCAGATTGACGCACTTGGGGAAGAAGTGGAGAACCTTGTGATTGGTCAGTTGGCGATAGAGACAGTCTTTGATCGAGTAGGTACTAGTTTAGAAGAAGCCATTGAGACTATTTCTATACTAGGAGAGGCCACTACTTCGATGCAGACAGTGATTGAGACATTAGACTCTGAGCTTGACCGAGTTAGCTCTCAGGTTCTGATTCTTAGACTTATGGTTGAGGATTCCCAGGCTAGGGAAAGAGCTCGAGACAAGACAGTGAAGACCTTGATGGCAGCGATTGCAGATCTTCAGCGCCGCTTAGATGGTGCACCAGGAGGACCATAGATCAGAGATATGTCAGTATAACTAAGAGATGTCTTAGTCTACCAATGTTGTATTAATAAATAATCTTGTATCTTTATGTTTTGTAAAACAAATCGAACAAGTTATTAATCCTATGTTGTGTGGATGTATTATATTGATGTTGATTTATGTATTCCATGGTTGTTTCTTGCATATGCGTTATGATTTGCCATATGTTGTCTCGCAAAATTTTGGTTCATACAGTGCAATTCAATCATTTATGTTCTCATGTGTGTTGTGAATTGATTCAGACATATTATGAATGAAATTATGATATGATATTTGCTGTACCTACAGAGATAAACCAGAATTATTAAACTCAATTGTTATGGTTAAAATTATATTATTATAATCCATATTCAATTACCTTCCAAAGTAGCCTAACCTAACGTGATCATTATGAGATTTCTAAAAATATGCTTTTGCAATATTGATAGAACTATGGTACGTACAAGGAAAGCAACCTCCGCCGCAAATCATGAAACTTCAACTGCTACGCCTACTATGACTCCAGAAGCTATCCGAAAAGCAATCGCTGACGGTGTAAATGCAGTCTTGACAGAACAGGCAGCAGCAAATGCTCGCAACAGTGGCACTAGTCTACCGACAGGAGAAAGTGTAACTGCTGCAAACCGCAAGTATACCTACAAAGATTTCATGAGTTGTCAACCAACTTTCTACAAAGGTACTGAAGGAATAACTGAACTTGCTCACTGGTTCGAACGATCTGAAACTGTTTTTTCAGAGAAGCGGTTGTACTGAGGACAACAAAGTCATTTTCGCTACTGGAACTCTCATGCAAGATGCTTTGTCATGGTGGAATGCTACAGTCAAAGCCATGGGAATGACAGCAGCCTATCAGCTCACTTGGACTGAGTATAAGACCAAGATGCTAAAGAAATACTGTCCCCGTTCTGAACTAAGAAAATTGGAAGATGAATTCCATCTACTAGTAGTAAAAGGAATTGATCTTAAAACATACAACTGGAGATTCCAAGAGCTTAAAATACTATGCCCTACTGTTGTACCAACTTTCGAAAAAGAACTGGAAAAGTATATCGAAGGACTTCCCCGTAGTATTGAGGGAAATGTCACTTCATCAAACCCACCAACTCTAGAAGCAGCCATCGAACTTGCTCAAAAACTACTGGACCGAGGGGTCAAGTACAACAATGAGCTCAAGAGAAAGCTCGATGACAAAAGAACCACTCATCACCACAGTAACAATAACCACCGAAACAACAACTTCAATAAAAACAACCATAGAAACAATAACCCGTATCATCAAAACCGAAACAATCGTCAACATCATCAAAACCAAAGACAAGAAACCGCCAAGGCTTATGCTGCTACTGAAGGCAAGGGATACCAAGGTCAGAAATCCCAGTGCCACAGATGCAAACTACACCACAGTGGACCTTGCACAATCAAATGTCTGAAATGCCAGAAAGTGGGCCATCAGACAAAGGATTGCAGGAATCCTGCTACTGGTAGCAACTTACAGCCTGTAACTCCGACTTGCTACTCATGCGGAGAAGTAGGTCACTTCAAGAGCCACTGTCCGAAAGGAAACAGTCAGCCAAACAACGCTCGAGGAAGAGCATATGTGTTAAAAGAGGAAGATGCCCCACTGAACTCTGACGTCGTCACGGGTATGTTTTTACTCAATCAACATAATGCTAGAGTATTATTTGATTCTGGAGCAGATAGAAGTTTTGTGTCAACTACGTTTGCTTCTTTGCTTAACATTACCCCTTCCAAACTAAACGCCACTTTTGAAATTGAAATGGCGGACGGAAACCTAATTGGCACCGACTCCGTAATTCGTGGTTGTACCATAATCCTACAAAACAACCCTTTTCCCATCGACCTCATGCCTATTCAGCTCGGTAGTTTTGACGTAGTCATTGGTATGGATTGGTTATCCAAACACTGAGCTAGAATACTCTGTGACGAGAAAGCCGTGCATATTCCATGTAATGGTGAGACTCTTATTGTCCATGGTGACAAGAATAAAACGCGATACGGTATCATCTCATATATCAGATTGGTAAAGTACATGAACGAAGGATGCCAAGCATTCATGGTTCATGTAACTGAAAACAAATCAAAAGATAAACGAGTTGAAGACGTTCCGATCGTTAAAGAGTTCCCAGAAGTATTTCCCGAAGATCTACCCGGTCTTCCACCTCCACGTCAAGTAGAATTTCAGATTGAACTAGTGCCTGGAGCGGCACCTGTGGCGAAAGCACCTTATAGGTTAGCGCCGTCTGAAATGAAGGAATTGTCAGAACAATTGAAAGAATTGTCTGATAAAGGCTTTATCCGACCCAGCTCATCACCTTGGGGAGCTCCGGTTCTATTCGTTAAGAAGAAGGACGGATCTTTCCGAATGTGTATTGATTACCAGGAATTGAACAAACTCATTGTAAAGAATCGTTACCCACTACCTAGGATCGACGACCTGTTTGATCAATTACAAGGATCGAGTGTATACTCGAAGATCGACCTAAGGTCAGGGTACCATCAGTTAAGAGTTCGAGAGGAGGATATTCCCAAAATAGCTTTTAGGACACGTTACGGACATTACGAATTCCAAGTAATGCCATTTGGTTTGACCAATGCACCTGCAGTGTTTATGGACCTAATGAACCGAGTGTGCAAACCATATCTGGATAAGTTCGTGATTGTATTCATAGACGATATCCTAATCTACTCCCACAACGAACAAGAACATGCCAAACATCTAAAGATTATTTTAGAGTTACTCAAAAAGGAACAGTTGTATGCCAAGTTCTCCAAATGCGACTTTTGGATTCGAACTGTACAATTCCTTGGGCATGTTATCAACAGTCAAGGCATTTACGTAGATCCTGTAAAGATTGAGGCCGTAAAAGGTTGGACATCTCCTACAAACCCCACAGAGATACGCCAATTTTTGGGTCTAGCGGGTTACTACAGAAGATTTATTGAAGGATTTTCAAAAATCTCAAAGCCTTTGACCGAATTAACTCAGAAGAACAAGAAGTTTATCTGGGGAAAAGAGGAAGAATCAACTTTCCATCTATTAAAGAATAAGCTCTGTGAAGCACCAATATTAGCACTACCCGAAGGAAGTGAAGACTTCGTAGTGTATTGTGATGCCTCATATCATGGTTTGGGAGCTGTGCTGATGCAACGAAACAAAGTGATAGCTTATGCTTCACGACAACTCAAACCACACGAAGCAAATTACACGACTCATGATTTAGAGTTAGGAGCAGTAGTATTCGCCCTTAAGTTATGGAGACACTACTTGTATGGTACTAAGTGTACAGTATTCACCGACCACAAAAGTCTTCAGCACATCTTAGATCAGAAAGAACTAAACATGAGATAACGTCGCTGGTTAGAATTACTTAGCGATTATGATTGTGAAATCCGTTATCACCCATGAAAAGCCAACGTTGTGGCAGATGCATTAAGTCGGAAGGAACGACTGAAACCTCTTAGAGTCAAATCGTTAGGAATAACCATTCGTTCACTCCTGCCCTCACAAATACTCACCGCTCAATCCGAAGCTCTTAAGGAAGAGAACCGACCTAGTGAAAAGATTCACGGTATGCCAGAAAATAGGAATGGCTTTGTGCAGAGAGCAGACGGGATGCTCTGTTTCAAAGAAAGAAGTTGGATTCCTCTATACGGAGGTATACGTGATCTCATTATGAATGAGTCTCATAAATCCAAGTACTCCATTCATCCAGGTTCTGACAAAATGTACCAAGATCTCAAGAAACTATACTGGTGGCCAAACATGAAGGCCGACATAGCCGAGTATGTCGGAAAATGTTTGACTTGTTCAAGAGTAAAAGCAGAATATCAAAAGCCGTCAGGATTACTCATACAACCCGAAATTCCTGTATGGAAATGGGAACGTATTACAATGGACTTTATCACTAAGCTTCCTAAGACATCAACTGGACTTGACACCATCTGGGTTATCGTTGATCGTCTCACAAAATCCGCTCATTTCTTAGCAATCAAAGAAACCGACGAGATGGACACACTCACAACGCTATATCTAAAAGAAATAGTTTCGCGACATGGTGTGCCGATCTCAATTATCTTGGATCGTGACAGTCGTTTCACATCTCATTTTTGGAAGTCTTTGCAAAAAGCCTTGGGAACCAAATTGGATATGAGCACTGCCTATCATCCATAAACCGATGGACAAAGCGAGAGGACAATCCAAACCTTAGAAGATATGCTCCGAGCATGTGTTATTGACTTCGGAAAAGGTTGGGACAAACACTTACCTCTAGCTGAGTTCTCCTACAACAACAGTTACCACGCCAGCATTAAGGCAGCACCATTCGAAGCACTCTACGGTCGAAAGTGCAGATCGCCTGTTTGTTGGACCGAATTCGGAGATATACAACTCACCGGACCCGATCTCATTCATGAAACAACAGAAAAGATAGTTAAGATTAAGCAACGACTGCAAGCGGCAAGAGATAGACAGAAGAGCTATGCCGACGTGAGGAGAAAACCTCTAGAATTCCAGATTGGAGACAAGGTTATGTTGAAAGTATCTCCCTGGAAGGGAATGGTACGTTTCGGAAAACGTGGAAAACTTAACCCGAGATACATTGGTCCATTCAAAATCCTAGAGAGGATAGGACCAGTGGCTTACAAACTCGAACTACCAGAGGAACTTAGTCGAGTTCACGACACCTTTCACGTATCAAACCTTAAGAAATGTTTGTCAGATGAATCTCTTGTAATCCCCTTGAAAGAGATTCGACTCGATGACAAACTCGTCTTTACCGAAGAACCCGTGGAGATCATGGACAGAGAGGTCAAACAACTAAAACGAAACCGCATTCCCATTGTCAAAGTCCGATGGAACTCTAAACGAGGACCGGAATATACTTGGGAACGCGAAGACCAAATTCGAGCCAAATACCCACACCTATTCTCGTAGACACTTCTATTACCTATCTTAGACTGGAATTCCGGGACGGAATTCAGTGTAAGTGGTAGGTACTGTAACCTCCCGTAATTTTCCCTATGAATAGTAAATGCTAATAAATGATTAACGAATCATTACGTTACTTAATAAACGTTTTTACCAGTAACAAAAATTTCTTTTGTTATTTATGCTACACTATTTAAATCACAACGATACTTGTGACTACCGATTACCCAGGAACGATGCTTACACACGAGCCATGATAGTCTAAAAATCGCGAAATAATCTAAAACCATTAACATTTAATACTTAACGTCTATACGCTTCGTCAAATAACCGAATATGATCCAATGCAATCCCGAGTTCACGAAAATTTCCACAAGCACTCAGTAACTACATTGGGCCTCGACCCAATACCCAAATGGACCACTAGAGTCATTGGGCCTCGGCCCAATATTTCGGCAAAATCCAACACAACAAACGGACCCTTAAGTATTTTCTTTTCTTTCTTAAGCTAGCCCACCAAACGAGCCCACGAAACAACCCAACTAATATAACTTGTTTTTTTTTAAATGTGTTAAACTCGGTTTGCTTTACCCATTTTATTCGAAACTTTCCTTAACAACGTGATAATATTTTTACACCTTTCGATTCTACGCATAGCCACGATTCATAAATGATAACCCGTTTCATTTTGCTCGATCTATCGAGGCCACAAATGTCGACCAAACTAAGCTCTACCTACACGAGTTGAATATTTATCAACACAACTCAAAAATCACGATTTGCCTAATATACCACCTCGTTCGACACCCCAAACGAGTCACAAGTGACACTTAGTCACATTTAAAATGTTGCTTGACCCATCTTAGCCTCCAACGAGCAACTCATCAAACTCAAAACTCATTTTGTCCTCTTGTTGGTTGGTTGTGAGCGTCGGCCAAACAAAAGCCACAAACCATTTCATCATTTGTATTTCTCACACACTCAAGCTATTCTCCAAGTTAATACATTCACGTTAAGAATCCGTTGACATTTGAATGTAACCAATAGAGTCAAGACAAACCCCATGATTTCATTTTGTTTGCTCTCTTTTTGTTCGAACTGCCACAAGGACGATTCATATACTATGCACCTCATCATTTTCGACACCTTGACACTCCAACTACTCATCATTATCCCATTTTGGACCGAGTATACTTGCATGTATACGCCCTAAACCTCCTATATAAGCCATGCATGACACAAGCCATGCAACTACACAAGCATTAAACCACACTTCAAATAAAACCTAGGTCCTTTGCAAGCAAGATGGTCGGATAGCTTTGACACGAATTGGAGGTGTTCGAATCAAGCTAAAGGCCCCGTTATACTTGTTTCCTATACCTTTGGTACGTGGATAATCGAGCTATACATTTCTTTTGGTCTAACTGAGTTTCAATATCGTGAGACGTCCCACCTTTTGAGGTGAAGTAAGCCATCGTCTCAATTCTTTTTATCTCATACGTTAGTTTACATTTGTATGTCACAATTCACTTTGCTTCGATATTTTGTAAACCTCATTAACAACACATGTGTTGTACTCGACACTCTAAAAGTATGTCATACTAACTATCGAGAACAACTTTCATTCGAACCTTATATTAACATATCGAGCTTAAACATCACACGTTTCTAAGTCATGTGGCCACTTTCAAATTCTATAAAAACACTTAGAATTATTTTGAGCTTTAAAAACTGTTTTCATAATGAGCTATGTCACTTAACTATGGCCTTGTATTTTGCGAACTCGACGTACAACACTTAAGTTTTATAGCTCGACCTGATAGTCGAGCTACCAAACTAATAGGTCATGCATTTCATTCGGCCTAGAAAATGAATCTTGAACCTCGTTAAGCCCAAAGTAAAGCACGTACACCACAGTTATTAAAACTTAAAAATATATAACGATAGGCTTAAAAGCCCACTAAGCTATATCTAAGCTTATCGTATAAGCTGATCACATAAGCCCTCTGGTTATGTTTTCACAATAATAAAGCAAGCCCGTAACCAAGCTCAAAACCCCTCTAAACCCATTGGATCGCAAACCCATATTGGGCCATAACCTTAACTCGTTAAAAAGCCCATAAGCTCGAATTATAAGCTTTTCGCAAAATAAGCTGTTCACATAAGTTAGAAAAGCTGTTTTGAACTTAGTTATAAAATAAAAATAGTAAACTTTGATTTTTATAAATTTTGGACTCGATTTGCAAAAGTCTACTAACCGAAGGACTAAAATTGTCAAAATTGGAAACTTTCGGTAAAAACTGTCATTTTACTATCTTGTGATGAAAACTGTAAATTCAGAAACTTTTGGGTATAATATGTAAATATTAAATGTTTTGGACCTAAAGTGTAATAAAACTTAACCAAGGACTAACGGTGCAAAGGTTATACCGTTAAGGCCAAAAGTGTAATTTTGTAAAAACCTAAAGGATATTTCAGATTTTATACTAGTGGTAATATCTTACAAACCCAAAACCCGAAACAAATATGTTTAGTTGACATTTAATTTTTCTAATAATTCTATATACGTAGTTTTATAACTTATATATATATATATATATATATATATATATATATATATATATATATATATATATATATATATATAATCACTTAACGAAATCGTTAATGTAGAATCTAACTTATCGTCAACCAACTTTGATTTATAAAACGACGATCCCTTTTGTCAACCATTACACTCCGACAAACGAGCACGCATCCGAAAATGTTATATATATATATCCATATATATATAACTCTATATATTCCTTCTTATATATATAAAACTTTATATTTTTATATATAACTTTATAACCCTTTTATATATAACTTTATATTTTATATATATATAACCTTGATCATTTAAAACGCGCACATTTTAATGTTGCAAACAAATCGATAAAACCTTAAACGTCATGATTCGCGATAAACCAAACTTAGACTATCAAACCACTAAAACTTGCCATATACTATATAGGTCGTGTGTTGAAGCCGTTTCCTTTCATCGTTTGAATAACGATACTACTGCCACTACTGTACTACAAGGTGAGTTCATAGCCCACACTTAAACTTTAAATCTTTTGTGGGGAGATACATGCTACAAAACCTGAACACAAACTTTTTGTATGCTATGACTGTTATTATTATTGCTTAAGTAGCTATTGCCGAAAGTCCCTCAATCATGAACCTTAATCACTTGCGAGTGAACGTAAATAATTGTGAATAGATCTATTAGGGACTGACAATCCCCGTTTGGGTCTGCTAGGATGAGCCACCCAGACGCACTTTATTTGAACAAACTTATGGGTTATTGGCAAATACCCATCACGAGGGCCTTTATACTTTACATCATATTTGATGCCCGTTAAGCGTTGCGTGTCATGAGCTTAATGCAATAATAACTTGATTTTAACTTGTTTAATTGTAATTCGATGCAATTAACACTTATACTTGTGTTCAAACTGTTAAACTTAAACCTATGAACATCACTCAACTTTTGTTGACTTTTAACATGTTATCTCAGGAAACTAAAGGCTGGAACTCAAGGCGCGGAGTGGGCATTAAACCCTGTACGGGTGGTTTAAATAAATGTTTTATCATTCAAATCTAAATAAACGTGTTAACTATAAAACATCTTTGTATTTTAAATACTTGTATTTTGAATGATAAACTTAAAACGTCTTTCTAAAGTCGTTTTCTATGATTATGACGAAAGATCCTCTACGTAACACCCAATTAAGTCTTCCGCTGTTGCTATCCGAAATTGGGGGTGTTACATGTTGCCAGCAGCAATTTATATATTGCTTCAGCAGACCACGCAAGAGTTAGTCAAAACGATTTACTTGATAATATGCCCCAAGGTAAAGTAATAGGGTCTATTATAAAGAAGTTTAGGTTTGCTGTACGAAACATCTCCTTCAATACGTGTCTGATTACCGTCCTTATCTTTTTCTGTTATTGACAGGAGCAGCCCCAATATTTGTTGACCACAGTAAACAAATTCACCTTCCTGGAGATCAAACTACTTACTGTATAATGCAACAACATCCTCCTAGGGGTACTTTCCAAAATACCCTTGATCAACCTATCTTTCCTATTCCGCAATAATTTATGTGTTGTATACCTCAATGTAAGTATGTAAATTGCCTTTAGAGATGATCATACCTTAAAATGACGTCCTAATTTATTGTCTAATATTTTAAGAGGATGTTAGATTCACATTGTTTTTTGTTAACAACAGGAATACACACACATGTTCGGCATGAATCAACTTCTATAAATAACAATAGACAAACAGAAAAAAGAAACAGAGGAAACAGTGAACTAACTGCAAGGTGTGTGCGCCAACGTTGTTTACCACGCAATGATACTCGGCTTAGATAAAGCTTTGGTTCATCCAACCGTTAGTTCATTATTCATGTTCCATATGCTTATGGTTGCTCCTTTTTATGACATGGGCAAGTCACTTTGCTAATTGTTTTTATTAATTTTCTCCAGATGATTTTCATTTAGAGAATTTGAGCATTACAGACTGTCAGCTTAGCACGGATCAAACGGATGTTGTAACCCAGTCGGCTGCACAATTGGCCAATTTCTTTAGTGCTCACCGCCTGAGGCGGGTTAATTTAACCAACTTAATTGGGTTTGTATTTATTCAATCAATGTTACCTTATTAACAAACGTTAAATGCTTATGGTTATGAAGGCTACTGTGGATCCTTATATTCATATATGTTTATAAAAATGCAGCCATAGCTGCATGCAAATATGACAAAGCCCACGAAAATGAATACCAGAACGTGATCAGCAGCAGTGGTCGCCCTATTGGCAGCACCAATTTACAGAGTGCTTCATCAGACCACGCAGTAGTGAGGCAAAACGATTTACCTGATGATGCACCTCAAGGTAAAGTAATGCGGTCTATTATAAAGAAGTTTAACCGTTACTGTACCAACCAGCCCCTTCAGTAAATGTATTTCATACAAAATTTATGTGTCGTGTACCTCAATGTAAGTTTCTAAATTGCTTTTAAAGATGATCATAGCTTAAAATGACCGCCTAATTTATTGTCTAGCATTTTAAGACGCTGTTAATTAGACACAACGTTTAGTTAACTTTTTAACAATGTGTTTTTGTTGATAACAGGAACAGACACAGATGGTCAGCCTGAATCAACTTCTAGAAATAATTACAGACAAACAGAAAAAAGGAACAGAGGAAGCAGTGAAGCAAATGCAAGGCGTATGCGCCAGCATTGTTCAACAACTGATTTGCAAGGTGCTTCAGATAATGGGATACACGTTCCTCATGAACAATCACCTTCACATACAGGCACAGGTAAATGCACCCACTTTCTTACCAAAAAACTTGAACCTTAACTAGGTGCGTTGGTTTTCATACTTCTTTTAACAGAAACCTCTTAGTTTATGCGTTATTGTGACTTCATGACAGGACGATTTCCACATAATGCCCCTGAATCAGCTCATATAAATAATAACACCTGTTTACAACAAACTCAGGAAAAAAAAAAAAAAAAAAAAAAGGACAAAGATGCGAGCCGAGCAAAAGATATGGGCGACAACGCCCTGCGACAGGTAATTGCTGTTCCCTTTTCCAACAATTTGCATTTTACTAAATAAGTTGATTTCCATGTTTGTATTCAGAGTTGTGTCTCAATAAATGCAGATACATCACCTGCGTATGATGATTTAGGAGATTGTAATCAGCGTTACCGGTACTGTAAAGCTGCATTTTGGTATGAGGAACGCCTTAAAGGCCATCATTCATCAAATGGTCAAGCTGAATATCATTTATGCTGCGGAGGTGGTAAAATTTACATGGAACCAGAGGTGGATCCCCCTGCATATATCAAACAGCTTCTTGCAGACAGTAGTTTTATGCAAAATATAAAGGCTTACAATAAAATGTTTACCATGACTTCATTTGGTGCCAACATTGACAACACGATAAACCAAGGAAGAGGGCCATATGTTTTTAAAGTTTCTGGTCAAATATACCACTGGATTGGTTCGCTTTGTCCTACTGGTGATCATGCGCCATGTTTTTTGCAATTATATATCTATGACACACATAATGAAGTGCAAAACAGGATGAATCTGTGAAAAACTAGAAGGGGGGGTTGAATAGTTTTGCGTCTTTTTAATTTTACTATGAAAACTTTAGATTACCTTTTAATAACTTTGATTCAAGTTTTAAGTGAAGAATGATCCTTGAAAAATATTATTACTTATATATATCCCCTTTTAAATTTGTTATAAAAGTTTAGCTTTTATGAATTGAATGTTAAATTGATCTTTATGTGAAATCTACTTCTAAATAATACTAACAATTATATGTGCCTATGTGTATGTAAGTAATGACGATATAAATAAAGATATAAGTAAGGGATGGAAAGATCTAACCGAGACACGAGAGATTTATAGTGGTTCGGCTACAAGGACACCTTCCTTGCCCTACTCCACTCCCCGAGCACCTAGCTCGGAAGTTTTCTTCACAACTTCAATAAGCTCCCTTATGGCGGAGAAAACCTTACACGACTTTGGCTTACACGTGTTTAACGACACAAAGCTAAATGTCAAGTTCTAATCGTAGCTAGAACCAATCTCACGACTACAATCACAACTTGTACACAACTTATTCACGACGACTTCACGAATTCAACACAACGGCTTCACGACTTCTACACAACAGCTTCACGACTTTTACACGAAGACTTCACAACTTCTAAGCTACGGCTTCACGACCACGACTTCACACCTTCTAAGCTACGGCTTCACGACCACGACTTCACAACTTCTAAGCTATGGCTTCACGACCAAGACTTCACAACTTCTAAGCTACGGCTTCACGACCAAGACTTCACAACTTCTAAGCTACGGCATCATGACTTCAACATGACAACTTCACAACTTCTAAGCTACGCTTCATGACTTCAACTTGACGACTTCACAACTTCTAAGTTGCGGCTTCATGACTTCAACATGACGACTTCACAACTTCTAAGCGACGGCTTCATGACTTCAACATGACGACTTCACAACTTCTAAGCTATGGCTTCACGACTTCTACACCATGACTTCACAACTTCTACATGACTTCTTTACACCACAACTACTTATACACCTTCTTCACTACTTACACACTATACATATCTAGTCACTTATGTTCACCCCTAATATACACACCTTATACACAAATGAATGAATGATATACAAGGTATACAAAACAAACAACTTAAGTAGCAAGATGATACTAAGTTGTAATACTTCTAATCTTGATTGATAGAAGTATTCTTCTCTTTGCACTTGGATGGTTGAAGCTTGAATCACTTGGAAACAAAAGCTTAAGATTATATGATCAAAGGATTTTGGAAGATATAAGAAGAGAATTAGAACAGAAAGTTTGGGGTGCAAGAGGTGAGAAAAAATCCTGGGGAAGGCTGGTATTTATAGGCAGAAAATTGGACAGCTGGAAGCTAGAGGAGCGTGGCCGGCCCCCTTAAATAGGGGGGCGGTCCCCTTAATTTTAAGGGGGCCGCCTAGCAAAATTAAGGGGGCCGCCCAAGCCAACCATTGCCCAGTTTTGTCTTTTTGTGGGGAAGGTTTTTCTGGAACATTTTTACTGATTTTGGTTAAAAATTTGAATTCATAAATTTATAATGAATTAAACCTTTTTATTTATTACCAAAAATGTTTTTCTAAAAGATATAAAATGTTTTTGACATTTTATAAAAAATCTAGTTATTAAGAAAATGTTCCTTTGATCATATAATGCATTAAGCATTAGTTCATTCATACCTTAAGTGATTTTAGTTGTAGAAGTGAATATTTACAACTAAGTACTTGTTTATTTTATAAGTTTATGTTTTAATGAGTTTACATTTTGTGATCATCAAAACATAGAGATAAGAATAAATATTGATAATGTTTTTAGGCATTATTTATGTCAACAATCTCCCCCTTTTTGATGATTACAAAACCTAAACTCATTAAATCCAAAAGTTTATTTTTGGACAAGTATTTAGTGAGTTTATATTCACTTCTCCCCCTTTTTGTAGAATCAAAAAGGTTATGCCGACAAGTTTTTGAGATAAAATTTGTCGGGACGAGAACTCCCCCTTGATGTGTGCTCCCCCTCGTTTGAGGGCACCAAGGAATCGATATATGGAATACTTGCAAGAAAAATATTAGAAGCACAAGCATATATATAGCAAAAATAAGCATGCATATAAAGACATTCATTAAAAAATGTTGTGTATAAATACACAACCATCCAAGATTATATTCAGTCCTACATTATCTAGTAAGTAATGCAATCTACATAATCATTCTAGGAGTACATGATCTTCCATGGGGCTTGCATACAAAATAGTTTGAAAATTTATTTTTGATTAAGCATTGCATATGCTTAATTTGGTGAGAATGGAGGTAGTGGTGGTGTAGTGGGTGAAAATGGTGGAGGTTGTGGTGGAGGTTGGTTGTTAAGCATGTGTTCAAGGGATGAAAACATGTAGTGTATCTCATCTCTAAGACCAAACATGATGGTACGGTTGTGGATGCAACAAAGGCAATTGTCTCCATGGGGTTCAAGTAAAGCCCAAGGGATGGGAAAGCATGGTGGTGGTATTGGTGATGATGAGAAATGAGCATCAAGAGGTGTTATTGGTAATATGGAAATGACAAGTTGGGTGAATGGAGGTTCTTTAGTAGGAGGTGGAGTTGATGCTCTTGATGGTGGTGATGATAGGTGTGAGTTGATGTAGTTATTGATGGATGAAGTGGAAGGTATGGATGAAGATGATGTGCCATGAGTGGAGGGTGTTTTTGATGGTGCATTTGGTGCACTTGGGGATGAACATTGAGGTGGTGGTGATGGAGTTTTGGTGTCTTCTTGGGTTAAGTCAATGAAGAGTTGTTTTGGTGGTATGATGAGAATTTTGTGTTTCTTGGATGTCTTAGAGATGGATGATTTTGGTGATAGCATGGTGAATGAAAATGGGTGTTTGATGGAGGTGATGGTTGATTTAGGTAAGGTTTGGAGGTTTTGTTGTAAAATTCCAATACCAGTTCGTCCTTTAAGAGAAATGGTAGTTGGGGCTAGATAAAAGGGGTCACAAGATGCAAAAGAAAACAGTAAATTTTACTGCCCAGATGGCCGGTCCCCTTAATTGTAGGCCGGCCCCCTTAAAATTAAGGGGACCGCCTAGGGAATTAAGGGGGCCGCCCATCTGGTGTTTTCCCAGGCGACCAAATTTGAAAAATTTCCAGAAAAGGGTCATTTTTAGGGTGTTTTTGCAGCAAGCTCCATTTGAATCATGTACATCAAGAATGATTAAATAGTGGCATAAACATGTTAAATATGCATGCATACATTTAAAACATATTATGGAATAAGCATGTTATTAATCATCAAACATGTATATATATCATGATATCAAGTATACAAGCAATAAGCATAACAATCATATATTAAAGACAAGAAATAAAGCATTCATTAGTTGAAAATAATTATGTTAAAAACATAATTATTGATACAACACATATTTTGCTTATAGCATACAATAAGTAGAAAATATTAAATTGCCTAAGAGATCCATTTGACTTGCTTAAGACATGAAAAACTTGAATTATTTTGGATGGATGATGGTAAAGAGGGGGTAAAAATGTTGGATTAATGGGGTTGTAAGTTTGGGTGTATGGATGTTGGAGAGAGTGTTGATGGAGGAATTGGAGGTGGAGAGCTTGGACTTGACCATGTTGAATGAGGGTTTTGATGTTGTTCAAGTGGTGGTGTTGGATTAGATCTAGTGAGAAGATACTCAATCCAAGTGAGACGCTCATTTAAGGCGATGGTTTGATTTTGGAGAAAGATGCAACAAGGACAATTGTTGACATGTTTCTCAATTTGACTCAATTGATGTGGTGATGATGGTAATGATGGTGAGATGGATGGTGATGGGTCTAAGTTGCTTTGAGCAAGGTGCAAAGCAAGGAGAGCATTAAGCTCATGGGCTTCCTTGAGTTCTTCAATGAACTTCAAGTGTTGAGTGGACGGTGATGATGATGGAGAGTGGTTGTTATTTGGTGGAAGTGGTGGTGACACTCTTGGTGGTGGAGACATTTGTGAACTTGGGTAATTATGAGTGAATGAAGGTGGACATATGGATGATTGGTTATGTGTGTGAAAGGGTTCATTAGGATGAGGTTTAGGTGTTGGTTGAGTTTGAACAACATCATTTGTTGGGTTATGGCAAATGTCAAGCTTCCTCCTCCAAATGGGCCTCACTGAGATTTTAGCAACTCTTGAAGGCTTGGATCTTGGGTGGTTAGATGATGACATGTTTGGATGGATGATATGGATGAGCATTTATGATGGAGTTGGGTATTCATGGTGTAGTGATGATGTGATTGTGGAAGGTAAATTTTGGTGGGTGATTTGTGACAAAATGTGTTTGTGAATTTTGGGAAGTATATGATAAAATGGGTTGAAAATCGAAAAAGAAAACAGTAATCCGTCCCTCCAGATGGCCGGTCCCCTTAAAATTAAGGGGGGCCGCCTACCGATTTAAGGGGGCCGCCCATCTGCTGACTTCCAGATTACTGGAAATGGGTTTTTGGCATAAATTTGTAGAAAAGGTTGTGTTTTTGGGTTTAGTTTCAAGCAAGTCCAACTTCTTTTGAGGCAATTTAGGATTTAATAACTTATGTATGCTAAGCATATTCATTAGACATTATTATCTAGCATGCAAACAACTCATTTAGCATGTAACATATATATGTTAGACAAGAAAAACACTACATAGCACCAAGTAATTCATAGTATCATATTTAGGAAGATGCCAGTTAATTAATCCTAATGAATATCTATGTGCAAGGGAACGGGGAGTTGTGATAGCATTGACTTTTAGACTTGTACCAAGTGAGGTCTTAGTGGATAAATCATGGTTTTTCAAATTTAGTTCACTTATAAATGTCACATACACAAATATAGATGACAGATATGAGATCACCATGCATGATTTAAATAAATGTTTTTAGTATTATTCAACAATGTTTGCAAGTAGGTTTTATGTGGATGTGAAAAATATATTAATGAAATAGTTTTGGCTTTATTTCAAAATGTTTTTATGAGGAAAGAAAACATATTTTTCCAATCTTTGGTTTTTGATAAACACATAATTATGGAAACAAGTTTGGAAGAAAGGTGGGATGGTGAAACATGTTTAATAGAAATGTGTCATAATCTTTTGAAAAATCATTTTTCCAAAATGTGAAGTTTTTGCAAATTTAAAAACAAGTCCCATTAATTATAGGTTTAAAAATAGTGGTTTATAAAAGATCTCATGCTCAAGGGTATTGGTTAAGTCTATTGTCACATGCTACCTCTTTCTACATATCCTATGGCATTTAAGCATGTATTATGACTAAATACAAAAATACATCATATCAGAGTAGTTAGAGAAAAACAAAAGCTATTATAATGACAATGCATTCAACAACTAAACAAATAATTACGAAGGCATGCAGTCAAATCACATAGGAGCAAGTAAACATCTAGAAATTTTATATATGCAAGATGACATACATCTAGGAATGAAAAGCTCTAGTGAAAAGCAAAGTTCATAATAGTAAACTGTCGTTAGGTATATTTAGGAAGAATAATGTATTCAAGTTGGAGAATAAGTATGAGACTATTACTAGTGGTGCTCAATTCAGGCTAAACACGACCGTTTTTACGGGTTACACACACCCAACTTCTCACATAGAAGCAATTCAACCGTTAGTTCAAATTGATTTTCTAGTCAATAGATTCTCCAGTAGTCATTCTCTTTTTAGAAGAAATTAAGTTCTTAAATTTACCTATCGAACAGTACCAAATATGAAGATCGCTTGGTTTACTAATACTTAGGGGGCCTAACTAAAGGGTTTCTAGTTCATTAAGCCACAAAACGAATATAACTAAAGTGTAAAGGCAAAGCAACCTATCAGACTAAGCGTATCCTAAGGCATTAATAAGATTATATGCATGAAGTAATTACTTATGAAATTTAAAAAGAGAACTTACCTCACGTCCTAGCTCTTCTTCGTAATGTCTCGGATGATGATCGACGTGTGAATGATAGGTGAGTCGGATGATGATCTTCTCCTTCGTCTGTGTCACTCCATGATTTTGGATTGAGTTCACTTTAGAGTTGATTCATGTAGTCTTCGTCGTTAACACCTTCATTAACAACATTAGAACTAGTAGCACATGTATCTATTTTATCTAAATGTTTATCTATTAAATTTTCTAAGATAAATAATTCATGTACAAGATCAAAATCCTCATCTTTGGCTTGACATTTTTCTTGATGAAAGTTTAAGAATTTTTTCCAAATATCATTTGCCGTTTTACAGAAGGATATTCTTTCATATTCAACTTTCGGCAAGGTTTTATAAATAATTATTTTAGCTTTATTATTTATTTCATTCTTTGTTTTCAAATAACCAATTTGACTTTCAAAATCCGTTTTTGTTTGTCTTTCAAAATCCGTTTTTGTTTGATTTTTAAAATCACCAATCGAAATGACATGCCAAAGATCTAGATCAATCGATTTCACATAAGTTTCAAATTTATTTTTCCATTCAAGAAAAGTATAGTTTTCAAAAAGAGGTGGTTTTTAAATAGATTCCCCTTCTAAATATCTTTCGGATTCCATAGATCGATTCAAGTTTTAAAATACAGTATATTTTAAAAATCTTGATTGACGTGGCTCCTGATACCAATTGTGGAAAACTAGAAGGGGGTTGAATAGTTTTGCGTCTTTTTAATTTTATTATGAAAACTTTAGATTACCTTTTAAAAACTTTGATTCAAGTTTTAAGTGAAGAATGATCCTTGAAAAATTATTATTACTTATATATATATCCCCTTTTAAATTTGTTATAAAAGTTTAGCTTTTATGAATGGAATGTTAAATTGATCTTTATGTGAAATCTACTTCTAAATAATACTAACAATTATATGTGCCTATGTGTATGTAAGTAATGACGATATAAATAAAGATATAAGTAAGGGATGGAAAGATCTAACCGAGACACGAGAGATTTATAGTGGTTCGGCTACAAGGACACCTTCCTTGCCCTACTCCACTCCCCGAGCACCTAGCTCGAGAGTTTTCTTCACAACTTCAATAAGCTCCCTTATGGCGGAGAAAACCTTACACGACTTTGGCTTACACGGGTTTAACGACACAAAGGTAAATGTCAAGTTCTAAACGTAGCTAGAACCAATCTCACGACTACAATCACAACTTGTACACAACTTATTCACGACGACTTCACGACTTCTACACAACGGCTTCACGACTTTTACACGACGACTTCACAACTTCTAAGCTACGGCTTCACGACCACGACTTCACACCTTCTAAGCTACGGCTTCACGACCACGACTTCACAACTTCTAAGCTACGGCTTCACGACCAAGACTTCACAACTTCTAAGCTACGGCTTCACGACCAAGACTTCACAACTTCTAAGCTACGGCTTCACGACCAAGACTTCACAACTTCTAAGCTACGGCGTCATGACTTCAACATGACGACTTCACAACTTCTAAGCTACGGCTTCATGACTTCAACATGACGACTTCACAACTTCTAAGCTATGGCTTCACGACTTCTACACCATGACTTCACAACTTCTACATGACTTCTTTACACCACAACTACTTATACACCTTCTTCACTACTTACACACTATACATATCTAGTCACTTATGTTCACCCCTAATATACACACCTTATACACAAATGAATGAATGATATACAAGGTATACAAAACAAACAACTTAAGTAGCAAGATGATACTAAGTTGTAATACTTCTAGTCTTGATTGATAGAAGTATTCTTCTCTTTGCACTTGGATGATTGAAGCTTGAATCACTTGGAAACAAAAGCTTAAGATTATATGATCAAAGGGTTTTGGAAGATATAAGAACAGAATTAGAACAGAAAGTTTGGGGTGCAAGAGGTGAGAAAAAATCCTGGGGAAGGCTGGTATTTATAGGCAGAAAACTGGACAGCTGGAAACTAGAGGAGCGTGGCCGGCCCCCTTAAATAGGGGGGCGGTCCCCTTAATTTTAAGGGTGCCGCCTAGCAAAATTAAGGGGGCCGCCCAAGCCAACCGTTGCCCAGTTTTGTCTTTTTGTGGGGAAGGTTTTTCTGGAACATTTTTACTGATTTTGGTTAAAAATTTGAATTCATAAATTTATAATGAATTAAACCTTTTTATTTATTACCAAAAATGTTTTTCTAAAAGATATAAAATGTTTTTGACATTTTATAAAAAATCTAGTTATTAAGAAAATGTTCCTTTGATCATATAATGCATTAAGCATTAGTTCATTCATACCTTAAGTGATTTTAGTTATAGAACTGAATATTTACAACTAAGTACTTGTTTATTTTATAAGTTTATGTTTTAATGAGTTTACATTTTGTGATCATCAAAACATAGAGATATGAATAAATATTGATAATGTTTTTAGGCATTATTTATGTCAACAGAATCATTTTCAAGATTCCGACAGAGTTGATCCAGAGGTGGTACAGGGACTCATCCAGTTTTTAGATACTCACAATGAGCTGGTCCAGCTGTTTAGAACTGCAAGAGATAAATGTGCAGAAGCTGATGTGCCTGAATTCAAGGTTAGACTTTGCAATACTGAAGGTGCATGCAGTTAAGAGCTACCTACATCCAACAGCGTGGGAGCCTTAGTGTTTGACAATGGTCTAACAACAGAAACAGACTTTGATGTTATCATCGAACAAAGAGGTGGACCGCCAAAAAGGATAAACAAGCTTCATCAATCATACATGTCATTGCAGTTTCCACTCATTTTCATTTATGGTCAGCCAGGATTTCATACAAAGTTAAAGCTAAGGTCTGCAAATCCGAACGACAAGGCAAGGCGAGTTTCGATGAACGCATTTTACACCTACCAGTTACACCCAAGGCATGACCAGTATAATCTACTTTTCCAAACAGGCCGTCTTTTCCAGCAGTATGTAGTTGGTGTTTATTGCTGTATAGAACAGAATAGAATGGATTTCTATAGAACACATCAAAATGACATTCGTGGAGAATATTTGTCAGGCCTGCATGATGCAATTTCAAGAGGTGATCGTGATGGGTCAAAAGTGGGTTCAAGAATTATTTTGCCTTCGTCATTTACTGGAGGTCCTAGATACATGTACAGCCACTACTTGGATGTGCTGGCAATTTTTTGTGTGCTTGGTAACCCGCAATTCTTCATAACGTTCACATGTAATGTTAATTGGCCTGAAATTCAAAGATACATGGTAGCGTTCTCGCATTTGAATGCAGCGGACGGAGCAGATATAATATGTAGAGTTTTCGAGCAAAAGATTAAGGCCTTTATCAAGTTTCTAAAACAGACACAGCCATTTGGATATATCACAGGAGGTATGCTTATGTTTTGTTAAAAAAAATACAATTTAGCCATCATTAAAATTTATGGTCTCAATAGGTGGTGGCCTATGTAATGCATCAGCATATTGTCCTCATTTATATTTTTCTATTTTTTACTATACAGTATTATATACGGTTGAGTTCCAAAAGCGTGGGTTACCACATTGTCACACACTGGTGTGGGTATCTTCATCAACCAAAATACAAAATGTTGTAGATGTTGACGAATATATTTCTGCAGACCTGCCTGATCCAGCCGTTGATCCACGCGGCTATAAAATTGTTTCTGAAATGATGATACATGGACCCTGTGGAAAAGGCAATTTGGGTGCACCATGTATGCAAGGCGACGTATACACAAAAAAATTCCCAAAGAAATATAACAATGAGACTTTTTTTGATGACATAGGACATGCGCATTATCGAAGAAGGCAAACAAATATTTCTACAACTAAACACCCTTGACAACACATATGTCGTCCCATATAACCGGTCTTTATGCTTGGCGTTTGAAGCACATATCAATGTAGAATACTGCGGATGGAACATGCTTATAAAATATTTGTTTACGTACATATTGAGAGGATCTAAACACACGCCTTGTGTTAGAGATACTTTGATGTAATACTAACTAGCACGCGGAATTTACTAGTTAATACTTAGAAGATATTGTATGTATGATGTATGAATGGAATAGTAATGTGTATGAACAAGGAGAATAACCAAAATGATTCAATATTATTGATAATAATACGAGTGATCTTAACTTATCACTAAGGTTACACAACCTTGAATCTCTAATAATTAATCGTACTTAAACTCTAACCTAGGACCTCCTTTTATAGAACAAGGAGTCCTGTACAAGTAAACTTCTAAATACGTATCAATCTATAAATATAAGATATACACCAAATCTATTCTATACTTATCACATTACACGTATTCATCACATAAGCAGTACAAATTGTTTGTACTGGCAGTTAGTATTGCTAGTGTTAACATACACCAGTTGAAACTCTAAGCCTATCAGTACTAACTGTTGGTTTAATTCCCAACAATCCTCCCCTAAACTTATGATTTCTCTCCAAATCACTATGTTTCTTGAATTAAACTTCAACTCTGTAGATGATGGGGGGGATTCTTCCAAACACTTCATCTTCTATTATGTCTCTTCCTTTCATACTGATCATATATCCTCTGAATCAGATTTTGAACCACTTCAGAGTTTTCTTCACATCTAAGCTTTGTAGAAATCATTACTGCTAACACTTCATAACTTAGTGGATACTCCAATTCTGCTAACATAAATATATCCACTCCACTCTGTGTTGACAGATGATGCACATTGCAAGAACTATAAAACTCCCATGAGACAGATAGATCATAGTAAGGAAAATTCCAATACACATCTGTAGGATCTGGTTCATATAATCTCTTGAATTCAACCCAAAGTTCTTGCTCTTTCACATCTGTCTTCTTCTTTGTCTTGAGATTTTCTTGAACTAATCTCCACAAAGTGTCTAGATCTTCTCTATCACAAGTTCTCAGCACATTCTCAAAGTTCTTGCAGACTGTTGACTCTCCACCAACTCTAGTAATCTTCCAAGCTTTTCCAAATTTGTCTCTGTAGATCTCCCAGTCCATTATTGGATGTCTTGCTTGAATAGGATCCACACATAAAGCTTCTGGCACAGTAACTAACATCTTGCTCATCTGTTCTTGTGACAATTCAACTTTTTCTGCTTGTACTTTCACTTTCTCAGTTGATTCTTTCTCAGCAGTCTTAAGTCTCTTTGGAGTTCTTGTATCTGTGTCCCAAGGAATATAGTTCTTAGCTCTTCTATATGCATTGTAGTACAGATATTCAATCTCTTCATTTGATTTCCCCTTCTGTTGAACTGCTTTCCAACCAGCTTGATTTCTAAGATACATCTTCATCCCACTTATGATCTGTGCCTTTGTAGGTTTCCTCTTTCTCTTCTGACTTTGATTCTTTCTAATACTCTCCATGATATCATCCAAAGCCACTTCATCATTCCTGGAATTTATGAAATCAGCAAGTTGAGCTGACCTTTCTTCAACACTTAAACTCTCATCTGCAAGCAGTTCTAAGGCCTTTTCCCTTACAACTGGATTAGTATCAATCAAATGTTGTATCTGTTCTTCATGTGATTCTTGAGCAATAAGAGCATCAGAAGCCATTCTTTCCTTTTCCATTCTCTGAGTATCCATGAAGCTAGCAACCTCATCTTCATGAACCTTTCTTGCTATTTCTTCATCAAAATCAATTTGAGCTTGAGTTCTAGGCTTTACCTTCCTTGGTTGTGGCTCATCATCAATTAGAATGCCTTTACCCTTGTCTTGAGCAGTTTATACTGCTACCTCAGAAGTTAGTACTGCTCCCTCTAATCCAGCAGTACCTTTTTGTAAACTTTGAGCAATATCATGAATATCTTCTTTCTCTTCAAGGTTTACCAACTCTGTACCCTCTTCAAGATCCACAGGTGATGCGCGTGATGTGTCGTTGCGGTTTAGCAGTATTAATGCCTACTCAAGTTTTAAATTTATATTTAGCCGACTTATCAATAACACACACACTTAACGAGCAGTGTACCCGGTCAGTATGAATATAATGGTAAGTAGAGTGTCGATCACTAAGAGTGGAACGTATTATCTAGTTATTCTAATCAGTATTTTAATATCCTAAGTTTGCTATACAACCTAATCTAACGCAAGGGGGGTTCAGCCTGAGAGACTGGCACGGGTTGGTTATGATTAAATAGAATAACTAGATATTCCGTAGTCACATGACATCAGCCCTTCTTAATGAACTGAATACATGCAGGACCTTCTTACATGACATCAGCCCATCAATCCTGAACTGAATGAACAGAATACATGCAGGACCTTCTTACAGCTCTTGTATCTTCGTTCAGGGTGTGTCTTGTGCTGCTTGGTCGTCTGAATTCGTCTCGGGTTCTTCTGTCTTCGGTCTCTAAAGTCTAGTCTAAGTGTCCCGAAATTCGTCTGGCCTTGGGGTATTTATAGTTTCTGTCTGAGGGATAGATGCGGCGCATCTAATTGATAGATGCGGCGCATTGACTTAACTTCGCGTGGGTTCCAAGATTAATATATTCAGGAATATTCGTACACCGCCTAAAGATGCGGCGTAACTCCATTTCTCTATGCGGCGCATATCCTTTGCTGTCTTGGATTGTAACTTGTGAAATCTTGATAGTGATACGCCGTATGTAAGAAGTATGTTGCGGCGTATCTAGAGCAGAATGATCTTGATCTTGTACATTTCAATAGACTCTTAACATCTTGCTTGTTTTGCTCCATAATTTGTCCAAAATCGCCAAGTTTCACATAATACTTGTTTTTACCTGAGAATTACAAAAGTAAACATTAACGTTTCAATTCTCATATATAATATAATAAAACAAGTCAAATAAATAGGATAAATGATGATAATAAAATGTACTTATTTGAGTTCATCAAATATCCCCCCACTTGAACTTTACTTGTCCCCAAGTAAACCTTAGAATAAATTTTATGAAAATGTATCCTAAAAGATATTAGGATTTATTTTTATATTTAAGCATGTATTCGTTTTGTCATAATTGCACAACCAAACACTTAACGAATTAGAAATAAAATAAAATATTTTGATAAAAGCAAATCTAATCGTTTAAATGTCCAGTCGTGACGAATATTCTATCATAAGCTTGGCAAGTATACGCATCTCCCCCACTAAAGCCAAGGAATAACAAGTCTAAAGCGGTAAAAAGGGTTTGTTGGTTAAGGGTTGATCATCCTTCTTAATCTCTATCGATCTCAAATTCCAGAAAAGGAGACAAAATCACAAATACATGATCGAATCCATGACCACGATACTTGCAATTGCTCAAATCCTTAACTCGAATAGGCTAAAGATAGGACCAAGTAATCTTCACCAATAATATTATATCAAAAAGGGCGACAAAATCATAAATACATAGCCGAATCCACGACTACGATACTTAAGATTGCTCAAATCCCTAATCTCAATAAATCAAAGGTTTGGATAAAGAATGATGTAGGGTATGGATAATATTTGGGATACAAATTGGTGTAAAATGAAAAATAAACAAAACAGATAAATCAAAATCCTAAGTGTGGTTAATCACTTTCCCAACCATCCCATGAATAAGACTCATATCATTGAATAACTCACGCTTTAACACTTGAAACACACGCTTTAGGTAGACACGAATTATACCCAACAAGATCTCAATCAAAGAATAACCTTAGTTGGCGTTCCCATAACGGCCAACTCCCATTCAATCCATAAATATAATATATAACAAATAGTGGTGATATCAACCACTTAATATAAAACTTTACATAAGTTGGTTAAAACAAACTTCCAACTTTTCCTTTTTCTTTTTCTTTTCTATTTTTTCGATTTTTTTTTTTTTTTTTTTTTTTTTTTTTGAGATCAACATATCTGTAAAATTTCACAACTTTTCTATCACTATTTTTCCGGATAATTTTTCTATACTCTTCATACTTTCAGAAATAACTGTAATAGCGAAAGTAGTAAACACACGAAAAATAAACTCAAAGATATACAATATTTACTTTCATACCAATTGCATTGTGCAATTTCCCGACCTAACCAAAGATAATGAATTACGCACGCGAACACAGGTAATGTAAGGAAACACACTTTGCCTAAAGCAATTAACCACGGATTTTAATCTACAGGGTAGGCTAAGGTGTAAGGGTGTATCGAAACATTATAACAAAGGTGTAGAAACGAAAGGAATTGCTCTGAAGGTTTTTCTAGGGGTATCTTACTCTAAAAGTGAGAGTAACAAAGGGTTTATACGGGGGTTAATTAACCAGTGTAGTTAGTTAATATCACATAACATATAAAGGCTATTTGAGTGTAATCCTAGAAATTTACCAATTTAGAAAAGTTATTCCAATTATATAGATAATACTTATTATGGTGGTCTCGAATAGTATACAAGCCAAGTTCTAAAGTTTACAAGTCACCGGCACACTCATAGATTTGTGAATTTTGAAAAGTTCACAATTTTGGAAATAATGTTATGTGTACAGCTATGTAATTTAGACTTTAAACAAAAAACATGCTAAAAATTTTAAATTTTGATATATTAAGCGCATTTTAAGCATATTTTGCAAAAGTTTAGGACAAGTAAGTGTTCTAATTCTCCAATCCCCCCACTTAAGTTAAACAACGTCCTCGTTGTTTGTGTCAAAGGTTAAAAACTGGAAAATAAAAGAATTAGAACAGAAAAACTCCCCTGAGATTTGCTCGGTATGATCCTCCATTATTCGTATAAGAGCAAAAATCATCTTTCTTGTGGATTAGAACGTTTAAGCTTCATAGATGATGTATCCACAAAAAACTGCAGGAATCTATAATACCATTAAGACTTTAACACACCTGAGTTAAGAAGGTTCAAACTTGCATAATACATTAGTAGTTAGAAAAAATAAAACTGAAAAAAATTAAACTGAAAATCCTCAGGTCAGTCGATACGCCGTATCTTATGGAAGAAGATACGCCGTATCGAGCCTGGAATAAATACGAATCAGAATAAAATATGCGTCGCATCCTTAACCAGGGATGCGCCGCATTAAAATACTGACAGAAAGTTTTAAAGTCAAAAATAAAAATGCAGAAAATTAAATAAGATATGACCAGTGCAGGCGATGCGTCGCATCTGATGATGGAGATGCGCCGCATCTTATGCAGATCTGACAGACTCAATACAAAATCAGAAAATAAAATAAAAGATAAGCATGGGTTGCCTCCCACGAAGCGCTTGTTTTTGTTAGAGTCACGAGCCCGACTCCACCCTTATTTACTGTGTATTAATGTATTGTTCCCCCCACTTGGGATCAAGTGCGGGTGATAATAGCAATAAACACGAAAAGAGTGTAAATTTGCTAGTAAAGATGGAAGAAATGCATAAAGATCATACCTTGGCAATATATGTACATCTTCCCTATTCTTACCCGGTTTGGTTGATAAATTGGCTGACTTGACCACTTCATCTGAAAGAGTAGTATGTTGAGGAAAAATGAGTCTCCTTTCTTCTTGGTTAGTCTCTTTGGTAGTAAGGCGTCCCTTGACTTCCGCAGAAGATGAGAAAGGGTCTTTAGTAAGTAAAAGTTCGAGTTCCTCTATATTCTTTATAGGGTCAAAATCATCATCTTCATCAATCATAGCAATGTTTAAGAGCTCATCACCAAATTCTTCCTCGAGCTCCACTAAAAACGGGTTGATCACAGGTGCTTCATGTGCTTCAATAGGTAGTATAATAAATTTGACCTCATCATTCTTTTGTTTTGCAACCTGTTTAGGAAAACTAGCAAGATTATTAGTAACGGGATTAATAATATTAAATAAATTTGTACCACTTTGTGTTGTAAGTGACTCCAATTCATCTTGTGAATCTCCATCTTCAGCTAGTGGTCTTGCAATTTCACAATCGTCCCGAATCTCATCCTTAAATAAGTAATCCCAGATTTCTTCAAAATCCCTCGTTGGGTCAAAATCTGGCTTATCCGTTCCACACCTAAATACTTCCGTTTGTTGTGGTAATTGCGGTATGCTATCGTACGCAATAGCATCAAACTTTTTAATATCAGAATACTCATTATCTTCATCCGAGGGAATATTATCATGGTGTTTTTGATATGATGAGAATATATCTTCCACCTCGGGTGGAAAATCACAAGTAATAGCACTATAAACCATTGTCCCACATTCATCTTCATTTTCATCATAAGCAGTTTCGGATGAAGACGCTTCTTTGAAAACAATTGCCGGATTTTCATTCAAATCAAACACTTGTGACTCTTCTTCAACTTGTGCAATTTCCGGAGAAATAACATCATCAATAACTATTGTCGGAATCCTAATTGCATCAAAATCATATGACTCTTCTTCATCATCATCATTTGATAAAGTCCAAGTGTGTCGAAATGGCAATTTGTTTCTTTCTCTCCCTGACTTTTCCTGCTTCAATAACAAGTATTCTTCCATCGTGGGTTCTTTATCCTCGATGACTTGTGCACCATATCTTGCTCTTTCCCAATCGTAGATCCCATTATTGCTCAAGGCTCTTTCCTCTTCAAGTCTGATATATTCTTCCATTGTAATATCCGGATCGTCCATCTTCCTGAAATAAAACTTACTCGTGCAAAAGAAGAGTGAAACAATCAAAGTAAAATAAAATTTGCTGATATCTGTAGACGATGCGCCGTATCCAGAAAGTTGGATACGCCGTATCTTATTTCGTTAAAATTTAATCAGACTTTTATTCAGAAAGCAGATACGCCGCTTAGAATTAAGAATGCGCCGTATCAGTTTTAAATTATCAAAAATCGATTATATTTATTAAAATTAAATGCGTCGTATTAACAAAAGCTAATGCGCCGTATTTTCGTTACGTTTCAAAATACAAGATTTTTGATTTAGAAGATGCGCCGTATCGATAAAAATCGATGCGTCGTATCTGTTTAATAATTCGAAAAACTGTTTTTAATTTAAATAGAAAATACGCCGTATCTGTTAAAACAGATGCGTCGTATGGCGTTAGGGTTTAGAAAAATTTCTTATTAAAAACAGAATACGCCGTATCTTGGGGAAAGATGCGTCGTACTCGAATTTATTAAACGCGTTGTATTTTATAAAAATTAAACGCAATACGCCGTATCTGTGAAAACAGATGCGCCGTATCGTTTGTATCAGCACAGTACAACAGAAAAACAAAAATAAAAACAAACAAAAAGAAACAAAAATTAAAGAAAATAAAAACACACAAAAACAGAAAATATGCAAATAATACAATGAATGCAATTTATCTAATATACAACGGGTTAGTGGTTAGAATCTAAAAATTAAAAAGAAAAACCTAATTAAAATACTAATCAAATTAACAGATAATAACAATTCACTCCCCGGCAGCGGCGCCAAAAACTTGATGCGCGTGATGTGTCGTTGCGGTTTAGCAGTATTAATGCCTACTCAAGTTTTAAATTTATATTTAGCCGACTTATCAATAACACACACACTTAACGAGCAGTGTACCCGGTCAGTATGAATATAATGGTAAGTAGAGTGTCGATCACTAAGAGTGGAACGTATTATCTAGTTATTCTAATCAGTATTTTAATATCCTAAGTTAGCTATACAACCTAATCTAACGCAAGGGGGGTTCAGCCTGAGAGACTGGTACGGTTTGGTTATGATTAAATAGAAAACTAAACTTATGAGCACGAATCAGCGATTAGCACACACGTACACAGATAGATACTTGAGACAATAAGAAGACCTGTCCTGATAATTAAGTAGCTTGTCACTTGTTTTATTGCTAGTTTTATATGAAGTGTATATAATTAACCCTTTTTCGTTGGCTCTAATCTTATCGGCGAGTAAACCCTTAATGATTACTTATGTCTATCCTATTTATTTAAGAGACGCTGAAACAAATAGGCGAGGAAGGGGCATGGCGACCCAAGCAATGCTCAGCTAGACACAGAGGTTATCAATGCACTAATAAAAGTCACCAAAGACATCAACATACAAACTTTAATTAATGGGAAACAATTTTAAGGGGTGGACATGATATTCCGTAGTCACATGACATCAGCCCATCAATCCTGATGAATTAAAGTGTACTAATACAATAAAACAAAACTACTTAATGAACTGAATACATGCAGGACCTTCTTACAGCTCTTGTATCTTCGTTCAGGGTGTGTCTTGTGCTGCTTGGTCGTCTGAATTCGTCTCGGGTTCTTCTATCTCCGGTCTCTAAAGTCTAGTCTAAGTGTCCCGAAATTCAGCTGGCCTTGGGGTATTTATAGTTTCTGTCTGATGGATAGATGCGGCGCATCTAATTGATAGATGCGGCGCATTGACTTAACTTCACGTGGGGTCCAAGATTAATATATTCAGGAATCTTCGTACACCGCCTAAAGATGCGGCGTAACTCCATTTCTCTATGCGGCGCATGTCCTTTGCTGTCTTGGATTGTAACTTGTGAAATCTTGATAGTGATACGCCGTATGTAAGAAGTATGTTACGGCGTATCTGGAGCAGAATGATCTTGATCTTGTACATTTCAATAAACTCTTAACATCTTGCTTGTTTTGCTCCATAATTAGTCCAAAATTGCCAAGTTTCACATAATACTTGTTTTTACCTGAGAATTACAAAAGTAAATATTAACGTATCAATTCTCATATATAATATAATAAAACAAGTCAAATAAATAGGATAAATGATGATAATAAAATGTACTTATTTGAGTTCATCAATAGGCTCTGTAGCTTGATCTGAATTCATTTGAGAATCATCATTATTACCACCACCCTCATGTTCTTCAATATCTAAGTTCCTCCCCTGAGTTTCTGACCTTGTTTTCCTTGTTTTCCTCCCCTGTTTGGGAGAATCATCACCATCATCTGAATCAGAACTTGAAGAACTAGTAGAAAGTACCATCTTGGATCTTTTCCATTTTGACCTCTTGACTTGATCTTCCAAGGTCTTCACTCTTGTAACCAACTTTGTGTACACCAGGGCAAAATTCCTTTTATGACTTTTGAGCTCATCCTCCAGACTTACCACCTTTTCAGACAACTTTGTACATAATTCCATCAATTCATTAAGTTTAGAACTGCCCTCATCACTTCTAGCTGTGTGACCTGCTAGGAGAGGTGAATCAAGGGGCATAGATTCAGTTTCTGCCCTAGTTGGACTAGGATGTACTCCTGAACCACCCAAATAGTCCATTTGGCTTGGGGTTACATCACCTGTGGCAAGTGTTTGAGGACTTGGCACATTAAATGTTGCCATGGTAGGGGTCTTAATGATGTTTACACTGGCCTGCCCAGCTACTAAGCCTGAAGCAGTAGTGTAAGCCCCATCCATACTATCACCATGGATAGCCTCATCTGCTACAAAGGTCTGAGTAGGATGACTAGGCTGAGGAACCATAGTCTCCTTTCTGATTTTCTCCTATAGGTGGTTGTAACAGGGGGTGTATGAGTGATATCTGAAACCACAATGGGTGTGTGTTGGGGCTCAGTTGGGAGTACTGACCCTTCACCCTGAAAACTTTGAATTCTTTCCAACATTTCAGGAAAAAGAGGTATTACTACCCTATTGAAAAGTCTACTTGCCATAGCCATATTTTGAAAAAGTTTTTGTTGCAGGCAAGGTGTTGGAAAGGTTTCCTTATGTTTCTTTAAATGATTCTTTTTCTTGTTAAGAAAGGCTTGTACAAATCTTGGATACATCAAAAACTTGGTTTTACTCTTTACATTATTTACCATACTCTCAAATATGAATTTAGAAAAGTTAAAAACTCTGTTTGTTGATAAACAGATGAGAGCAATAGCAATATTGCTACTGAATTGCTCCCATGATGTTCTTTTTGGGCTCAAACAATGCAAGAGAGTATGGATTAAAAATCTCCATTGTGGGGAGAAACATCCTTTTTGAAAAGTCAATTTATGGTTGGATGTATCATACCCCATTCTAGCAATTTCTTGCCAAATTTCAGTGTTTGGCAAGTCATTGATACTATCAGAATCTTCTAACTTAAGATGTCTCCTAATAGAAGATTCAGTAACAATGAATGATATGTCATCCACATTAGAATGAATTTCTATGTCTCCATTCTCACTGGTTATGACCGTAGCAGTCTGCCAGAACTCTGTGATTTGAAAGACAAAAAGAGTAGGGTTAATGGTAAGAGCATACCTTATGTGAGTTGTGTTTAGGAAGTCCACAATCTCATGAAAAATAGGTCCATCCCCCTGCTCTGTTTTCTCCAAGTAGGCAACCTGATTGTGCGTCTTAACAAACTCCAAATTTGCCATCTTAAATTATGCAAGTTAAACAAGAAAATTGATCGTACGTGGTTTAATTTAAGGTGTGAGAAGGCAATTGGGTTTTTATATAGATACTGTTAGGGTTTGAGAATTTTGCGTAAGGGATAATTATTATCTTTAGAAAGTATAGAAGTAAATATTTATAAAGAAGATAATTATCCTTTTAAGAAACCCTATAAGTATGGTAATAACGGTTTTTACCCAACGGCTAGATAAAAAATCTGTTACTGACACAACAGTTTCAACGGCTAGTTCAGCAGTACAAAGTTTACACTAGCAGTACAAACTTTGCACTAGCAGTACTAATTTAAAAAAAAATTAAGGAGCAGTATAAACTCAATATTGATTTAAAAACAATACTGCCCACTTATAGTTTTTAGCAAACTATCAGCTATCAACGGATTTGATGTGTCTTTACCAATAGCCGTTTGCTTTGGACTAGCCAACTCTTCACTGTGAGATATGGTGAGTTGATAACCATATAGTTTTTGGTAAACTATCAACCATAAACGGATTTGAGAAGTCTTTACCAGAAACCGTTTGCTCTGGACTAGTTGGTTCTTGATGTGGGTTAGACATGGTGAACCAATTACCATTTTTTGTGTGCTAAGATCACACACTTCAATCTCCAAAGCACCATACAATCTAAAACATAAAGCATTTGTAACTCCTTTGTGCTTAACATCCATACCTGCAATTGTTAGTCCAAAACCAAGAAAACAAAGTGCAAAGCACTTGTCTCATAACATAATAAGCATATGACTAACAATATTAACAAAATAAGGAGATTAATTTTCTTGGGGAACCCAAGCCATCACTGACTTAGGTTTGCCTCTTGCATCAATATAGTTAAATCTTTTCAAAAAAGTTGGTGCACCATTGGATTGGAGAGGTCTCCAAACCCAACATGCTGAGGCTTTAACCCCATTCCCCATATTTGCCCTAGCACTGTTTTTAAAATTGCCAGTACTAACTACTTGGCTGGCAGTATGAACTGCTGGCTTTGCAGTTGTAACCTTAGGTTTCCAAACTTGTTTATTTACCACTGTTTTGTTATTAAAGGGTCTTTTAGCAGCTTTTGGTGCATATTTGAAAAGAGTTTTTGCACTTTAAACTGCTGGCTTTTGGTAAACAGGCTTAAATGGTCTGGCAGTATGAACTGCTGGTCTAGCAGTATGAATTGGTTTTGGTCCAAACTTTAATAAAACTGTTCTGGGTATCATTCTAGCAAAATTAGAGTGAATTTGAGGTCTTTCTAAGTTCACCCTATGGTTTGTATACCCAGTTACCCTTTTGTTGCAATAAGCTGCAAGATGGTCAAAAGCTCCACAATGAAAACAAGCTTTCTTTTGTAGGACAAAGTCATTACCTAGTTGGTAAGACTTGAGGCTATTCCAATTCCTTTGGTTACCTCTGGGCTTGTGTATGGTTCTATACATTTCAAAATATCTTACTGGTTGCCTAACTTTTCTCACATTGGTTTTAGGCCTAACAGTATTATCCTTGACCATCTTGGGAACTTTTGTTTCTTTTACCTTAACATTATCAAGTTTAACCTTAACCTGATCATCCTCATAATCATCAGAAGTCCAATCCTCAATGGTTGGAGCATCTGAATCCCTAGCAGAAGACACCTTGTCCTCAGTGAGTGAAGTATCACTTGCACTCTCAAAGGGTTCTCTTACTTCTACAGGCTTTTCAACTACTACAATCTCCTTTGGTTTAGGACCATATTCTAGCTTAGGTAGTTGAAATTCAGGCAAGCATGTATGTTCTAGGTCAATACCTGGAGGTGCAGGTATTCCTCTGTGAGGTGGTGGAACAGAATTATATCCTAGACCTGACTTAGCTTTATTGAGGATTTGACATTCAATTATCTTACTTACACCCTTAGATGCATATTCTAATTTGTCTACACTTAATTGAATGTTTTCTTTAGCCTTGTTAATCTTATCCAATTCAGCCCTCAACATACTAATTTCAGCATCTTTAAAAGTTAAGCCCCTCTTAAGCACTGCTATATCATCAGCAAAACTAGACTCATTACTCTTATAGTGAACAATTTGCTCCTATAAAATAGCTAAACCCCTCTTATGATTTGCCAAATTAAAACTAGTCTTGTTTAGCTCTATTCTTTGTTCATCATACTGTTTCCTAAGAGTTTCTAGTTCTTTTAAAGCAACACATGATTTAGAACACTTAGCAATTTGTACCTCAGAATCAGAGAAAGCCATGAGTGTCATCTCAGTAGGTGCTGCTTCCTCTTCTTCCATAAAGCTCCAATCAAATCCTGAGCCATCAATGGCTACCATAGCCTTTGAGCTTGAGTCAGTAATCTCTACTTCCCTTGTCTTGCTTCCAAAGCCTCTGCTCTTGCCATCTTGTTGTCTTGGCCTTCTGCACTCCCTTGAAAAATGACCCATCTTATGGCAATTATAGCATTCAATCTTTGACTTATCATAACCAGCAGTATCATTGCTGTTTATGGTAATCCTCTTCCCTGTCCTCTGATGGAATTTCCTAGCCCTCATGCTAAGAAGAGAAATTTGACATTTAATATCCATTTCCTCTAGATCATCATCATTGATCTCTTGGAGGTCTTCATATGTTAACATGGATCCATTGTGCTGGGTTGTAAGGAATGCACAGCAAGTTGCCTCATCCATAATGCCTTTAGTACTGCTTGATGTGCTAGCAGTACTAACTCCTCCAGCAGTCTTAACTTCTTCAACAGGACTTGAGGTACTAGGAGATGACACAAATGCCATATTCCCAGTGCTTGAGCTTGTTCCAGCAGTCTTCTTCACATCTTGCTCCACAATCTTGAAATTGCTATATAAGTCCATCAAGCTCATAGATTCAATATCCGGCTTGTTCTTCCACACAACAACATGCATAGCCCATTCTGATGGTAAACTTCTCAGGAATTTGGAGTTGAGGTCTTCCTGGGGTATTTCAATTCCAAGAATAGCAAGTTGGCTTATAAGCTTCTGAAGTCTGTTGAACATATGATCCAATGATTCATTGCTAGTTGCTGAGAAGTTCTCAAAATTTTGCTTGAGTAGTGTCTTCTGTGTCTTTTTGGTGGCTTCATTCCCACCATACCTAGCAACAATGGCCTCAAATAGTGTCTTAGCACACTTGAACTTGCTGAAGTTCAAGAGTTGATCATTAGGGATAGTCATTAGCAGCATGCTTCTGGCCTTGAGGTCATTCTTCATCTGAATTTTCTCCTCTGCAGTCACTGGCTTTGTCTACACAGTTGTCTCAACTTTACCATCAACAGTAGATGTAGTGGTTGAGGGCTTGAAAGAATTCGATTCTTCTATGATTTCCCAGAGTGCATAATCTTGCACCTGGAAGTATTGTTCAATCCTTAACCTCCACATGTCGAATTTATTAGGCTTAAGTATTGGCAACTTTGCAGTCACATTGGTTGTAGAAGTCTCCATGTCCATTGCTTCCTTTAAAAGAGAAAGAGTTCTTCTAGATCTTCTAATTCAAAGTATCAGAACCTATCTCTGATACCACTTGAGAGGATCTAAACACACGCCTTGTGTTAGAGATACTTTGATGTAATACTAACTAGCACGCGGAATTTACTAGTTAATACTTAGAAGATATTGTATGTATGATGTATGAATGGAACAGTAATATGTATGAACAAGGAGAATAACCAAAACGATTCGATATTATTGATAATAATGCGAGTGATCTTAACTTATCACTAGGGTTACACAACCTTGAATCTCTAATAATTAATCGTACTTAAACTCTAACCTAGGAACTCCTTTTATAGAACAAGGAGTCATGTACAAGTAAACTTCTAAATACGTATCAATCTATAAATATAAGATATAGACCAAATCTATTATATAATTATCACATTACACGTATTCATCACATAAGCAGTACAAATTGTTTGTACTGGCAGTTAGTACTGCTAGTGTTAACATACACCAGTTGAAACTCTGAGCCTATCAGTACTAACTGTTGGTTTAATTCCCAACACATATCCAAAGGAACAGATCGAATATTTGCTCAAGTAACTAGGTGTATAGGCGATGCATCTACTTCAGCAATCCAGTCACAACCATACATTGATGAAATCCAAAATTTTGTAGATGGCCATTTCATATGTCCTGATGAAGCTTGTTGGAGGATTCTCAAATTTGAAATACATAGTAGAGAACCAGCAGTTCAAATACTTTCAGTGCTCCTCAAAGGCATGCAACATATGACCTTTTAAGACAGGGATGATTTGGAATCAGTTGTAAATCGGCCAGATAAGAAGATGATGACACTCACAGAATGGTTTACTTACAGCATTGAAAACACAGATGGACGCCATTTAACTTACCTAGATTTTCCATCACAATTTTTTTGGTATCCATACAGAAAATCCTGGTCAAGAAGAAAAATAGCAAATATTATGTTGGCCACCTCGCATATGTACACCCAAGTTTAGGAGAGCTTTTCTACTTTAGAATGTTGCTATGTCATCAACAAGGGTGTAGAGGGTTCACAGATGTTCGAACAGTCAACCGAATCCTATATCCTACGTATCGAGCTGCATGTGATGCTCTTGGTCTGCTTGGTGACGACAAAGAATGGGATACAGCGATTCAAGAGGCATGCATGTCAGCATCATCAGCAGAACTAAGGTTTCTTTTTTGCTTAGGTTCTTACTCATTGTGAAGTAACGAACCCTTTACATCTATGGAATAAATATTGGCAACAAATGGGTGATGATATTCCACGCATTGTTTCAGAATATGTGCGGATTCCCAGCTACTATGTCAATGATGTTGAATTACAAGGTTATATATTATATGAATTAGAAATATTACTAAGCAGTTGCGGTAAATCGGTCCAGGACTACGGTTTGCAGCCACCTCCAAAACACTTACTTGATCAATTAAACAATCGATTACTAATGGAAGAAAAGAATTATAACAGAGCATTATTAGCACAGGAGAGAGATGATTCAGTCCCTAAGTTAAATGCTGAACAAAGACAAATTTACGAGCTTATCTTAAATGGTTACAGAACAGGTAAGCAGGAATTGATATTTGTGTATGGCCATGGAGGAACTGGCAAAACTTTCATGTGGAAAACTATTATCAGCAGTCTGCGATCTGAAGGTAAGATCATCCTTGCGGTTGCTTCTTCTGGCATCGCTTCCCTCCTTCTTCCATCAGGCTGAACTGTGCATTCAAGATTTAAATTGCCACTTGAACTAACAGATGAGTCACTCTGCAGAGTTAAAAAAAATACTAACATAGGAAAGCTGCTAGCGGAAACAGATCTCATTATTTGGGATGAAGCGCCGATGAATGATCGCCGATGCTTCAAGACACTAGACAGAACTCTTAGAGACATACTAGATGCACCCGATCTTTTCTTTGGTGGGAAAACAGTCATTTTAGGCGGAGATTTCTGACAGACTTTACCAGTGAAAAAAGGTGCTCCAAAAATGGAAATAATAGCATCATCTATTGCAAGATCCCAACTCTGGCCTCATTTTAGGCTGATGACACTGAAAGAAAACATGTGGTTATTTCGATCAGGCCTCAACCTAGAAGAACAGAGCTTGGCACGTTCCTTCGCATCATGGCTTCTTGATATTGGCGATGGCAAAATTGGCGAACCCGACGAAGAAGATAGTAGAAATACAGCATGGGTTGAGATTCCAGAAAGATACTGCATAGAAGATGACATAGAAGGTCTGGCTAACCTTATAGATTTCATCTATGACCAAAGCACACTTCAAACACCTTCAGCATTCACCCTGCAAGAAAAAGCGATTGTCTGCCCAAAGAATGAAACTACAGACATTATTAATGCGCATGTTCTGTCAATGGTTGAAGGCGAAACTACAACTTACGCAAGTCATGATATAGCTGTCCCAGTTAATAATAATGGCGCTGAAACAGAGATGTTGTATCCTGCCGAATATCTAAATACGTTTAAGCCCCCAGGATTTCCACCGCACCAGCTGCACCTTAAAATCGGAACACTAGTAATGCTTCTGAGAAATGTTAGCTTGGCAGGTGGTTTATGCAATGGAACACCCATGATAGTGACGCAACTGATGTCAAAACTTATTGAAGTACAAATCATCACAGGGACAAGAGTCGGCGAAAAAGTTTTCATACACAGAATACCTTTAATCCATACAGATCAAAATCTTCCATTCCTTTTCAAACGTAACCAATTTCCTATTAAAGTTTGTTATGCCATGACAATTAACAAAAGCCAGGGGCAATCTCTTAACAAAATCGGCGTCTACCTTCCTGAACCATTTTTTGGCCATGGGCGGTTGTATGTCGCTCTTTCTAGGGCTACATCCCCTCATGGATTAAAAGTTCTCATGAAAAAACAAGAGAATCGAAGGCCAAATGAGATCAAAAATATAGTTTACAAAGACTTTTTGAAAAAAATAGATGATATGCATCCTTTTTCAGAGCCCAGCTACATCCTTTAATATTTGCCTTTTTACGCTCTCTATATTTTTTTTTTCTTTTTTTCTTTTCTTTTCCCTTTTTTTTATTGTTTTTTTTTCTAAAAATTTTTACTTTTTTTTTAATAGTTTTAAATTATTACCATGTATTTACCGTCTAGGTTCTCCTATTCCTTTTCTTAATTGAAGCCTTTTTACAATAGATATGCACTTGCATCTTATTGTTATCTTAAAATACATGAATGCAAACACTTTTGATACTCGGCATTCTTGAATATCCCATCACAACTGCATATGACCATATTTTTCTTTCATAAAACTATTGTAAAAATTATGACATGTAGGTAGATTTTCTAAACAGGCGTCGTATTTAACAGTTGCCGTCCCATTATTACTTAAATGTTTTGTGTAAACATCATCTTCAGTTACCAGTTTTTGTTTATAACATACTCTTATTTATTATGTCTTAACAGTGAAATGGAATATCGTACAATTGCTGATGCACAACATCCATGTGAAGGCAAAATGGTTGAAACTGGCACCACCACACTAGCTGAGGTGGAACATCTATCTCAAAACACAATGGTTGAAAGTAGCGATGCACTGCAGATTGCAACAATTGCTGAGCTACATCCGAACTCTTATGACAAAGTGCTTGAAGTTAGAGTATATAGAAAATGGATTTCAGTGAGCTATCCAAAGAAAGGTGGAAGTGAATTCTCACAAAAAAAAAATGAAACTGCATTCTGCTGCATTATAATAGACCGAGAGGTATGTTAAAGCTCATGTAGTATAAATACTAAATATTAATTACTTGAATTTGTATAATGACAAATCAACATCAACAAGGCAACGCTATACAGGCGAACATGAATGTTAAAGAGATCGACTACTTTGACCCAAAAATCAAAGTGGGATCTGTCTACAGGATTTTAGATTTCATGTGTGAGCCCACAAGCCCTTATCAACAAACAATTGACAACAGAAAAAGCCTTAGATTTGGAAGGATCACAAAGTTTGATGCTATAACAGCACCAGAAATCCCATACCACTACTTTAGATTTGTTTCATACAACCAACTCCAATCCAGAGTCCCAACAGAAGATGCAACAGGCAGAATGCAGTACCCAATGCTCACAGGTCATGTTTTAAATCTTCAATTTTTTAAATCCAGCAAGTTATACAAATTATGATACTTATTTAGTCACAGATTACATTGGATGTCTAAGGTCCGTTGGACAGCTAAAACGTAAAAAAAATACCAACCAAAATGAAACTGTGTACAGAAAGCTTGACATTGAGAATTTAAGGTATGTTAACTTGCAATAGAAAACTTTTGTTAACGAATAAATACTCAACGCATTTGCTAGCTTTTCTAATGAATTGCTCATGTTGGCAGTGGTGATGTGATAGAGTTCACAATGTGGGATGCCATGGCCGAAAAATTTGAGGAGGCCAGGCTCGAAACAATGGAACAACCCATTATAATTGTAGTAAGCTCCTTCCGTGTCACACGGTTTAGAGGCACTACGTCAATACTGTAACAAGCCATTCTATATAAACACGGGATTACTAATGTATTTTAAAAAATTGTCATGGTAGATTATCAATTGACAGCGACGTCGGCAACACACCTTTACCTAAACCCAAAGATACCAGAGGCTGAAGAAGCAAGAGAACAGTATGACTCTTCGAGCCCAAAACTAAAAATACCTTCATATTCACATAAGAGTTTGCTAAAAAAAATTTGTTCTAACATTTCAAACTGAAACAGATACAGAGAAAGACACCAGGCAACTCCACCATTGCGTATTTGCAAAACCCCCTATGAAGATCCTGAAAAAGAGAAGTTCAAAAATAGGTTCCCTCTAAAGACACTTTTAAAACAGAATCCAGAAACTACAAGGTAAATTTCATACAACATACAACAAATGTTGTTATACAATTTTATCTGTGCCTAACTATTTGCATAAACATTATTAGGGAGTCAGGTTTACAACTGAGGCAACAATAACCAGCGTGAACATCAAAAGAGATTGGTTTTACATATCTTGCAACAGATACCCTTTAAAAAGCAAAAGAAGAAGATGGAACTTACCGGTGTTTGGATCATGGAAAACAAGAAAAACCATTCTACAGGTACATGATACTCTAATTGAAGTTTGCAGAAAGTTAAATAAGCAAAAAAAAGTTAAATGAAGGTTTAACTTAGTTTAGGATACGCAGGTATAATTTCAAAGGTTTTATCACAGACCAATATGCAACTATTCTGATCACTTTCTTCACACCTGCAGCAGATGATGTGACCGGGTATTCAAGTTCACAGTTGATTACAATGCACAAAGCCGTAGATCCGTAAGAAATACCTCTAGAGATCTTTGCAATTGAAGGTCAAAAGAATATTTTTCAAATCCATTTTAATAAAACGGGCCGAACAGTTGACTTTATTCTAGATCAAGTTTTTAACAAAAGAATCAAAGAGCAAGGAACATCCACATTTGAGCTAACAGTTTCTCTTATTTAAAGATAACATCTACAAATACAAATAGTAATTATTTCGTTTTTAAAAAGTAGGAACACCACCAACACTGCTCGCACTAGCAAATGAACAAGACCTAGATGAAAAGATAGATGAACAGAGAGGATCAAGAACAGTTAGGAGATCATTGTTTGCAGATGAACCATCAAAAGATCCATGAACAGAGAGGATCAAGAACAGTTAGGAGATCATTGTTTGCAGATGAACCATCAAATCAAAGGAAAGAAAAAGGCCAGTTACGCGATTTTGCTAAACATAAATGATAACTTTTATTCAATAGAATATCTTACAATCAGATCACATACCCTTCACCCAAACATTACAACAAGAATTACAATTAAACTAAATATAGATACATAACTGCAAACACAAATGTGGAAAACTAAAAGGTGGGGTTGAATAGTTTTACCTGTTTTTACTTTATTTCAAAACCTTACTTTTGAAAAACTTTGATTCGAATCTTATGTGTAATCAATCAACACCAATATGAACACTAAACTATACTATCTAATGTAAATAATTAATGTAAAGAAAAGAGATGGAAAGATCAAACCGGGACAAAGAGATTTATAGTAGTTCGGTCATGAAGCTCTTGTTCGCCCTACTCAACTCCCCGAGTACCACACTCGAGAGTTTCAAACACTATGTCAACAAACCTCCCTTCAGGCGGAGAAAACCGTACAACGTCGCTTATCCTAATTTCCGACACTAAGCTAGATGTCGAGTACTAATCTTAGCTAGTACCAATCTACCACGATCCACACGATCTTTTCTACTTCACACAATCAACACACTTGACTCGATCTACCCGATCTACCCTTGATCCACTTGATCAACACACTAGCTCACAAGCTACAAGAGATATTCAATATCTCTACAAGATCACAATGATCTACTCTCACAAACTCACAAAAGAAAAATGAACTTGATGTATGCTAGAATACAACAAGTTTGTAACAAATGTTACAAGTGCACTAACTACAACTACAACACTTTGTATCTTCTTGGATACCTTGTGTTCTTCTCTTGCACTAGTAGAGGAATGAAGGTGATCACTTGGTTGGATGATTGGATCACTCTTTAAACAAAAGAAAACTAAACTAAATGATCAAGAAGAGAAGATGTGATAAGAGTATTGAACTCAGAAAGATATGTGTGAAAAAGGATGCCCAAAAACTGTGAAGAGGGATGGTATTTATAGGCAGAAAAAATCTAGCCGTTATGTGTAAACGGTACCACTAAATCACCCACGGTACCACTAAATTTAGTGATACCGTGGTACCGTGCTAGACAAAAATGCTCCTCTTTTTGTCTTTAGTGGTGAAAGTTTATTTGGGGAAGTTTGGAGCTGATTTTCGGAGGAAAAATAGCTATTATGATATTTAAACTAATTTTTCCAATAAAACATTTCTTAATAAATCAAAAATAACTTGTAAAGTGTAGTTTTGAAAAAATGTTTTGTCACATTAAAAATGTGAAGTTTTAAACACAAATTCACTTCTTTGATCGTTTGTCAAGTTGTAAATTTGTTTGTGCATACCTAGAGTGATTTGCGTAGAAATGGGATCTTTCGACTAAAAACATGTTTACGTTAATTTTAACGTAAAGTGTTTCACATTTTGTAATCCTCAAAACGTGAAGTTATCGAAAGATATAAATAACGTTTTTAGAACATTATTTGCATCAACAATCTCCCCCTTTTTGATGATGACAAAACCTAAACTCATTTTAAGTTAAAATTAATTTTAACAAGTTTTTAATGAGTTTATATCCCATTTCTCCCTCTTTTTGTCGAAGCAAAAAGGTTGCTAAGGCTCCCCCTTGATGTATACTCCCCCTCGTTTGGAGGACATCAAGGAATCGAGCAATGATTCTTGCTACAAAACAAAGTTAGATGACAAATATACAGTATCTAACATGTAGCAATCACGACAAATATCCAACCACAAACAAGAAAATGGCTAAGTAGCCAAAACACACACAAAAAAAAAAAAAAAATACACGTAACATGCCCATCCATTCATTAAAAGAAATGTCATACATGAGTATGACTACAACATAAAAAGAAAAACAATCTACAAGAAGCACATAAAAATCTTAAGTGATATGAGGCCCTAAGATTTGCTTCAATGACAAAAGGGATCCTAAGTTTTTATTTTGGAAACTAAACATGAAGATGTTTAGTTGTTTGGGCTATTGGTTGGTGGAGGAGGTGGTATGATGGGTCCTTGTGGTGGTGTGAGGAGGTGTTCAAGGTAGGAGAACATAAAGTTCAACTCATCCCTATGGTTGAAGATGAGGTTTCAGTTGTGATGACAACATGCACAACTCAAGCTATGTGGCTCTAAAGGATAAAAAATGGGATGACCCATTAGTGGTTGTGGTGATGGAGAGGCGGAAGATGAAGATGTGTTGGACCCAAACTCAAAAGGAGTTGTTGGATATAGGGTGAAGGTTAGTGCTAATGGTTGAGGAGGACTCGGTGGAGGTAAAGGTGTGGTAGCCCTAATGGTGGAAGATGATGATGAGGTAGGCCTAGTTGAAGTGGCTTTTGATGGAGCCAAAGGTGTAGAAATTGATGCGGTTGAATTGGTTAAGGGTAGTGGTGTGTGAATGTCTTCATCATCATCCAAGGTAAGATCAATGAGAGGTATCTCATTGGGTGGTTTTATGTTTAGCCTAGGTTTCTTTGCTTTGTGAGAGGTGATAGCCATGGTAGAAGACATGGTGAGTTTATGATGAATGTGGAATGGTGAGGAAGATCAATGCATGATAAGGGCTTAAATAGCCAAATCAAAGCATGCAAGGATGAATAGGATGGTGAGTTTAGGGATTTGGGAGTGTTGGAATCAGCACATGTTTGCAGATTCTGAGGAAAAGAATGTCAAAAAGTGGAAGCAAATAGTTAAAAACGTCTTCCCAGGGGACGGTACCAAAAAATCACCCACGGTACCACTAAATTTAGTGGTGGCGTGCCCTATTTAGTGGTGCCATGACCTGCAGTTGACATTTTTTCCAGTTCTGCAGGATCTAGGCTGCCTAAATGGGTAATCCTAGGGAAACTATTTGCAGCAAATCCTATTGCCTCAATTCACTAAAGAATAATCACATAGTTTTCCTAACACTAGCCACAACTAGCAACTAATAAGATCATGTGATTATCTAAGTTTAGGCTACTATTAAGCATGCAATATTTCAAGTAATATGATCATCTAGTGCATGCAAGAAAAATGTAAAATAAAGAATATGAACTAGATAAAGCTCATAAATATAATCAAGCATAAAGCTTCATTAATTAACCAAAGTAACTCATACCAAGTTAGAAATACTAAGTTAATTCAAACTTGTTAATGTTAAATGGCCGTAGCCAAGAACCCATTAGTAATAGTTTAATACTACTTGAGTTAGTAATACTAATTAAGTTAGTAATTACTAATCTCTTGATTTCCCTAGCTTCTTGATCTTGTTCCCAATCCACTTGAGTGCCTTTCCAATAGACTTGAACCCCCCGATCATTTGCTCATGTATGGACACTTGCCGATTATACATCGTCGTTTGCCTTCTCATCACCGCACTAAGATTGGTTTGGTTGTAAGGAAGGTCGGTTGTTGGTGTGAAGGATGATGTGTCAAGATTACGAAAGAAAGTGTCAGGAGAAGGAGTACGAGCACGAGACGTTCCTTCTTCGTTCACCTCATCATCATCCTCATCCATAGGTTGAGATGACGATCCATGACCGAAGGAGGAAGAAGAGAAAGTAGCATCGGAGGTGGATTTACGACCACATTTAGCCCCTTTGTCACTGCGTGGCTTAGTACGGCGTTGTGGTCCACCAAGAGGTTTCATGATGGGATCAACAAGAAAATAGTCGACGCTATTGAGATGTGGGTAATTTGTCATAACCCAACGGAAGAGACGAGTAAGCAACATACCATATGGCATGAGCTTATCGGACCGACTGTGAATGTTTGCCATTCTTTTTGCCATGTAGTATGCGAGGTTGTATGGCTCCTCGGTACTTAGGCAATAGAGCATATGGGCAAGGCTTGCCGGAACATGATCCCGGTTGCCCGCAAGACAAAAGACGTTTTCACGCAGAAGGAGTTCCTAATTTTTAAGATCGAGAAGAATCTCTTTGAGATAGATGCGATTGGGGTCGAGATGAACTATGGAACCATCACGTGTTTGGTACGTGTTGGCGACTCGAGGAATTTGGACATGTTGCTTGATGCTTTGAAGGTCGGGGACTTCGGTACAATATGGACCTTCACTTTCAAGGTGATAGTGAAGTGACTCTAAAGAATGGTCTTCTGTGTTTGCACATTGACCATATGAAGGAACACCGAGAATGTCACCAAGCTCGGTGATGGACAACATGATATTTTGGTTTTGGATCCAAAAATCAAGAAAGACATTACCCTCAAGATCATTGAAGGTACGGACACAACTGTAGAATTCGAGGACGAAACGAGGACAAATTTGATCATTTATTTTATATAAACAATCAAATTGGATAGTGGGAAAACATGCTTGTATGCCACTCAAAGGAACAAAATAAGCATCGACTACACGACCTTTGTATATATATCGATGTTGGACTCTAAGAAGATAAGCTTTTGGCTCATTGAAAATGTTTGGGTCATCAATAAGAGAAGGGATGTAAGATTTGGTGTCATGATAATCTATACGAGGCATTGTTACCTACAAAAATATAAGTATGTATATGTTAACTTAATGCATTTTGATGATCACATTTCTAGTGTGTGTGTGCCTAAATGCAAACAATGTGTTGATGTGGTAATCTTGACTCTAAAACAAAACTAATGAGATTACCCAAACGCTCCTAACTTTACTTTTGCTCAATCGAATATGTCGAAGAAAACACATTAGTTATGTAATTCGATCAATATTTGTGAGATCATGTATGCATACAAAAAAAACATTTTTAGTTTTCATCAACAATGCACGAAAAATATTTCATGATCCTAGTGTCGTGAGATTTTTCGAAAACAATGGAATTGGGGGTGTTGGCAAAGGTGACAATTTGGCGCCAAAATTTTTAAAGTTGAAAAGCTTCAATGTTGATGACTCCTAATTCAATTTCAAGTATCCTAGACATGATTCCACTAAAAATATTTAATCTTAATCCAATATAAATAGTAAAATTCAGGCTAGAATATATGTGATAAGTGGGTTTATGCAAATCCTATGATTAGGGAATCATGTATGTTATACATTGTCTAATCCTAGTCCTAATTGCATAAAAATTTAACTAAAAATGAAAAACCCCAATTCGATTTTATGCATAAGAACAAACTCTAGACTCAAATTAGAAATAAATTAAGGTTAATTTACTTACAATTGATGTTGTAGTGATTGAGATTCTTTAATTGCAATGCCTCGATCTTGATTCACAAGAGTGTAGTAGGATTTGGGTGTGGTGTTTGGTTTTGACAGCAAAAGAGAAGTGGGTATTTTGTTTTGAATGAATGTGCAGAGGGAAAGAGAGAAGAAAACGGGTTTATCAGACACACGGTACCATGGTACCACTAATGTTTAGTGGTGCCGTGCCACTTTAGTGGAGCCGTGCATGTCTGAGACCCATTTTTGTTCCATTTTGAATTTTGACGAATTAATCTTACTTAATTAGTAAGACTTTTTGACGCGAGGGAAGAGTTTATACCTAATAAACTCTTTTAACGAAAACGACTAGGCGAGATGACAAGAAATGACTTTAATATTTCCGAGGAAATGCATAAGTAGTCATTGGAGAAATACGAGGGATGACTTTAATATTTCCAGTGAAATATTTAGAAAGTCATGAGACGAGACTGAAGAGATGACTTCAATATTTCCAGTGAAATATTTAAGTAATCATACGAGGAACGTGAAGGATGACTTAATATTTCTAGTGAAATATTTAAAAGTCGTGAGACGAGACGTAAAGGATGACTTCAATATTTGCAATGAAATATTTAAGTAGTCCTGAGAGGAATGAAGAGGATGACTTAAAAAGTCATGAGGCGAGACGTAAGAAATGACTTCAATATTTCCAGTGAAATATTCGAGTGGTCATAAGAAGGATGTGAGGGATGGCTTAATATCTCCAGTGAAATATTTAGCAAGTCATGAGATAAGACGTAAGGGATGACTTTAATATTTCCAGTGAAATATTTAAGTAGTCATAAGGAGGATGTGAGAGATGACTTAAAAAGTCATGAGGCGAGACGTAAGAAATGACTTCAATATTTCTAGTGAAATATTTAGAAAGTCATGAGACAAGATATGAGAGATGACTTCAATATTTCCAGCGAAATATTCAAATAGTCATAAGAGGGATGTGAAGGACGTATTTGAACACATGGGAATTGTGAAATTCACGGAATGTGTTCCATCATTCCTAGATCTAGATGAAGATATTTAGAGGTTTCTCATTTGAGAGGTTTGGTTGGAATATCGACGATATTGTCCTTTTAGGGAAACTTTTCTAGGAAAATGATTCCTCTTTGGACATTATCGCGACAGAGGAGATGACGTACTTCGATGTGCTTCGTTCCATGGGGTTCTTGGTCAAGTCAATTTGCACCTCGGTTGTTGCACTTCATAGGAATGTCATTGAGATGGATGTCGCAGTCGATTAGAGCTTGTTTCATCCATAGTGCTTGTTGTCATGCCTTTTCGGCGCTTACGTATTCGGCTTCGGTCGTGGAGATAGCAAGAGTCGTTTGTTTCTTGGAGAACCAAGAAGTTAGACAACAACCCATGAAGGTACAAACATCACTCTTACTTTTTCAATCCACATTATCTCCCGCATTAGCAGAGTTGGTATATACAATAGTTTCTACACCAATCCCCTTGAGATATTACAATCCCAAGTGTATAGTGCCTTTAATGCATCGGAAGATACGCTTAACCGCTTTAAGGTAAAAGGTTTTGGGATCTTTCTTACAAGCGAGCACAAGGGCAGGCACTAGACATGATATCGGGCCTACTTGCCGTTAGGTAAAATAAATTACCTATCATGCCCCTAACCTGGTACTATCCGCGCACTCACCTTCATCGTCTCTTGTAAGATTTGTTTCTGCGGACATGGACGTTTATATCGATTAAGATTGTTCTAAGCTAAATATCTTATACATATATATATATATATATATTATATATATATATATATATATATATATATATATATATATATATATATATATATATATATATATATATATATGTATACTTAGACTTAAGAAGATACTATCTTCAAGTAATAATATATGAGGGCTAGGACAGAAACTTAATCCACTCATCATGCTCATCTCAAACTTGTCACGCATGATCTTTGAGCGATCATTGTACATTTCTGGACAAGTTGAGTTTGATATAATTGTCTTCGACAAATATTTAAGTCATGATGGGATGTGAATTTCGTTTCTTTGTGAAAAGCATGTTGTCAACCATTTTCATGGTATATTTATGTTTATGTAAGAGAGCCTTTAATATGTCTTAACAAGCTTAAGAGGCTTGTTTAAAAACATATAATGCTTTCTTGAGTTTATAAACATGATATGGTTTTTATGGATTAACAAATCCTGGAGGTTGTACTACATATACCTCCTTGTTGACAAAACCATTTAGGGGTGCACTTTTCACGTCCATTATGTTAGTACTTACTAAGTAAGATTCTAAGAGCACTACATGCTAGACATGTCTACTAACAAGGGGGTTTTAAGAAAGCGTACCTTAGCCTAAGGTGTTTCCCTTAAAACTAGAAGACTAGATTACCTTTGTTGAAAGCTAAGCAAGATGAGACAAGACTTGACTTTTCGTCACAAGATTAGTGTAGTCACTAATCATACTCCATTCATTGGACTTCAAGCTAATTCACAACCATATCTATCTAGCAAGACAGAAGCTCAAACATTTGGTCCCCAATATCTCATGGGTCCAAAGTTGTTAGTGTTAAACATCCTATGCATTTGTTGCATTTGGTTGGGATGTTGGAATGGAGGACACATTTCCCATGGTAAGTAACTTTGGGGTTGAAGGTTATTCCAAGTTACGGGAAAGTTACTTGGATAACTTTGTCTTCTAAAGTTACCTCTCGGTAGAGGAGTTCTTGACCGAGGTTTAGGAACATTTTTTCTTCTAGGTGAAGGAGTCTTTGATCTAATATCAGGTTTTACAAAAGCAAGTCCGAGAGTTGACAAGGGTTTGTAAAAACTTTTGACTTCCTTTTTACTAGCAATAGGTACTTCTACATTATTAATAACTATGTAACTTGGTTTAGGACTTAAGTTATTTTTTAAAATTGACCCAGATCTGACTTTAGCACCAGACGGTAGCACTAATTTTAGTGGTGTCGTCTGTACCTTTAGTGGTGCCGTCGTCTGATATTTCAGATTCTCCAGACTTTACAAATTTTACTTGTTTAGTATCACTTGTAGAAGCTTGGTTTGGGTCAAATCCTAAGCCTGCACCGGCATGTTCACTAAACCTAATGTTTTTAAGCATATCATTAAGTGCCTTTGTTCCTTCTTCAAACTTAATGATCCTTAATGCATTTTCTTTGAGTTTTTCATTTTCTACTCAAAGACATATGCATCACCTACATCCTTCATCTATTTCTTTATTTTTCTCAAGTCTTTTAACTTGACCCTTTAGTTCTAAAACTTGCACTTCAAGTTCATGCAATGTTGCTTTTAGTGTTTTGTTTCTAGTTATGATTTTAGAACTTACTTCACATAGTTTATTATATTCGTCATATAATCTATTGTCATCTATTGACGAATTATCATCACTATAATAAGAAGAGTCGGAATGTATCTCATTTGAAGCCTGAGCCATTAGACATGTTTCGTCGTTGGGCTTCTTCTCTTCTTCTTCACCGCTATCACTCCAAGAGCCTCCTATGAAAGCTCTTTGGTTGTTGGTTTTCGGTGGTATAGGACATTCTCCTATGAGGTGATTAGAATCTCCGCATCTAAAACATCTCCTATCACTTTTTCCTTTCTTATCATCTCGTTTCTTTTGTGATGGCTTCTTATCATCACGAGGTTGCCTAACAAACCTACCTCTTCTCCTATAGAACTTTTTAAAGTCTCTAACGGCTAACGCATACTCTTCATCTTCACTATCGGAACCCGAACATTCCTCATCACTAGACTCCTTTTTGGCTTTCAATGCTAGAGATCTAACTCTCTCGCTTTTGCCTTTGACTATATCGGAGTCTTTCTTGATTATCATTTCATGAACTTTCAAGTTTCCTATAAGTTCATCAAGTGATAATGTCGCCAAGTCCTTTGACTCTTCAATGGCGGTGACCTTTGCTCTCCATTTGGGATGTAGATCCCTAAGAAACTTCCTAACATAGTTCTTGCTAGAATAACCTTCATCAAGAGCTTTAAGACTAGTAATAATAGTATTGAATCTAGCAAAAGCATTATCAATAGATTCATCTTCTGAAATGGAAAATTGTTCATATTGTTGCACAAGAAGATCTATCTTGTTCTCTTTGACTTGATTATTACCTTGGTGAGTGACTAACAAAGTTTTCCAAATATCTTTTGCCATATTACACATGAAAATTCTTTCAAATTCCTTTTTCGGCAAAGCATTATAAATCATCATTTTAGCCTCATCATTTTTGGCTAGTTTTCTTTTAAGTTCATCACTTTGTTTACTATAAGGAACTATTTCATCCCTTTTAGTTTCCGGATTCTTTTGAATCGGTTGAAAGTCACCCTCTGTAATAATATGCCAAAGATCAATGTCTTTTGATTTCACATACGTTTCGAATCTTGTTTTCCAATATATAAAACAATCGGTTTCAAAAAGTGGTGGTCTTTGCATAGATTGCCCTTCTTGATATTTGTCGGAATCCATTGATCGATTCAAGTTTTAAAATACAATTTACTTTAAAATCTTGACTAACCTGGCTCTGGTACCAATTGTGGAAAACTAGAAGGGGGGTTGAATAGTTTTACCGGTTTTTACTTTGTTTCAAAACCTTACTTTTGAAAAACTTTGATTCGAATCTTATGTGTAATCAATCAACACCAATATGAACACTAAACTATACTATCTAATGTAAATAATGAATGTAAAGAAAAGAGATGGAAAGATCAAACCGGGACAAAGAGATTTATAGTGGTTCGGTCACGAAGCTCTTCTTCGCCCTACTCCACCCCCCGAGTACCACACTCGAGAGTTTCAAGCACTATGTCAACAAACCTCCCTTCGGGCGGAGAAAACCGTACAACGTCGCTTATCCTAATTTTCGACACTAAGCTAGATGTCGAGTACTAATCTTAGCTAGTACCAATCTACCACGATCCACACAATCCTTTCTACTTCACACAATCAACACACTTGACTCGATCTACCCGATCTACCCTTGATCCACTTGATCAACACACTAGCTCACAAGCTACAAGAGATATTCAATATCTCTACAAGATCACAATGATCTACTCTCACAAACTTACAAAAGAAAAATGAACTTGATCTATGCTAGAATACAACAAGTGTGTAACAAATGTTACAAGTGCACTAACTACAACTACAACACTTTGTATCTTCTTGTATACCTTGTGTTCTTCTCTTGCACTAGTAGAGGAATGAAGGTGATCACTTGGTTGTATGATTGGATCACTCTTTAAACAAAAGAAAACTAAACTAAATGATCAAAAAGAGAAGATGTGATAAGAGTATTGAACTCAGAAAGATATGTGTGAAAAAGGATGCCCAAAAACTGTGAAGAGGGCTGGTATTTATAGGCAGAGAAAATCTAGCCGTTATGTGTACACGGTACCACTAAATCACCCACGATGCCACTAAATTTAGTGGTACCGTGCAAGACAAAAACGCTCCTCTTTTTGTCTTTAGTGGTGAAAGTTTATTTCGGAAGTTTGGAGCTGATTTTGGGGGGGGGGGGAAAATAGCTATTATGATATTTAAACTAATTTTTCCAATAAAACATTTCTTAATATTTCAAAAATACCTTGTAAAGTGTATTTTTGAAAAAATGTTTTGTCACATTAAAAATGTGAAATTTTTAACACAAATTCACTTTTTTGATCATTTGTCAAGTTGTAAATTTGTTTGTGCATACCTAGAGTGATTTGCGTAGAAATGGGATCTTTCGACTAAAAACATGTTTACGTTAATTTTAACGTAAAGTGTTTTCACATTTTGTCATCCTCAAAACGTGAAGTTATCGAAAGATATAAATAACGTTTTTAAAACATTATTTGCATTAACAACAAACACCAATATGAATGACACAACAGTCAGAAATTCATTAGGCCCTTAAGCTTCTGAACAAAATCTCCTTATTACGACCATTTAGCTCCAACTCGGTTGTCATAATGCGCATTTGCATGACCTTTTGGTCATCTTTTGACTGCACTTCTCTCAGATACTCAGCTGTATTCTGAGCATACAGGTTCCTGACAGTCTCCAACTCCTGAATAAAAGCCGTCCTTTCACGCATTATCCCAACCAGTCTACCACATAGCGCATTCATCAGTTGTGCCATTTGAATGTCTTCAATTTCAGATTTATGACAATATATAATTAACATTTCAGACCAGTTGTTTGAATTAGCCTCCACTCTAAGTTGATCACACCTAGGACGTCTAGACATTGTGTTTTCTTGTCTCTTTATGACAAGTTGGTAAAGGAATTGTGAGAATAAATTGTGGAATCGTTTAGCTCGAGGTTAGTTAGACCTCATATCTAGAATTACACCAATAATAATGAATAAGAACAATGTCTAGAGGAATACCATAAACAAATCATTATTATTGCACAAGGTTTGTCGAACGATTACAAACCCTAACCCTAAGCATAGGCGTCTAAACAGACTCACGCCTAGGTACACACACACACTTTTCTGAACTACATTGTGGAAGACCTGATAATAAAACCTACGCCCCATCTCTTTATATAATAGAGAATTAGGGTTACAAAGACTTTAAATAATACAATTTAGGTCCTTCATCTTTGTCTTCATAAATTTCCTCCATCTTTCATCTTTTGTCAATATCAACTCTAAATATAATTCCTAACAATCTTCCCCTAGTTGATATGACAAAACCAAGCATATGAAAGATGTCGTCTTCCGTCGTCTTCCCCTTAAGCCATGCATATCATCAAGGATCTTCAAGCTGCAAACCTTCAGAATATTCTTCCCCTTTTTGTCATACTCAAATAGGAAAAGAAAAAGAATACGCAACTTTGATCGTCATAATCACAAACCAGTACCATACGTCCAATTTAGTCCTTCAATGTCTTGAATTATCCACCATTAAGAACACCAAAACGCTTACTCATTAAATGAACTCAAGACATAAAAATCCCAAATCTTCAGTATGAATACCAACGAGCAATCACAAAAACCTTCACCTTGATGTAGCATAATCTCGATGTATTGAAGAAGAAAACTAATCATTACCAATTCGATGCTGAAGTAGAATAAACCAACCTTTGTGTCTTATAAGGAGATTGCAATCTCCTGACAAAAATCACTGAGCACAATAACGTAACTCCTTCAAGTGTTTTGCCAATTCGTAGTCTTGAACGAACGAATAAGTTATCTTTAAAGTGTGTTTCTCTTCACTTTAAGATATAATAAAACACAACCTTGAAAAATTCCACTTCACCGTCAAATGAGCAATAACTAATCCACTTCGCCAATAAATACGAGCCATAAATCTGTACGAACAGAAATCAAATCATCATCTTGTGTGTGTGTTTCTTCCCCTGTGTGTGTGCTTTGGAACCAATGAGTTCCAAATCAAATAGCCAATGCTTCCCCTCACTTTGAGAAGCCCATGCTCTAACAGTACAAACCAGCAGTATAAACTGTTCATCCTCCAAAGCTAGCAGTACAAACTGTTCAACGAACAGTACTAATTCCGAAGACCAAGCAGTACTAACTGGTGAAGCCAGCAGTACAAACTGCTACATATAAACCAATGAACAGTACTAACTGTTGTCGAGCAGTACTAACTGTTAGTCACAGCAGTACCAACTGCTATGTATAAATCAAGAGCAGTTCTATGTTTTCAACACAGAAGTTGAAACTGGTAGAGCAGCAATACAAAAATTATTCTCATCATATGCCTTTGCGTACAGACATCAGTTACATCAGTAGATGCTTCAACAATAATAATAAGCGACGTCAAACCCACATTCGCTTAATTACTCTGGCCCCACTCAATTCAACCAATTAATAGTTAAATGCAAATCATCCCCACAAGCCGACAATCATTAAATCAGTACGAGGATGAATAAATCCGCTTTTCACATTAAATGAGAACGTGCCCCATATATTATTACAGATCAGTCCCACTTGTTAATCCTGGCCAATCACAAATTCTTAACAAACCGAATAGCCTATAGCTTTTTCTTGCGTAATCAATTCAAATGTTGACTAAAGAAGAATAATCGAACAGTAAGCGACAAAACCAAGAAGTAAAGATACCATTATCACCAAACGACAAACACAAGATATTAATCCTTGAAGACCACCATTAAAACCACCAATCAGATCAAATGCACAGTTGCACGTCAGACCCATGAATTGAACCATTCACCGACAGCAATTAATTAAATGACAATTCAATAAGCGACAACCCCAATTAATAATATTCGATCAATTTATTACCCAGTACGACAAGAAGATTAATTGCAGTACAGATCTGTGTTTATCACTTTTGTCGCAACATATATTAAACATACCGATACCAAAACAAGAATAAATCTCTTCATACCTAATAACAACCTGTTCGTACCTTCTTCAGGACTGCTCCATATCAACAGAAAACCTTGTTTAATCCCACGATCACGAGCCCCTAGGCTCTGATACCACTGTATGATACAGGAAGATTTTTGGTTTGGATAAAGAATACGATACAGAGAAGATATATACGGATTAGAAAGATTCAAGGTTGTAAACCCTAGTGATAGGAAGATCACTCGTATTATTTGCTAATAATATTGAATCGTTGGAAGTTATTTATTCTGTGTTCTTTGTTTATTCAATTCATACAAAACATACAAGATCTTCTAAGTACTAGCTAGTAAATTCCGCGTGCTAGACTAAGTATAATTCTTCATATCACATCTAACGTATGAAGACTAAGTATAATTCTTCGTCACAACCAGGTTGCGTTTTTAGAGAAAACAGAGCAAGGAGATGGGCCAAAATTTTATGAGGTTGTGGATTTTCTCAACCACTCTCACATAAGGTATGCTCTAACTGTTTCTCTTACTCTTTATGTTTCGCACATCACACAGTTCTGGCAGAATTCATCTATCTTGACACGTGGTGATGGAAACTTAGAAATTCATACTAAAGTAGATGGCATTAAATTTGTTGTTACCGAGTCTATACTTAGGAGACATCTTAAATTAAATGACTCAGATGGTATCGACACCATGCTAAATACTAAAATTTGGGAGGAACTTGAAAAAATGAGGTATAATACATCAGAACATAAATTGACTTTTCAAAAGGCATGTTTTTCACTCCAATGGAGATTTTTGATACATACTCTTCTATCATGTTTAAGTAATAAAAAGACTGCTTGGGAACAATTCAGTAGCAATATTGCTATTGCTCTCATTTGCTTGTCTACAAACAGAGTTTTTAACTGGTCAAAATATATTTTTGAGGGTATGGCATCAAATGTTGATAGTAAAACAAAGTTTTTAATGTATCCTAGGTTTGTTCAAACAATTTTGAATAAAAAGAAAAATCTGCTTACAGAACCAACTGAAATTTTTCCTACGCCTAGTCTACAATCAAAGGTTTTTCAAAATATGACTATGGCTAGTAAACTTTTTCAAGGGGAACCAGTTCCATTATTTCCTCAAATGATTCAAACTGAGTTGGGTAAAGGTTCAGCAGTTCCAACTGATCCCCATCACACATCCACTCAAGACTTTGAAACAACCCAACAACCACCTATCACTTATCGGAGAAGGTCTAAACCTAGTCTAACTAGGGTGGTGACTGAATCCTTGCCCAAAGATTCACCTCTCATAGCAGGTAATACAGCTAGAAGTGATGAGGGTAGTTCTTCACAAACTGAATTGACGGCTTTATGTACCAAGTTAGTAGCCCAGGTTGACAATTTGGAGAAGGAGCTAAAGCAAACCAAGGAGGAATTTAAAACTCACAAGGAGACATTTGCCAGAGTTTATACAAAGCTAACAAAAAGGGTGAAGAAACTTGAAGAACAGTTGAAAAAGAAACGAGCAAGAGTGATCGTGGATGATGATTCTGATGATGATGATTCAGATGGTTCGGACGGGGATGATGAAAATTCTTCCAAACAGGGGAGGAAGTCTGGTAAAGAGAGGAAATTTAAAGAAAAGGATAGATCAGGATCTCAGGGGAGGTATGAAGAAGGTTCTGAACAAGATAAAGGTTATGATATTGGTTCAGGGTCTGGTAATATTCATGAAGAAATAGCTGAGACATATCAAGCAGTTCCTAATGAAGAAGCAGTTCAAACTGTTGAGACAGAGCAAGTAACAGTTCAAACTGCTGAGTCAAAAACTAAAGAACAGATTGAAAATTTGCTGAGTCAAAAACACAGAATTATAATTCTTTCATTGAGTAATTTGCTCTGTCTTCATAAGTTTCCTCCATCTTTCATCTTTTGTAAATATCAACTCTAAATATAATTCCTAACATAAATGCACACCATACCTGCCTTAAATAGGAGAACAAAACTCAAAGAACAATCTGCATAATTTTTTTTTTTTTTTTTTTTTTTTTGGACACATGCATATCATGAACCAAGATATGCATGTTTCCTTTGGCTTATTGCCATGATACACCCATTGAAAAAACCCTTTGGAATTGACCATACTTGACAAAGATGGACAGCAGCTTTGTTTATATGTATTATAACCATTGAAAATTGTTACAACTACTCTACCATTACTCCTTTCTGTTCAAGCCCACTACCATCCAAAAGACCCCAAAATTATTAACCTGCACCCTTTAAAAGTTAGCACAAATAATGGACTCCCAACAGTTCATTTTCAACCATAGTCCCATAAAAAAATAATAAAAATAAAAAGTTTAAAACTAAATTTTGTTAACTCAAGTATCAGTTATAACCTTTATATCTCTTATCTATAATTACTTTTAGAATGCTTAAATAACATGTTTTTAGTGACTCATAACCTACTTATTTCCACTTATGCAGGAACACTCGAAACTTCAGCCGAAGACCACTCAAAACCCAGGAATTCTCAAAAGAAGAAATAGAAGCTAACTTAAAGTAATCATGACAGCCACATGCGCCCAGCTGTTGTAAATATTTAAACACTTTAATGCCGTTGCTAACCAGCAATATGTTTTGAAACATATTTGTACTTCAGGTGGGCAAATATGTCGCAAAACATTAATATACGGCAACCTCCTAATCTTTTGTATGACATGTACATTATAGCTGCAGATTAACCTTAGCTGTCCACCTATGCTTTCTATAGCAGGTGTAGATTTGGCTGTGATGCCCATTTTTTGTACATCATTTATGCAGTAAAAGCATGTTATGTAACATATTTGTGATCCATGTCAATAGCTGGACAAATATGGATCAAAACATGCATATTTTTTTGTACAACATTTGTGCAACCCCTGCACAAACAACCTATGCATATAAAAGTATCTGATGTTTTGTAATGTAATAGAAACTTCTTTTACGACAGCTATTTTTACTCACTATGTACAATTCTGCAGATCATAATTTTAGTATACAAACACCCAGCGGCAACGCGCGGGTATCCATCCTCGTTTGTTTACATTCTGATTGTTGTTTTTATAATAATATAGTTATTTTAAATTTCTACCAATGCATGATTAAAGTTGAGCAATGATGGCATGACAAAAAGATGAAAACATTAAATGATAAAGGCATGTGATTTTAAACAAGCATACAAAATTTATTTAAAGTGTAATGGGAAGTTCTGATTTGAAATGGTTTAATAACAACAAAAAGAATATATGAACAAACAACATATTAATCACCTGCAGAATAGCAAGAATGTAAATAACAACTTTAAGCTTTCTAGGGCTGCATTCTTCTTTGTTAAACATTCTAATTATGAGTACTCCAAGAGGCATCAGAAATCCCATAGAAGCCCACAATAAAATCCCATGAATCTTTATTTCGTATATCATACGAGGACTCATCGTCTACATATATATATATATATATATATATATATATATATATATATATATATATATATATGAATGATCACAAAACCGGCCAACAACAGAAAAGCAAAAGTGAAATCGAAAAACATTGAGCAAATGAAAGAAGTGATAGTCGGTACCATCTGGTGAGGAGAGTGTTGTTTAAAGTACTTGTGAGGAATGGTGATATGGTTTTCATTGGATGAGCATTTTGTGATGTTGTCATTCTATGAAAGTTGAGGGGTAAAAATTATCATTTCATAAAAGATGAATGGTATAAGTTGTTAATTTATAAAAATGAAGGACATAAGTTGTCATGTTATAAAAGATTAAGGGTATAAGTTGTCATTATATGAAAGTTCCAGGGTATAAACTGTCAATACCTGAAACTATAAGGGTATAAAATGTAACATTTTATATTATTGCGGGAAATATACTTTTGGATCATTTTTGATAAAAACTAATAAACGAGATACTTTAATTCATTAACGATCAAACAAACACAAAGAGTAAAATAGGATAAATATTAACATCCACTAACTTTTGAAGAGACTTCATGTTGTCTCATTTAAGAGTTAACTATCAACACGACACTTGCTATTCCTGTGGTGAGACGTTAAAAGACTATTTTGCCCTCATGTGCAAGTCACATGAGGGTTGTTTAACAATCAAACCTAACATCGTTTGGTCTAGAGATCGTGGGTGTTAAGGGTTTCAGAGTTGGTGGCTGTAAGTGCAAAAAAAAGTCAATGGACCAAGAGTGTGAGTCAACGTAAACCACAAGGACCATCTATTGAAGTAAGCTCGTGTCATAATAAATAATTATATGGCTAGACATATGTGAGCCTATGGGGTCACACACTTATACACAGAGACATCATTTTATATATTGTAATTATCGTATTTACAATATATAAACGGATATGTAACTCGGGATCTATTACGGGCCATCAAATACTAAGTTAGACTTAGCATTTTTAGATTGGACCAACAATGGACAAGCCCATTGAAGGCCCACTATATAGCCGGCCTATGGGAGGGCTTGGAAGGAAGATTGGATCTTTCATGGGTGCTAAGTGCAACATCAAATATTGAATGGTTAATCACCATTTGTCTAGATTTTTTACCTCATAGCCATTTGTTATGCATATGCTTGTTTATTTACTTGTAGGGTACCCGTAAAATGGCCAAAAACGCATTAATTTGATCGATTTGTGAAATGATTTCAAATCAGCCCCTATGGCTTAATTTTCTATGGTAATATGATTATTAGAAGGTCTTAATATCAATGGTTTTGAACCTAAGGCCATTTGACACGAGTATCTTACGGGGTTTTTAATTCTAGTTAATTAATTTCTTCGTTTCATTCACTAATTATTGAATTCTTATTATTAATTTTGTATCCATGGCAAATACATGCATGCTTTTCCATAGAGTTAGCCAACACCTTGTATTGTTCATAATATTATTGTATTATTATGTGTATATGCAAAGCCGATGAAAATCTAGACCACTTGTGCCTTGTGTTGTTGTGATTTGTTGATTGGTTTCTTGTTTTTGGGGTTGCCATTGTTTCGGCACTTATGTAATGTCATTTCATTTTGGTTTTGCCATTGTTTGGGCATTTTTACAATAGATAGGAAGTAGATTAGTTGTATTTTACTTCATGTATTATGTAATCAAAAGCATGTAATCGAATGGCAAAAGAATGAAGGACTTTAGACCAAAGAAGGCTGCTGGATACACTGCTGAAAAACGCCATTTCCAGGAACTCCGTAAGGTATTTTGGGCTAAATTTTTTTGTGCAGGTTCACAATACATGGGCCTACAACTTTGTCAACTGGGCCGAAGCAAGAGGAGGTCTCCTTCTAGGCGTTTTGGGCCTCCAAAGATAGAAAAACTGATCGGACAGAATCAATATTCCATGTGCATAATGGGCGTTTACTTGCTCATGATCGTCTTGGAGCAAGTGGGAGCCCTCCGTGTGGTTGTGTATCATGTCCCTAGTTGACTCTTGGTTCTCGTGATGGCTCACGAGACCAAGCATAGGATTTTCATCGGTTGAGGCTTTGCATATTGTGGTTGTGTGTTTGTTTGGTTGCTTTTATATATGCTATGATTATATGTAAAACGCAAAATGTTTTCTAAAAACGTGAAACGAAACACAAACCAATTTAAACTAAGTCTTATGATTTAGTTTAACTAAGTTTAAATTTGGATTTGAAACTTAAAATCATTGTTTTCTAAATAACACTTAAACTAGTTAAGCTTGTTTATTTATTGTATTGTCCAAACTTAATTATAATCCACTTAGGATTTATATTAGTCTTGAAAATGGACAACTTGACACACATAAATTAAAACAATGATTAGACTTAAGTTAAGAAAAGTTTTTAACTTGTGCTACGAAGAATGAATGCATGCTTCTTTCATACACTTTTTGATCCACATTCAAAAATTTTACCCGTCAAAATTTAAGTCATGCCGTCCAATTGTTGAGAACACTTGCAATTACCTTTTGCCTATGCGTGGGACCTAGGTTGAATTGTAACCCAAGGTGACTATTCTCTATGCGTGGGACCTAGATATATTCTCACATGTTTTCAAATTGGATGACTTAATCGAGTTAAGTGGTTAGACCTTGACCCGAGGCAAAGATGGGACTAAACATGCCTACATGACACTAGTTGTTTGACACTAGATGCCATGAGTCCCATAAGGATCTAAGAGTTGTACATGTAATACAATTGGTGATCGTCGCCTACTAATTAAATCTACTATTGCTAGCAGATCAACTGATGTGATAGTAGAAGCACAATGTGGATCTTAGCCCTTTTGTAAAAATAATTGTTTTAAATTGTAAACATGGGGTAGTTAAATTACAAAAGGATAATTATCGAAAATACTAAAAATGAACTTTGTAAATTCAATTAATGAATTAATGCAGCACAACCGTAAACAAGAGTTTGTTCTTTTCTTGTTAAAAGGACGAACTAAGTCGCTCTTTCCTTGTAAGAAAGAGACTTATTCCTATCCTTTTTCTTTATGAGGAAAAGCCATAATAGGAATATTTGAATTTTCCTAATTCTAATCAAACTCAAAGAACACCTAATCTAGAAATCGTGATGTCTTGTAAAAGTCAAAACGGTTAAGTATGGTTACACATCTTATTCTTTCAAGGTTGTTTTATAACCATAGTTTCGGTTTTGAAACCTTGAAGAAATATAAGATATTTGGATAACTAGAGAACACGTTTTCTATAGCTACCAAACTAAAATGTGTTTAAATAATTAGAAGACGAAAATATCAATAAACCTCAAAGTGGTAAAGGTAATTACTAGCATGATTACCTAGCAGTTTGTCATAACCCAATAAACCTACTAAGGTCCTACATACCCTTGTGGTAAAGTAGACCAATTATGGAGGAAATGCATGCCTATTTTCAAGTTAAAACAGCAATGATGGCTAGCCCATCATCTATATGTTAGAACTTGATGCACTTCCTTGAATATCTAAGTACATGTTTACTAGTCAAAGTGACTCACATTAGCAATAATGTGTAGATATTCAAATAAAGAAGGAAAGTATCCAATCGCCACTCACTCTCCACTGGTGACGTAACACTTATAAATGTTGTCTGATCCAGTGGGAGCTACGTGATTATATTACTGGTGACGAAACACATGTAATGTTGTCTAATCCAGTGGGAGCTGTAAGCTTTATTACCTTGCAAGTTGCCCATCTTATTTCCAGATTGTCTTGAAATAATACATTACTTTTCACATGTTAAGCATCATAGTTTATATAAGAACCATTGCATAAATTTTATAAGATAACTTGTCGCGTTCCTGATGTTGCTTCCTGAAATGTTATCTATAAACTTGTTATGCATGATTCATTATTAAAACAATAAAGTTCTATATTTTGATTTTGACTAAAAATCATATGTTATCTTATACATTGTCATATTGCTCATACAAACAAATGAGCGTAGTGTTGTCTGTATACTCTCATGATGTTGTGCCATACACAAGTGGGAGAAATCTTAATTGTGTGCAAGGTACAACATATAACAATATGACTAATGGTTTTTAACTAAGATTCTACTAGAACTTCTACACATAAAATGTACGTTGCCCTAATTAGAACAAATATCAAGATAACATGAAAAACTGCTTCAACATATTCATTGAATTGTTTAGTAAATATGATTATGTTTTCTTGTAAAGTCATAATCATGAAGTATGAAATTAACTTGAATTACTATTGAGGCCAAGTGTCGACGCTCGTAATTACTTTAGTTGAATATGTTTAGGTCTCTTGTAAAGACACAAACATCAATTCCGTGAATATGTTGAAAGACTTATAACGTAAAGTAAGACGTTGATTTGTTATGTCTTCTTGTTAAGACATGTACACTTACGACGTATAATATTAAATGTTTATGTTTTCTAGTCAAAACATGCACATGAAGTAAAGTATGCAGTAGGCTAAAATTACTATTGATACCATCTGGTTTGACTTGGTTGGTAGATATGTAAGCCAAAAAGTATAAGTTCATCTAATGAGTTGTGTGATAGTCTCACAACATCAGCCCTCATGGAATACCACAACTTTATGGTATGTCCATCATGGAAAATCAAACACTATTGATATTGTTTGATCTTTGATGACTTAAACTGTTTTACCTCCAAAGCTATCAAGGTTAGAAAATTGGATGTGCCATGTGTACACTCAATATGGTTCCAACCCAGAAGGAATTTAAGACACCATTGTATTATTGCATGGGATGAATCTCATTATGTCTTGATTGAAGTTCTGAATTTGTTAACTACCTAAGAGTAAGTAATTAACAAGCTAGAGTCAAGAACCAACGATGTATTTTGGATGTCCCACTTGAAAACAATTTATTGTTACTCAAGATGCTGAGTATCTAGAGATTAGTCTCTACTTACAAAAGCAAGTGGGAGCACCTTTAGATCTTGAAGTTATTCAAGAGCAACCTTCTGAGTACACTTGCTAATGTCATACTAAGGTTGAACATGCATATGTTAAACCATAGATTGATATCTCTTATTCATAAATCCGCAAGGATACCTCTTGCACCTGAATGATATAGTTTTTTATATCAATGCTAAGGGATCTAAGTTGGAGGATCATAGTGAACCTGCTAACTACAGAAATGCATTATTAGATATTGTATCTGATGAATAGCTCAAAACTATGAATGTTAAGATGCAGTCCTTGAAAGACAATCACTCATGGAGCTTGATTGATCTCTTACCAATCAGTTAGACTGTGAGGTTAAGAATGAGTTTCTTGATGAGAAGACTCAAAAGGACAAACTTGTACACACATTTAATGCACGCGTAGTAAAAGGAGTTTACTCGTACTCAAGAAATTGACTATGACTAAATCTTCCTACCTACAAACATTAAATGTATAAAGATGATTAAAATTGTCATACCTATTTTCATGTAAATGAAATATGACAATAGGATATCAAAACACTTTTCTTGTTGATTACCTTTGCAAGGACGATGAGTAATCAAAAGGGTTTATGAATCCATGTAATCTTTATTATGTATACAAGATAAAAGAATCTATGTGCGGATTAGATCATGCATCTAGGAGCAGAGATCTTAAGTTAATTATAAAATCATTAATTTGATTTTTATTAATAAGATTACTCCTAAGTACACTGAGAGCAAGTTGGAGCACTATATTTATTTTCTTAAATCTCATATGTCATTAACATATTAGAAACAAAATTCCATCTAAGCTAGACTTTAATCCTTAGATTGGAATGAAGTTTCTCTTAAGGGATTTATAAAATAAGACATACAACCTTGTTACATATATATATATATATATATATATATATATATATATATATATATATATATATATATATATATATATATATATATGTTTATTAGAATAAACATAAGCGGTTATTAAGTCTAAACACAATATGACACGTTATTGAGGGAAGTCTCAATGATCAATCTCACTTGATGAGATTGAACACATGAATGAAACCTTAAGTTCGACTAAAGGATTCATTGTGCAAGTCGTATTATGCATTGGACTATATGTATCATTTGCATGAATGCAAGATGAGTTGATAACAACAAATATCTAAGTGAAAGTCATTAGATAATTGTTAAACGAACATTATAATGGACCTACAAAGTACCAAAGATATGTTCAACGTTTATGGATATTTGAGGAGCTCTGTTTTGTTTGCACACATTGATGCTTATTGAACAGAGATGATGCTCAACCCTAGTCGTAGTAGGATGTCATCATGAATGATGAAATTGCTGACTAGATGTGCTCGACTGAGAGCATTAATGCGTTATACATTAATAGAATAAGAATACTTTACAGTTTGAGAAACTGTTCAGATGATTGTCTAATATAGGTGTTTTGCTAGCTTCAAACACCCTATGGAATATATTGTTGCAATACTCGTATTGTACTTGAATGCACACATACAAAGGACAATCATCATTCAAACCTTTCATGATCTTTGAAACAAGTATTCTCAAAGTTTACTCAGATGAATACTTGTTGTCTTGTACAACATAATTTGATCATGGTGGGAACATCGGATTCCGATCTGTGAGTAGTCTTATGCATATCTGTTTTTAGTATTTGGATAATGGAACTGTAAGCAGTCGTATTATATAATGAATTGATATACCAGGTATGATCATCTTCATTTATACTACTGTGTTCTATATTTGCATGTTTAATCCATGAATAATTTATTTATTCTAAAATTGTCCATTGCCAGTTGACGATACGGGAGTATCATCAAATTAAGGAAAATGTGAGCGTGTTGGTAATTATTTACCAAACTCACATGTCGTTCATTGTGATGAACATTGGACTGACCCAACCTACGAGCATTCGCTACATGGATCGTCGTCAATAGTGAATCTCGCAAGTGGTTATGTCTCTTATCCTTAGACTTGAGATGCAAGTAGGTCTTGCATGCATGGAATTTCATTCCTTGATATGGTTAAACGTTGTCCTGAATAAGGTAATTATAAAAACCATATTCAGGAGTGATATGAAACACATGAATGACACGTGCAGTCAAAATAGGATTTGCTCATCCACACGTTATGGAGTTAGATATTATTGGGCCCCTCGATGAATTGGACAGATGTTTGTATGGTCGTACCCAAATGTGATTAAGATGAATCTTGATCCACTTGGTAATCTTGTTCAATATCTATATCGAGAAACATAATAGTTGAACAATTAGAATGACATTTGATCCATGTCTAATGTTCAACATGGTATCTGTAACAAAAGGATAGATGACATATAAACCATTTAAAATGAGACGTTTAAGAAACTATTCTCACATATTTCTAGGGGCATTGGCGTGTTGCTAGACGCTAACCTTTGCTTGTATAATTACTTGATTATTATGACGTCGCAAGTGGGAGCTGTTGGAGTATGCTCGTGTCATAATAAATAATTATATGGCTAGACATATGTGAGCCTATGGGGTCATACACTTATACACAGAGACATCATTTTATAGATTGTAATTATCGTATTTACAATATATAAACGGATACGTAACTCAGGATCTATAACGGGCCATTCAATACTAAGTTAGACTTAGCGTTTTTGGATTGGACCAACAATGGACAAGCCCATTGAAGGCCCACTATATGGCCGGCCTATGGGAGGGCTTGGAAGGAAGATTGGATCTTTCATGGGTGCTAAGTGCAACATCAAATATTGATTTGTTAATCACCATTAAACCAAATCAATTAGTGTTAAATGACTTACCACATTCAAGGAGATAATATCTCTTCCCTCCCCCTTAAACCATACGGCACCATCTCCCTCCTCCTAAGAGGTTCTTGATTTTCTATCCCACTTTTACAATACATACTGTATGTGTTGCTAGTTCATAATTACAACCAAAAGACTAGCATATAATTGGTGATCGAGGAAGTATAGTGTGTTTCATCCTTAGAGGAGATCAACATCATTGATCTCTTGGGTTTCTCCATCTCCTATTGGTGATATTGGTGATTGCTACTGACTTCCGGATCACGCTACAAAGGTATAATACTTGTATTTATTTATATGATTGATCATATGGCAATATGGATCCGTTGTTGGTGATGTTATCCGCTGCATTTTTTTATTTAATATGTTGTTATATATTTGACATCACCTATATCATCTTTGTAATTTACTCTAAAACTATTATCCTCTTCTTACCTATACCTAAATAAACCCGCCCCTTATCTTCTTCCCACTTTTTCTCTTTTTTTCTCTCTCAATATCACCATCAACATCGATCCATCACCATCATCTCTCACGAGTTTATCTTGAAAATCAAATGTGCTAGTTGTTCTTCCTCAAAGAAGATGGCACCACAACCAACATAGTAAAAGAAAGAGTCAAAGCATCCGTTTTATTTTCTTTTTAAACCGCCACCATTCCACAGGGGAGACACCACTTACATCTCAAACAAAAGAGTATTTATGGTGATTCTTGCTTGGATTCGGGCTTGGTGGATTCGTGTAGAGTTTTGATTGTTTTCTTCTCTGATTGATTCTTCATTATTGTATGGTTTTATTCGAGTTCTTTTCTTGATTCATTGTTACTGATTGTTATTATATATTGGAATCTTGATTTGGTATTCATGTGTAAACCAATTAAGTCATGATTTACATAATTTCATGGATATAAAACTCGACTAACTATGTTCTTGATAAAGATTTTGTGTGGTATGATTGGTATGAAAGTGGTGTTTGTTTGTTACTATAGACCGAGTCAACTCAACTCGGACGAGTCGAGTCAACTCAGCTGAGTCAACTCAGTCGAGTTGAGTTGACCTCGTTGCGTTCTCAGTTTCCATTTATCATTGTCATATTTTTTTGTGGAAATTAAAAACCGAATGGAAACGTTTTGATACTAATTCATGTGGAAAAATCCTGAGTCTGGTGTGGTTTTGTTCTCAAGTCGGGTTAACCCGAACCCTTTGGGGGCATTTTGAATTTAAGATTGTATCGAGGCTCCAGTTGAGTCATCTTGATGGCAATTGTAGTTATGGTTAATATAGTTTGGTCTGATTTGGTTTCAACACCGTTAGGGTGCGTTTATTTGGTCTTGAATCAGTCGACATCACCCACGAAGGGTGTGTCGTTGGTCTCTTGTATCTCAGTCGAAAACCAACCACCAAGGGGTGTGTTTGTTCCAGCCCAGTTCTGCTTATTTATCCATCTCGTATAGGTAAACTTTATGATGTCGGTTTGTGAATATGGTTGCCCTGGATGGGAATTGGTGTTGCATATATTAACTTGGTTTTGGTTTGTGTCATTGTTTGTGTTGTTGTTTTGGGTTAAGTTCAACGAGACACCCTGAAGGGTGTCGAGTACTTGTGGATCTTGAGTTGCAACAAGAAACACCAGGAGGGTTCTTTTTGGTCCTCTTGATAGCCACCCTAAGGGTTTCCAATGTCTCTTGATCAAATGCAGCATCACCCCATGAAAAAAAATCAAACCGTGCCACTACACAAACAAAAGGAAAGAGTAATAAGAAGTTTATATAGACAGTAAATTAAGCTATAACTCATCTGATGACAAAATTTGTTACAAATTTCAAGCTATTAACTGCATTTTTAGTGGCCTTATAAAAACCATCAAGTCACCAACATCTAATAACTATCCGATAAAGATTCTGGCTTATATATCATCATTTATGAAAAACAGCTAACTGAAGTATTATAATGTCAAATTAGAAATACAAGATGTAACACCCCCAAAAACGGGTCGCAGCGGAAGATGAGGTCATTGGGGTGCTACTAAATTGGATCACAAAACAAAGTAAAGAGAACGGATTTACCTTATACATTTTGAAAAATTAGTTACATTATCATAGTAAATCAGTTTACAACATTTAATTCGATGCAGAAATAAGGCCCATATAAGTAAACAAGTGGTACCAAATATATCAGAGTAGCCTATGAATGTGCCCTTGCCAAGCGCCTCCAACAATAGATTGTGTTGTAGTAAAGATCTACACCTGAGAATACATGCTAAAAGGGTCAGCATAAAGCTGGTGAGTTCATAGGTTTAAGTAAATAACAAGTTATGTATGGACCACAAGATTACAAAGACAATGTATTCCAAATATGTTCATGAAAAGTATTACTGTTGCACTAAGCTCATGACACCGAAGCCTTAACAGTTAGTTCATATTATCACCCCAAACAGGTGCTTTGCCAAACACCTGTACGACATCAAATGAAATGCGTCCGTTTGACAAGTTGGAGCGACCAACCCGGACGGGGGAGTTTACCCCCAATAGATCTATTCACAACATTCGCGCTCACAAAGTAATTAACGGTTCATGATTGTGGGGAATTTATGGCAAACGACAACAACTTAGGCAATCAATAAATGTTTAATGCACTTGTATCCATATGTAAAAACAAGCAATGTATTCCCACCACAAGTATTTCAAATCAAACAGTAAAACAAGTAAAAGTGGGGCTATGAAACTCACCTTAGTAAAGCAAATCCCGATTGGTAAATTGGTAAACGGTGAATAAGGTCCGATAATTCTAACCGCAACCTAGATAATTCATATGTCTTAGGTTCGAAAACAAGGTCATGCACGCAAGTTCATACGCTATTTTATCACTTGTACATGTTTGTTGTAATATTTATCGTCAAAAATGTAGTTGCGTCAATGTGTTCTTTTGTTTAGCAAAGTATCCCTTTTTTTTAGAAAACGTACTAGTTAATCTCGTGATTAAACCATAGTCATCTTGTTAATAAGTATTTTTGAAAACCTCTAACGCGCCTAACAAGTATACATAATGTTCTACCACTTTTGTTTACGCCATTTTAGCCAAAATACACCCTAAAGTGTCCAAAATCCACTTTAAATATTTTCATCAGCTTTTCTAATAGCCAAAATAATAAGCTGTCAAAAGTTATATGTCGTCGTAACTTCTTTAGGCCATAACTTTCTCGTCTTAGCTCCGATTCCTAAGTTTTATATATCCCCGGGTTCGTGTTTAAGTACACTAACTTGTTTTTAGTGTCTCGGCTAGTCAAGTTAACTTTTAACATCAGTTTTTACCTTCTAAGAATTTCCAACAGCACCTATATTTTTCAAAAAATTCATTTCCTTCGCATAACTTAAAACTAACGTATCTTCTTCGTTATAAGCCCGTTTTAACTCATTCAAGCGGCTACGTTTTCGTTATAAAGTCTATCTTCTATATTTCTAGACTAAACTTGTCACCAAGCTACTGAGTTTTCTGTGGAAGGTCGAATGGGACAACCTCTCTTTTAAAAGCGTCGAAACACGTTTCCTAGCTTTCTAGTTATCCAAAACTACTTAACAATAACTCTATAGCATATTCACAATCGTACAACACACTTTTGATGGTGATTTGGCCGAAGCTTTAGAGAGAGAAAGAGTGAAGTTGGGAACTAGAGAGAGAAAGTGAATATGTATTAGATTGAAGTGAAGGAAGTTTCAACCCTTCCCATGTGTGGGAAGGGGTATTTATACTACAAGATTAAATGCCCCGTGTGGGCTGTAGAGTGAGCTGACAGTGGGTAAAGACCCGACCCACTCCACGATTACTATAATAACTAAACTATTAATAATAATCCTACGAGCTACTTAATGCTAATTAGTACTCGGGGTGAACAAGTCTTCATATGAATATTTATATTCCTAACAATCTTCCCCTAAGGGAGGTCACCCCAGAAATTACACTTTGAATTCTAGTATTCTATTATATGAATTTGACTTCCTAGCTCGTAGTCTTTGATTCTTCAAAGTCATTAATCTTTGTACATTCAGCAGTGAACTTCTGATTACTGATCTTTTTTCTTGGATGATCTTTGAGGTTATCATCCAACATACGTCTTCAAGTCATCCTTTTGCAGTATCGTCTCCATGTGATATTGATCTTTGGACCGACATGCTCACACTTTTCTGGATCATGATTTTTAGCATCAGAGTTGCGAAAGCAGTGTTGAAGGCCTTTCATTTATCATGATTTCTTGGATTATGATGATGAAGTGTGAGCATGGGGTGATGAATCGGCATCTTTTCAGCAATCATCTGCAACCGCCAGGGATTCCTGTATACGATAGTTAGCAATAAAACGTCCAGTACTTGTAGGTTCGGACTTCGAGATTGTTAACACCATAGTGTGAAAACTTTCTCTAATCCTTACCAAGGCCGTTCCTAAATCGGATACCCCCCATAGGGCTTACAAGATCTACCGAAGTACATCAACGATTAGGTGAGTCGCTGGAGTTCACTCCACGACTGTAGACCGTTTGAAACCGCCGAGACCACTAAGCGTAATCCACAAGGAATTACCAAAGTGACCTGCTTTCAGGGTTGTTTGATGTTGACCCTGGCAGGAATTTCCATTCAATCACTGAGAATTACATTTGTAAATTCCCTCATAAATGTTCTGGCAGATTGCTAAGATCTGCGTAGGAATCTTAAGTTTACAACTGGTGTCCTTAATGTTGAACAACCAGTGTAGAGGTAACATGTGTTCCTATGAGATCTTATGATGCATCTCGTGGCTCTAGACACGATAAATGCAATTTTGGTAGTCGGAGACTGGAGCGGTGTCTCTTGTTTCAATATCAACATAACTCGTAATGAGCAGTCGATAGATTATGCAGGGTTCCCCGTGAGAATGAAACAAGTCCTTTTAAGAGAACTTGAGTGGCTAGAAGGTTTAGTGCAGTGTGCCACTGGGTCCATGACGTCTTGTCTTCAATACCAGCGTCACCTTAGTAACCACCAGTAGCATATGAATTGAACCCGGTTTCTGCCCTAAGGTTGAATAATTGGAGAGCTATTTCTTTTCACCCTTTCTCATTACATTTCCTTTTAATTCTTCAACCCCTTATTTCTCCTTTCTCATATTACTCCTTTTTTCATAATCATACCTAAGGACTTTCTAATACTAACTATTCGGTATTGTCCTTGGGTAGATCCCTCCGGCTCTGGCGGATCATAGGACGGTTTTTCTAACCTTAGCCACCTTATAACACCATGACTATCCTATGTTGCCATAAACCATTTATTTGAAAAATCTCTCAAAGTGTTTATAATTATGAAACACATTTTGCTAACACTTTGAGAGTTTTAAACTTTTCAAATGCTCCCCCTTAACATGTGCTCAGATGTTTTTATTATAAATTTGCACATGTTGGGTACAGCTTGCACTTTTTGAATTGATCCACTTTTAGTGAACATGACCGATTCGAGACACGCTTACATCACTAGTTAGACTAGCTTGAAATTATTACCCGGCCTGGTCAAGTCCACAGAAAGTTTCTCGAAACAGTACACTCTACTCAGACAAGTCCTCTTCGAGATACGCTTACATCACTGGTTAGACCAGCTTGAAATTATTACCCGGCCAGGACAAGCCCTTTCAATTAATGACAGTTTTTGTTTCGTCAATTCATTGGTGAAGTCTGAGTCGCACTCACATGAGATACCAGCAAAGATGCCACATTCTTTTTGTCACCACAAACCATTTGCTCCCCCTCAATATGTGCATTGATATACAAAAGAATTTAGCACATATGGGTGAGCTTACATTTAAGTCCAAAACATCACATTTTTAACAGATTGCATATTTAAATCACATTCTCTCCCCTGATCAAAAAATTTCAAACCTTTTGAGATTTTGTTATCCCAATTGATTTAATTAAGTTTAGAGAATATGAGAGAAAATGTGGTCAGGTTTAACATGTGCTGATAATGGAACATTACGATGATCCCCCTTAATCTATGAGGGAGAATGTTAGTGTCAGGTATGATAGGTTTGGAAGATTTGAATTTAACAAAAATCATACACTGACACATAACAACCACATTTTACTCACTGCTTATTATGTACAAAGTGACTTGTTTTTTATGATATAGAGTTTTGAAATCATCACTCTCCCCCTCAATCGATGACCCGTCTTCTATTTAAATAGTTGTAGTCATTGATTGAGTGATAGATTTTTATGAAAAGTTCAATTCTGATTGATATTCAAAAATCATGGTACCACCAAGTTTAGCACAAATACTTTCCAGAAGAATCATAGATTGAAAAGTATTTGCAATGTAAAGAAGACATCTCTTCTTATACAAGAAATGACGCACTGAAACGTACATCAAATCTAAGAAACATGGATATAAAGTAATCCATTCCCGGGTGAACTTCACCCAGTGGGAGGAACAGCCGTCTTTTTGGCGACGTGCTTTCCCCATAATTAGGAACGCCGTTTAGGCATGTTTTGAAAACTTTTTGAACTTCTTCTCGAACTTCATTTAAAGACTCGTGTCATTATTGAATGACATTTCTAGGACCATAAATATTATAGATACCAGAAGACATACCTTGAAAAACTATTTTTTGGATTTTATTTTTTTTTTTTTTTTTTTTTTTTTTTTTTGTTGATTATATATATTTCTATTTACATTTTGGTTTAAGATATGTTATAATTTTCTATTTACATTTTGGTTTAAGATATGTACAAAATATATTATTCAATTTAAGAAGATGTTGACATGAATACCGAAATAAGGATATCATTTTGTACGTTGTAGAAGTCTGTAGTCAACATCTCTTAAACTTTCACCACCAAAGCTTTCGAGGCTCCTGAATAATCGTCTAAACTTGAGCCTTCTCAATGTGAAGCTTTGATAGCTTCCCCCCAAACCGACAATCCTCTTTTTGAGCAGTTTCAAAGCTCTCTTTCAAGCTTACATTAGTTAAGTTCACAGCGGAATCCGTAGCAAACCACATCAAATATTGCTGCTCCTTTTAAGAATAATCATCGTGATTATCCGTTCGGGGGATCATCAAATAGATCAGCAACGTATCATCTCACACTTGAGTAATTCTTCTCATATTTCTTCCCACTGAAGGCTGAAGAAATGCATACCAAAGGTATCAAGAGGCCACTTCCCCCAAGTAGTTGAAGTGATGCAATCAGTCGCATTGTATGAAGCTCAAAAACCTGAAGTACACACTCAATCCCATTAATGAAGTCGAAAACGTAACATCAAAATCAATTAAGACCCGAAAATGCACTTTTCTCCCTTCAGGAAATTGCAGATGAGAATTGCTACACCAAAGTCAACTAAGTCCCGAGTGTAGGCAATTTATCCCGTGTGTAGTCGAAATGATACAGACTAACTAGAGGAATCATCATACCATTGTGTACCTCTTTTATCATCAGAAACTGTTTCTTACATCTCTTCCCCCACGTAGTTGGAATGATACACCAGAAGGCACGAGTTAAACACATGATTTTCTCTGTGGTTATGACATTTGTCTTCCTGGAATAACTTCAATTCAGAAGAAGTATAAAGTTCATCACGTGTACTCGTTGTGCGTTCAGATGTATGTCTCCTTCCCCCTTGCTGGTTTTGATACCTCAGAATCAGCAACACATTTTACGCACATATACTTGAAATCTTGTGAGAAGAACAAAGTTGGCTCAAATGTATCAAGTGAGAATCAACTACTATCGAAACTCTCTCTAACTATCTTTACCAACCCTTAAGTAGGCTATTTGAAGTGATAACTAATGGAGCAAACCCGATATACCAAACTTGAAACTGAAGTAGAATTCCCCGTTCTCGTGACTTAAGCCTGCACTAATGTTGGAAGAATGATGTAGAGAATTTATGCTCCAAGCAAATCTCTAAGTACTCACTGCCCAACCAAAGCATGAGACATTAACACCTCTTGCGATTATCCACAACATCATCTGCGTGTGACACTAAGTACTACAACATAACTCCTTTAAGTGATAGTTAACCAGGTCTTCAAACATTTACCCCGACTGCTGGTAACTAGATAAACTAAGTCTTCAACTTAAATCTTAAGCACGAGCAAGTTATCATTGAAAGTCATGCATCCAACCAACCCCGACTTCAAGATAAAATAAGATCACGCCTTTGTGAAAGTCAACTTCAATCTCAAATAAGAGATACCTGATCAACTCCGTAGTCACAATTATAGTCACATGCCCAACAAGTGAGTGAACATACAATCAAGTGTACGTCGATCCACTGTTCACACTTCTCCCCCTCAAAAATTGCATATGAGGTTGCCATTTTTGATTGAACAAGTGCATATGAGGTTGATCCACTGTTCACACTTCTCCGCCTCAAAAATTGCATTTGAGGTTGCCATCTTTGATCGAGTGAATAAAAAATACAATCTAATGAAAGTAGATCCACTTGATGACTGAACGAGCATGGAACAAGTATGAAGCTTGTTGATGAGAATAGTCAGAAACAAGAAGATTTCTCTTCTTCCGAAGATAAAGCGCACTCAAGCGTACGCCTTTCTTTTCTTTGAGGAACGGGGCCTGGAGTATTTTCAGCAGACGCCATTATGTTGACATTGAGGCCCGAGGCTTGAACTGCAGTGTTCAAACGTCATTATCGTTGAAGAACGAGGCTTGAACTGAAGTGTTCAAACGTCATTGGTGATTTCCCCACATATGTTGTGAGCAGCCTGAGTCCAAATGTCAAAGGACGATCTGTATGACCTGCATTTGAAAACAGACGAAAATAGAGAGTTTGGAGTGCCGGATCCCCAATTTAAGTTGGGGTCCAGTTGGTTAGTGGGAACAGGAGCATCATTTGCCTGAGTCTCATTAGAAGTTGGAATGCTAGTGGAAGTAGCATTTTTCTGTTTGTTTCTACGTTGGTACATAGTTAACGATGTATGAGGATTGTTACAAAATCTCTCAGTGATGACACTTTCACTAGTACTAACGTGTTCGGGTTGTATTAAAGGCACCGTTTCGGATTTAGTAGACCTAATTAAAGGGCACTGTTCTCCTACAGGGAATTTCCTTCTAGTTGGCTTCCATTGACGTACAGGCACTACTTTAGACTTAGTTATCCTAGTTAAAGGGTAATATTCTCCTAAAGTGAATTTCCTTCCAGTGGGCTTCCATTGATAACCAACATTAGCAAACATATTTCCTGTTGCTTTCCAAGTTTGCTTGACATGCTTGGCTCTCCAAACTTGCTTGACAGGGGTTTTGTTGGATGACTTCAAAAATTTCTCAACACATTTATCATGATTACCCGAAATTAAACAATCATTACATGTTTTGCAAAGTGAATTAGGATTTGAATTATGATTTCGTTTGTTCAAATCTGACTTATTGTTCCTCATGTGGTCTTCTACTTTCTTCTTAGGAACACTTTTAGCTGGTGAAGTCCTATAATTCTTTATATTTCTCCTAGGTTTTGACTCACTAGCTTTAGTGTCTCTGTTAACTCCTGTAGAAGGACTGATGGGAATCTTAGTCTTTTGACTCGCTAGCTTTAGTGTCTCTGTTAACTCCTGTAGAAGGACTGATGGAAATCTTAGTCTTTTTCACTTCCAGTTGCTGAACATGTTTTGATGTGTTGGGATCTGAAGTTTCCAAGGGTGTCTCAAAGGTTACATGCTTGTTCTTAGTCATTGAGGATGATGCAATAAACTTATCTCGCTTGTTATCAATCTTAGGACATGTGCCAATAACATATTCTAAGAGTTCCTGAGATCGTTTAGTGAGGAAGCATGCATCTACAACTGCACTATCTTGTGGTTTCTCTATCCTATCCTCTTCTACGGTCTCACGAAGAATGTCAAGACTATTCTTAAGATGAGTGAGATAAACTTGATGAGCTGACCTATTGTTTCTAAGAGGAAGCGGGATAGTCACAGCATCAATTGCATATTTTCTACAAGCAGAAACCTTTTGAACAACATTTTCACTAGTGATGATTGGCATTTTCCCTTTCACCTGAGTCTTTAGATTCTCAATCTCATTTAGCAAAGAAGTTATTTTTTTATTGTGATTGTTACATGTGACTTTAATTGAGTCATATAACTCTTTGTAATGCTGTTTGACTTTTGAATTTTCATCTTGAAAACACTCATTTTCATAGTGTAGCTTATTGATGGTGTCTTGATAGTGAAAATTCTGAGACTCTAAAGACGATGGTTTATGGGTGCCAATCACATCACTCTTATTAGATTTTAATTGGGCAATTTGGGCCCTCAATTGTCGAATCGTGTTAGTGTGAGCTTGAATTTTTTCATCGCGTTTGCTTAATTCAAAATATGCATCAAATTCAGGAGCATCCAAAGATGTCTTGGCATTTGAGATTTTAATTCTTTCTTCTAAATGTTGATACTTTAATTGCAAATTAAGATTATCAACCTCTAGTTTTGAAAAATGCCTAACCATGTTATCATGGTCATCATTTTGAATTTTCTCATGCAATTTCAAATTCTCCCCCTCAAGCTCAACAACACGATTCTGAGAAACATTCAATGCAACAGACAACTCATGAAATTGACAAGCAGTTAATACAGACTCAGTAACAGTATAAAATACATCCTGTGCAATGCATCTAGCAATCAAATTCTCATTGGTGATGAGAATATTCTTTCTTTCAATTTCACTGCATTTAAGATCAATAGCATGTTGTTTCTCTATGTTTTCCATGTCTTTAAACACTCCTTTCATCTCTTTTAATTCAGTTTCAAGGGTTTTTTGCATGCCCTCAAAATGTTCTTTGAGATGTTTAAAAAATGGAATGACCTCAGTTAAGTAGCACTGTTTTGTTAATTCAAAACCCCTTTCCCCTTCAGTAATTCCTGTTGGTGTAATTCTCTTCTTACATGTTTTATCAAAATCAGCAAATAGTTGACAAAGAACATATATGCTAATTAGAGTTTTACATTCTATTGGAAGAGTTAAAGGAACTAAGTGCCTGGGTGTATTGGGTGGGTACACCGTTGCAGCCCCTATTTTCCTAAGGGATGGAGTTTTGGCCTTAAGTTCTTCGGCCTTTCTCTTTTCTACGTCCAAAGACCAAAATATTTGTTCAGGTGTCAACTTAGTTTAAGGTGCAAAAATAGTCAATCAGTTCTCTTCATAGTAATCATGGGGTTTAATTATGACTCGATTGGCTATACATTTGGGATCCTTCATTTTCTCAGCCATTCTTTCTCTACTTATTACTTCTATCTCATTGCTCTCTTCAAATGATGACACATCGGGAGGGGCATGACTAGGCTTGAGCATTACATTTGCATCATACAGTGCTGGTTGGGCAATTTTAGCACTCCTAAGGAAAATTGACTTAGGTTCACCTACATCCTTTTCACTATGTTTATCACACAACTTTTTGTGCTTCTGAATCATTTGAGCAGTTTTTCTGGTTTGGTCTTGTGTGTACAACTTGTTTTCAATTTTATTCTTTAACGTTTTAAGTCTGGAAAAATCATTTAAGAGTTTTGTTTCCTTTTCTTTGAAATCTTGTTTTAGTGTATTAACACTTTCTTGAATCTCCTGTTTTTGTTTAACAGTCTGATCCAGTTGTTTTTGTAAAGAATATAACTCTTTTTTCAATGTTTCTTCCCTTAAATTACGTTCTGTTATGAATGTACGCATTTGACTATCCATTTTCTGCTCACGTTCAGTTAGCTCAAATTTTGCTCGTTGTTCATATATGGCCACCTGATCTTTATAGATATTAAGTCTAGTGGTCAAAGTGTCATCAGGGACAAACACAGTGTTTTCATGCAACTCACAAGCATTATCTACAACAGAGGATGCACAACTTGGTACATCAGACACGTTGTTGTGATTCACATATTCTTCATATGGAATAATATTACTATTTCCCATATCAACAGTATCTGATTCAACAACATCTGTCTGTTGTACTTTGTTAGGAATCTTATGTTCATCTACCATGTTATATGTGTCATAAAGCTTTAGTACCTCATATATGACAGATACATTGGAAGGACCAGCTTGTTGAGGTGATGAGACTACAGAAGACAGATTAGCCATGAAGATGGTTTGAGCAGTGGGTTCATCATCAACATCTGAGTCAAAAGCATCGCAGTCATCAGCTTGGAAGATGTTGGGAGCATTAAGTGCCAAGTCCTGAACTGGTTGATCATCCACATCAGCGTCAAACGTATTCCCCCCATCACCAGCAAGAAACAATAACTCTTTTTCATCCAAGGCTGCTCCATTCTCTTGAGCTTGCATCAACAGCATCTTATCTTTGAAGTAGTCAGAGTTTTGTGGAAGCTTTGGTTGATTGCAGTTCCTTGCTATATGTCCAAGTCCACCACAGTTGTAACACTTGGGTTGCTTGCCCTGTCCCTGATTAGCATTCCCAACTCTGTTCAGTAAATTACCCCGACCCATGTTCCTTTGATTCACATTCTGCCTACCCTGAACATTCTGCACCACAACCCTTCCATCCTCCACAGTTGCTTGATTACGTGGATTTGATGAAGTTCGAAGTTGGTTGTTGGTTTGAGGGAGTGTTGCTTTGAACTGTTGCACCAGTAAAGAAACTTGGTTGGAGAGATTATCAATCATCTTGTCAGTATGAGAATATCCTGAATCTAGTTGGGGGTTCACAGCAGATGGTGGGTGCAATGATGATTGGACAAATGATGTCTGATTTTGTGATGAATAGGGATGGTGATAAGCTTGATCAGATGAGGATTGATTGAATGGCTGAACATTTGCAACAAATGCAAGTGGATCATTTGGTGTCGTTGGATTGAGTTTTTCCCTCAATAGATGATCATAAGCAGCATGCTTTTCATGTTGTTGTAAGTAGGCATACAGCTGTTCATAATTTGTCTCTCTCAATCCTTTGTTGAGCTTCATGGAAGTGACAAACCTGTCCCACTCAGGTGTCATGTTGTTCACAAACTTAGAGTTGAGTTGGATGTTTGGCATTGTCATCCTGATGATCCTCATGTCATTCACAAGCTTGTGAAATCTCACATAATAGTCAGTAATGTTCTCACCAGGATTCATCTTGAAATGCTCAAACTCATCATACAACTGAGACTCACGATCTTCTTTGGTCAGTTCAGATCCAGCAAGAAGCATTTTGACATTGTCCCAAACAGCTTTGGCTTCAGTGTTGAAGTTGATAAGCTTGTAAATGTCTTTGGGAAGTCCTTGAATCACAATGTTAGACGCTCTAATGTCTGCATCATAACGCTTCTTTTCCTCCTCATTAAGATCGTTGTAAGTACGTGGCCTATCGATTCCAAAAGTGACAGTTCCATCCTCACCGGTAGTGACAGCATCTCTTGTGGTGCCCATCTGTAAAGGTCCTTCATCAATGGATTTAAGAATATTAAATCCATTCTCTTTTCCCAAGCAGTAAAGTCGTATTCTTTTTGCCCATGACTCATAATCTGTCCTATCAAGCATAGGAGGGCGGGTATCGAACCTGGCAGCTTGAATGTCATCAGAAGCAGTGCTTGCCATTGTGTAAACTTGCACGAAATTTTACAATTCAATGATTTAAACCGAGAAATAGATTCTTTCGCGGGATTTTACAAAAATCAAGAATAAACCGTGATTAGATAACTAAAAGCAGAGCACCAAAACGCAGTACACAAAACGCAGTGGCTTAAAACGCAGGAGTCCCAAAACGCAGAAGTCCCAAAACGCAGTGAACTACAAACCGCAGAATACCACAAACCGCAGAATACCACAAACCGCAGAAGACTCAAACCGCAGAATACCACAAACCGCAGAGGACTCAAACCGCAGAATACCACAAACCGCAGAAGACTCAAATCGCAGAATACCACAAACCGCACAAGACCCAAACCGCAATACCACAAACCGCAGAAGACTCAAACCGCAATACCAGAAACCGCGGAAGACTAAACCGCAATGACCCAAAACGCAAAAACACCAAACCGCAGCTACAAAATGACAAAACGTAAAGGACAAGATGTCACTTTCAATGCGTTTTGTCTTCTTTCCCGTTTTGGTTAAAAGCCAAATCGCAGTCAGATGTCTTTCCAAACCGCAGTCAACAATTTCCCAAACAATACTCAAAATGCAACAAGTACTTCTTTACCGAGGCTCAAACCGCAGTGAAGAATATCCACCCGAGACTCAAACCGCAGTCAAGAAAAACCCACTAATCATCCAATAACTAACCCTAACACGAATGTACGTTATCAAGAAAGATGCAAGATAGTTTTGTGAACAGGAAAGTACAAGGATTTAACGATTTAAACCACGAACAAAGCTCAAACCAAAGATTTTCTCACCTTTCTATTCGAACCACAAGAAACAAAACAAAAGTGCCAAGAACACACCACAAATTCGTGAATATGCAATCACTCGAACCTAACCTTGGATTTTGATACCAATTGTAGCATATTCACAATCGTATAACACACTTATGATGGTGATTTGGCAGAAGCTTTAGAGAGAGAAAGAGAGAAGTTGGGAACTACAGAGAGAAAGTGAATATGTATTATATTGAAGTGAAGGAAGTTCCAACCCTTACCATGTGTGGGAATGGGTATTTATACTACAAGGTTAAACGCCCCGTGTGGACTATGGAGTGAGCTGACAGTGGGTAAAGACCCAACCCACTCCACGATTACTATAATAACTAAACTATTACTAATAATCCTACGAGCTACTTAATGCTAATGAGTACTCGGGGTGACCGAGTCTTCACATGAATATTTATATTCGTAAAAACTCCAAAACTAATCCTAGCTCTTCCACCAATTTCTCAACATATCAATAGTGATTAAACAATAAATCTTAGCAATACTTAAAGGTTCAATTTCTCATGAATGTAAATGACCATCAAGACTAGTTAAGATCACAAGTTCACTAGTTTATATATGAGAGGATTCGATACACTGGAAGGTGGTTAAACCTTTGTTGCTTTGTGTATACGATATGTTAAGTTAATATGATCAAGTATGCGGAATCTACTTAATCACACTTAGAAGGTTATTTGTGTTATGGAAATGGAACAGTTATGCTTGTGTATATTGAACAAAGAACATGCAATGTTATCACCAAATGATTCAATATTATTCAAGATAATACGAGTGATCTTCACTATCACTAGGGTTACAAAACCTTGAATCTTATGTTTCTATGACTTGTGATATTGCTGTGTTTGTTCTATGTTCTTAACAGTTATTTTCTAAGCACTTAATAATTCACACTATTAGACTATTAATATCTAGTCTAAGATTTCTCTTTTATAGTCCAAGAGAGATCTTTACAATATTGTCAAGTCTAATCGAACACATGCTTTGAGAGTGTCAGTCATTAAGATACAACATGTATCTATGTTTACAACTTGTTCTGAGAATATAACATAATGACTGATCACATGGGGTAAGATATTATCTACCGTGTATTGTTGACTTTAATACACATAATATCTTTGAATACTTATCTACTCAGCAGCAGAATCACTTGATAGTTATCCATTTAGCAGTAGAAAGTTCTTCACCAGCAGTAGAATCATTCAGCAGTAGAATGTTTAACGCTAGCAGCAGAATCAAATGCTCTAGCAGTAGAATGATACTTAAGAGTATTTCTTGAGCAGAACCCGATATTAATCTTCTTGAATATTTAATTCCCAACAATCCTCCCCTAAACATGTGAATCCTTTTCAACATGTTTATGAATTAAATTATGGATTGTGAAGATCTTTCAAACACTTCTGTAGTCAGATTCTTGATCTGAGCTATCTTCTGTTCTTCAAGATTAAATATCTTTCTCAGTAACTCATCTGCTATATTCTTTTGACTTCGACAATATTAGTACCTATCTTCAAGCTTTAAACAAAGCCTAAAAGATGGTTCAATTTCCTTGGATGGAGGAATTATAAGAGGCAATGGTGCTGTGTATCTTGGATGCTTGTTTCAACAAGAGAAATCATCTATCAGCATGCCTTTGCAAGTGATGAACAAACGTAGTGAACTGAAATTGAAACTTTTCTCCATTTGACCTAGATAGAACTTTCTCCTATGGAATGCTTCATCCCTTCTGAATATATATAATACTCCAGAATCAGCTCTGTTCTTGTCATTTTCAACCTCTATGTCATCATCTTGTATGCTCTTGTCTTTTCCTCCCTTTCATTGGTTAAACTTCCTTCTTTGGGTTTATTTCCTCCCCTGAGACATTTCCTCCCCTGAGATGCAAATAACATTTTATCCTCCCCTGTTTGGAAGATCTCTCACCATCATCCCATCATTATCTGATCTACCAATGTGAACTTGTTTTCAGACAATGTTGTACATGAAGCCATCAATTCCTTAAGAGTTTAAATTGCTGCCCTCATCACTTCTAGGTGTGTTAACTCCTATGAGAGGTGATTCATGGGGCATTTGTCTCATGGTCCATCATTTGATGATTTTTGTGAGTCACTTTGAAAATCCTTTTAAGAAACTTTTGCCTTAGCAGTATGTACTTGATTTTACTATGAAAAACCATACTGCTTTCAACCATTTTGAAGGGATTAAGTGTATAACAGACACTTAATCAAGATTTCGATTTAAAGCAACCTCTGGTTGTGTGAGAACCAATGTTTTTCAGTTATAAATAACTGCCTGTGTAAAGATAAACCAATTCAAAAGGCTTTCTTGATAGGGTTTTGTCACACCCCCAGAATCGGGTCCAGCGGAAGCATATATGTCGTTGGGGTGTAACTCAATTGGTATCACAACACAAGTACAAAGAACGGTTTTCACCTCAAACATTTAGAATAAAATTGATTAATCAAAAGTGTTGAATTTACATTGTTAAAAGTAGTGCGGAAATAGGCCCTTAAATAAATTAAACGGTCCCAATTGTTTATCAGAGTCTTCTATGACCATGCTATGCCCTGCCAAAAGCCTCCAGTAGCGTACTATTGCTTAATACCTAAAAATACATGCTAAAGTGTCAACACGAGGTTGGTGAGTTCATAGAGTTTAGTGAAAAATGTAAAGCATTTGGATAATGATTTCCCAGCAAAGGCATTGTAAATCCACCCAGTTCCAAGCTCCGCCCATACAAGACTTGCAACCTGTGTGTTTACAACCCACTGCCAAATATGATCTGGTTCAAATGAACGTCAAATGATTTATGGACCACAAAATTAAATGTTAAGTATGACAATGTCGCTATATAAAGATAAGTGTGATAATGTCGCCATATAAATGAATCTGGCAATGTCGCCATGACAATGTCGTCATATAAATGAATCTGGAAATGTCACAATGAAAAATATATAAGCGTGATAATATCACCATGACAATGTCGTCATAAGATAATTTCTGACAATGTCGCCATAATAACAATTCTGACAATGTCGCCATATTAACAATTCTGACAATGTCGTCATATAAACAATCCTGACAATGTTTAAAAGACAAGTCACATTACATGTAAAACAAGCATGGTGTTTAATTGTAAAACGAACAATGAGTTTAAATATATACGAAAATGTATTCTCCCCCAAAACAGTTGTAAAACAAATAAAAGTAGGGGCTATAAAATTCATGGTAATCCTTAAAAGATTAAAGTGCTTGTGAAGGTAAATGAAAATAATTGAGCATGTATTCTCCCCCAAAACGTAATCCAAAACGTATAAAGGTAGGGGCTATGAAACTCACCGTAGTATTTAGTAGTGGATTATAGCAACAATTATTGTATGGCGAGACCACAACTTTAACGACAACCTACGAAAATATAGTGATCGGGTTTTAGAATAGATTACGATAGTAGTGTACAAGTATATGTATGTCATTGACTTGATCATGATGTTGTACATATATCTCATGTTGTGAAAATAAGTGAGGCATTCCTAAAATGGGGTTTGGCTAATAGCCTGTTATAAATAACTTCGTATTACTTATCACTTATAAGTATAAGTACTTGACGAAACAAATGTTGTATAAAAACATTCGTCATGTTTCGTCAAAACTATTGGTTGGACTTGTGGTGACGATAATGTAAGTTGTGCCCTAGTGATAATTATCTATGTGATAAGGGTCACTTTTATAAGTTGTCGGGTTTAGATGACAAGTTAAATGTATAGTCAATCTTAAAAAAAATAGGTTTTCGGGTTGTTGGACACAAACTTGACATATAGCTATACTTAAAATTTGAAGGCAATGACCAAGGTCATAGACTTGGCTATGTATTGACTAAAAGTCCTTAAGACAAGGTCCATGGCTGTTTTAAAGCCATACTTGGGCTACATGTTGGTCTCAAGTGATCCAAAATACTAATAGGCTTTTTAGGTCATGGTAAATCTTGAGTCTAAAACAGGTCCAGTTAACTTTTAAGTTCTACAGCCTTCATTATTCACTTTTATGAGGCGTGCAAGCTGACTTTTGAAGAAAAAAGTCATTCTGAGCAACTTTTGTGTTTTACATTTTTAGTGAATCGGACCATAAGAGGGTCAAAATCACACTTTAAGTTCTGATCAGTACACTATTTCAATCAGCACTAGTTTTTCTTATGTAAATCTTATTTTAACCATAACTTTTGATCTACAAAACCTTTTTGAGTGATTCAAAAGCCCAAATTCTTATCTTTTCTTCCTCTATCAGATTCTCTAAATTATTTCTACCACAACACTTCATAATCTGGTGTCAAACCTCTAACAAAATCACTAGTTATTTACTAGTTGATTCAAACAATATCTTAACAATCCTAACCTAAGTTTTGGCTTGAGATTAGCCATGTACAACATCAAATCAAGTTCTTACAACATACACAACTTGTACAAAATATGAGAAATACAAAAATTAAAGGAAGAACATAAGGATTTAACCAAAATCTTACAAAGATAGGTTGGAAGAATTTTCAAGAACACAAGAACACTACCCTAATCTTCAAACTTTCTACCACCTTATTTCTTGCAAACTCTTGCAATCTTGATCTTGATACTTCAAGAATCACTTCACTTCAGCCCCTAATTTACTTGTGTAAATCTTGATCTAGTTTAGAAATCACAAAAACTCTACTTGGACTATGTAGTAATCATCTAGGTTACAAATTGTAACTTGAATCAAAAGGGATCATGGTGATGAAGGAGGTGAGAGTGGCGGCATCAAAGAGAGGAGAGGGAGAGTTTTTGATGAAAAATGCATGTAAAATGTATGAGTGAAGAGTTTAAGTGTTAGGGTGTTTGATGAGTTAAACCAAAACAAGCCATGTGGCTTTGTTGCTAAGCATTAGACGCCACCTCATGGGATGAGGTGGTGTGTTGTTGATTTTTGTGATAGTTTTGAGTATTTGAGGTATATTTTGGTCCCGGTAATTACTAATGTTAAGCCCTTAAATCTCAAAACTTAAAACCGGGCAACGAGTAAAAATGTAATACTTAATAAAATGTTAAAACTTATCAAAATATACCAACTAAGTATATTACATGTGTGATAAGTCTAATGGAGTGTGCTTATGTTGTTGAAACCTAATAACATAGGTGTGAGCACGCGCGTTACGTAAGAAATAAAATACTCACGTAAAAATGATGAAATGACAATAGTTGATACAAAATATGACTATTGGTAAAATATGAGCATTTTGAACACAAAGACTTATTCTAGTCTTGTGTCGGACATGAGGAAAGTTTACACGATTTAACTTATGAGATTACTTATAAAAGTAATTAAAATAATATAATGAAATATAAATATTAAAGTATAGACCTGAAATGTGCGAGGTGCTACACGTAAACCTAGTTTACGAAAGGATGAACGATAACCATGAATAGTGATTTTACCTCCGAGAATGAATAGTATTTCGTGAATAGTAAAATTTCCCGAGATAAATAGTGAAATTTTGGAGCTTGAAAAGGACCTGAAATTACGAGTTGTGACAATTACCTTCTTGGTTTCCAGCTCATAGTAATTGTTGCCTCTAACACAAGTGTTAGATTCACTTTTACTAGTTTCTCTTTCTATCAAATGTCCTTAGACTTGCTCATTATACTTTAAAGTATAAAATGATAGAAAGTGAGTTGAATCAGTTACTATCTGATCAACTAAGTCATCAATTCAATGTGAAACATCATAATCAAGCTTCAAGAAAGAAGTTTTAAGGAGGTTTGAAATTCCCAAACTCTTTCTATCATAAACCTATTATGTCAGCAACTGATATTATCATTCTGCTGATTTCATTTCACTTGAAACTTCCTTTGTGTTCACATGTCCATACCTGAAATTGTTAGTCTAAACCAAAAGAACAATGTACAAAGTACTTGTCTTGTATTAGAATAATCATAGGACTAACTGTATGAATAATACAATTTAAATTTATACTAGCAGCACAAACTTTTGTACTAACAGTAGTATCTTATAAAGCCAGCAGCACAAACAAAAATTTATATACAAAAACCACACAGATTAAAAAGTTTAAGGATTAAGCATTCCAATACTTGCTACCAAGTACTGAAACCTTCCAACATCAAAAGCTTTTGTTAGCAGATCTGCAAAGTTATGTTCTTAAGCAATTTTAAGAACTTGAATTAATTTTTTCTCATTGCAGTCTCTTATAAAGTGATGTCTAATTTCAATGTGTTTTGTTTTAGAATGTTGCACTGGGTTTTTAATTATGCAAATAGTACTACTATTATCAATATGAATGACAGTGTTCATAAAATTGTACCCATAGTCAAGAAGTTGGTTTTGAAGCCATAGAACTTGAGCACAGCAACTTGCAGCAGCTACATATTCAGCTTCAGTTGTTGAAGTAGCCACAATTGTTTGCTTCTTACACTGCCATGAGATAAGTCTACACCCAAGGAATTGACATCCTCCAGTTGTTGACTTTCTGTCCAAGCTAGCACCAGCATAATCACTATCTGAGAACGCTATCAAGTCAAAAGGTGACTCTCTAGAATACCATAGTGCCAACCTAGGTTGACCCTTGAGATATCTAAAAATTCTCTTGACTACTGTTAAATGAGAAACCTTTGGAGTTACTTGAAATCTTGCACAAGCAAAAACAGAGAACATGATGTCAGGTCTTGATGATGTAAGATACATCAAATATCCTATCATAGATCTGTATGTGTGTACATCCACATTTTCTCCATCTAAGTCTTTAGGAAGTGGCTTCTCAGAGTCCATTGGTGTGCTTGCCATCTTTAATCAATAAAAAAGTTGAACTTCCTTAGTATCTCAGCAACATATTTATCTTGACTAATAAATATGCCTTCATATGACTGTTTAACTTGCAAACCCAAAAAGAATGTAAGTTCCCCCATGGAACTCATCTGAAACTTATGATGCATAAGCTTCTCAAATTCCAAACACATCTCCTTCCTTGTAGATCCAAAGATAATGTCATCCACATACACCTGCACTAACAGAAGATCCTTCTAGTGCTGTTTGATGAATATTGTCTGATCAATCTTCCCTCTTTGAAATCTATTCTCTATTAAGTAGGAAGCCAGTGTTTCATACCATGCTCTAGGTGTCTGATGAAGGCCATAAAGAGCCTTAACTACTCTGTACACTTTTTCTGGATGGTCAGGATCAATGAACCCTGGAGGTTGTAAGACATACACCTCTTCTTCAATAGTACCATATAAAAATGCACTCTTGACATCCATTTGATAAACTGTGAAGCCTAAAAATGAAGCATAAGCTAAGAAAAGCCTAATTGCCTCAAGTCTTGCTACTGTAGCAAAAACCTCATCATAGTCTATATCTTCTTGTTGTGTGTACCCTTGGGCTACTAATCTAGCCTTGTTCCTAATCACTATTCCCCTTTCATCCCTTTTATTCTTGAAAACCCATCGAGTGCCAATTACCTTTGCATTCTTAGGTAAATCAACTAGCACCCATACCTTCTGAATCTTGAACTGAAGAATCTCCTCTTGCATAGCTTCTACCCAGCTTGAATCATCTAAGGCTTTCAGAATGTTCTTTGGTTCATCTTGTGAGAGAAAACATACAAACAAGCAAGAGTTTGAAAACTCATGCTGCTTTGAAGCATAAAGGGCATCAAGAAGCCCTTGTTGGTCTGAAGACATCAGTTGTTGTCTTGTCTTCACACCTGATTGTACATCTCCAATCACATTTTCTAGGGAGTGGACTTTGTGAATCCTTGTGTGTGGGGTTGAAGGAACTTGATAGTTAGGTGTGATATTGCTCAAATCCACCTCTTTATCTGAGAAATCTACTTCATTTGAGTCTGAAGGGCCAGCAGTAGAATCATTTGGCCTAGCAGTAGAATGCTCTGTCTCAGCAGTACTATCATCAGCAGAAACATTTTGTTGTTCCTTTGTTCCATCTTCCTTGTGTTCATCTTCAACATCTTCTTTAGCTTTACCAGAAGAAGATTCATCATTTGTTGAAGTTGAAGCCACACTGGTACTTATTGGCATCCATATATGATCTTGATTTGTCTCCTTGTCTAACCCTGCCTTATTTGTTGTTTGTGAACCTGAAAAATCATTAGTTTCTGCAACAACAGGCACATAATTCATAGAATGGGTTAATGACTCTAGATCAAAAAGCCAATTAGGACCTTCACCTACTACATTGGATTTATGCTCTAAAAATTCCACATGTAGGTTTTCCTCTACTTTCTTAGTTCTTAAGTTGTATACTCTAAATGCTTTACTATTGAGAGAATATCCAACTAAGAAACCTTCATCTGCTTTACCATCAAATTTTCCTAAATGGTCTAAGGTATTGAGAATTGTCACATGACATCCAAAAGGTCTAAGAAATCCTATTGCAGGAGTTCTACCTCTAAAAAGTTCATATGATGTCTTATTGTGAGGCTTAACAACTAAAACTCTATTCTGGACATAGCAAGCAGTGTTGACTGCTTCAGCCCAAAAAGTTATAGGTAGCTTAGAATCAGCTAACATAGTTCTAGCAGCTTCTATTAGTGTTCTATTTTTCCTTTCAGCAACTCCATTTTGTTGTGGAGTTCTAGCAACACTAAACTCTCTCCTAATACCTTTTTCTTTGCAGAAGTCATCCATAACTCTATTTTTGAACTCTGTCCCATTATCACATCTAATGACTTTTACTCTTTTGCTTACTAGGTTTTCTATCTCTGTAATGAAAGTCTTAAGGATGCTAGGTGTCTCATCCTTAGTAGCTAAAAAGAAAACCCATGTAAATCTACTATAGTCATCAGTAATAACTAGACAATATCTCTTATGTTGCATACTTCTAACATTTGTAGGACCAAATAAGTCCATATGAAGCATAAACAATGATTGATTGATAGAGTTAAAAATCTTGGGCTTACAAGTGGCTTTGTGTTGTTTGCCTTTAAGACAAGCAATGCATGTTTGATCATTTTCAAATCGTTTTTGAGGTAAAGCTCTTACCAAACCATTCTTAACAATCTGATTTATGGTTTTGAAATTAATATGACCAAGCCTCCTATGCCATAATATTGATTCATCCAATGTGACCTTTGCAACAAGACAAGTTAAAGCCTTTTTAAGAACAATGTTCTTCATGTCTACACTGTACATATTGCCCTTTCTAGGAATTTTAAGAAGCACTTGACTTTCATCAGGCAATTTAAAATCAGGAGAAAGCACAAGACATTCAGTGTCACAGAAAAGAACTTTGTTCTTTTTATCACACATTTGTGAGACACTAAAAAGATTATAATTTAGCTCTTTTACATAGTACACATCTTCAAAATCTAAATTTCCAGTTTTAATTGTACCTTTACCGGAAATTTTGCCACCAACACCTCCTCCAAAGGTAACATAGCCACCATCTAATGTTTGAAAATTAGAAAGATAGGACTTGTTGCCTGTCATGTGCCTTGAACATCCACTATCTGAGTATCCTTGATCCTCTTGTTTATCAATTGAATGTTCCTGCACAGTAATAAGGAGTATTAGTTTCCTTTGGGGACCCAAGCCATTACTGACTTGGATCTGCCTCTTGCATCAAAGAAATTTAATCTCTTAAGAACAGTTGATGCAACATTGGATTTAAGAATCCAATATGCTGAGGCCTTAACAACATTTGCCCTGTTTTCCCTAGCAGTAGTATGAACCACATGCTTAGCAGCAGAAACTGCTAGCTTTGTAGTTGTACCCTTTGGTTTCCAAACTTGTTTTTGGACCACTGCTCTTGTTTTAATGGGCCTTTGAACAGTCTTTGATGCATTTTTATAAAAAGATTTTGCATATTTAACTGTTGGTCTTGGGTTAACGGTCATGAATGGTCTAGCAGCAGAAACTGCTTTTGTAACTGCTCTGGGTTTTGTTCTCTTAGACTTAGAGTGAAAGTGAGTTTGAGGAGTTTGCCTTTTGAAATCCACCCTATTGTTTTCATACCCAGATACCCATTTGATACAGAAAGCTATAAGATGATCAAATCTACCACATGTGTAACAAGCTTTATTATAAAAGAAAAAGTCATCACCTAATTGATTAGACTTGAGGCCATTCCAATTTCTTTGGTTACCTCTGGGCTTGCTAGTGGATCTATATTGTTCACAATATTTAACTGGTTGCCTAACATATTTAATGTTTGATTTAGGCTTAACAGTATCCTTTTTGATCACTTTAGGAACCCTTGTTCCTGCTTTCTTAACTACTTTAGGTTTAGACATAACCTGTTCATCTTCATCATCATCAGATATCCAGTCTTCAATGACTACTCTATCTGATTTTCTATCAGAGGACACCTTGTCCTCAGAAAGTGAAGTTTTACTTAAACTTTCACTAACTTTCTTAGGCTCATCAACAACTAGCTTTGTTTTTGGTTGAACACCATATTGTAGCTCAGGTTGTTGAAATTCATGGACACCTGAATTTTCTAGGTCAATCCCTGGGGGTTTAGGGATACCTCTATATGGAGGTGGGACACTCTTATATCCTACTCCTGACTTAGCTCTATTAATCACTTGACATTCTATCATGTTGGTGACACCTCTAGAAGCATGTTCTAGTGTTTGTGTAGTCAAGTGAATGTTTCCATTTTCCTTTTTGACCCTATCAAAAGCCTCTCTCAAAAGCTTAATTTCAGCATCTCTAAAGAATATGTCTTGTCTTAGAAGAGCTTTGTCATCAGAAAAAGCAAGTTCATTTTCTTTGTAGTATAAGATCTGCTTTTCTGTTGATTCTAAACCACACTTATAATTAATGTAGTTTTGATGAGTTTTGCTTAGCTCTTTCTTTTGTTCATCATAATGTTTGATTAAAGTTTGTAATTCTTTAAGAGCAGTACAAGCATTTGAACAAGCTTTATGAGATTGTACCTCAGTAGTAGAAAAAGCCATGAGTGCCATCTGTGAAGAATCTTCTTCTTCATCAGCCATGAAACTCCAATCAAAACCTAGCCCATCAATAGCTACCATAGCTTTTGAGTTTGGCTCAGAAACCTCCCTTGTTTTGGATGTGCTTCCAAAACCTGTATTCTTGCTATCCTGCTGCCTTGGCCTTCTACATTCTCTTGAGAAGTGACCCATCATGTGGCAGTTATAGCACTCTATCTTTACTTGTCAAAACCAGCAGTATCAGTATTGCTGATTAAGAGCTTCTTCCCCGTCCTTTGATAGAACTTCTTGGCTCTCATGCTAAGAAGAGAAATTTGCCATTTTAGGTCCATTTCCTCCAGATCATCATCATTGATCTCTTGGAGGTCATCATAAGTGAGCATGGACCCATCATTTCAACTTGTAAGAAATGCACAACAAGTCTTTTCATCTAAAATACCCATGGTACTTGCTTGATGAACCAGCAGCACCAACACCATCAACAACTTTCACCTCTTCACTAGATTTTAAGGTACTAGGAGTTGACATAAATGCCATGTTCCCAGTATTAGAACTAGTACCTCCATTCTTCTTCAAATCTTGCTCCACAATCTTAAAGTTGCTATACAAATCTATCAGCTTCATTGTATCAAGGTCTGGCTTGTTCTTCCAGACAACAACATGCATAGCCCACTCTTCTGGTAAGCTTCTCAGAAATTTTGAGTTCAAATCTTCTTGAGGTATTTCAACCCCAAGAATAGCAAGTTGGCTCACAATATTCTGAAGCCTATTAAACATATGGTCAAGAGATTCATTGTTTGTAGAGGAGAAGTTTTCAAACTGCTGCTTGAGCAGTGTCTTGTGGGTTTTCTTGGTGGCATCATTTCCACCATATCTGGAAACAATAGCTTCAAATAATGACTTGGCATCTTTGAACTTGCTGAAGTTTAAAAGTTGATCATTGGGAATGGTCATCATCAGCATGCTTCTTGCCTTTAAGTAATTTTTCTTCTTTATTCTATCTTCTGCAGATGTTGGGTGTGTCTGCAGAGTTGTCACCACTTTGCCGTCCACTGTTGATGTAATGGTGGTAGGCTGGTAAGAGTTTCCATCTTCAATGATATCCCAAAGTGCATAGTCTTGCACTTGGAAATATTTCTCTATCCTCAGCCTCCACATCTCAAACTCATTCTGTTTGAGCATGGGTAGTTTTGCAGCAACATTGGTCTGAATAGATTCAACGTCCATTTCTTCTTCTTCTTCTTCTAAATCAACTATATCAGCCTGGCGCTCTGATACCAATTGAGAGGATTCGATACACTGGAAGGTGGTTAAACCATTGTTGCTTTGTGTATACGATATGTTGAGTTAATATGATCAAGTATGCGGAATCTACTTAATCACACTTAGAAGGTTATTTGTGTTATGGAAATGGAACAGTTATGCTTGTGTATATTGAACAAAGAACATGCAATGTTATCACCAAACGATTCAATATTATTCAAGATAATACGAGTGATCTTCACTATCACTAGGGTTACAAAACCTTGAATCTTATGTTTCTATGACTTGTGATATTGTTGTGTTTGTTCTATGTTCTTAACAGTTATTTTCTAAGCACTTAATAATTCACACTATTAGACTCTTAATATCTAGTCTAAGATTTCTCTTTTATAGTCCAAGAGAGATCTTTACAATATTGTCAAGTCTAATCGAACACATGCTTTGAGAGTGTCAGTCATTAAGATACAACATGTATCTATGTTTACAACTTGTTCTGAGAATATAACATAATGACTGATCACATGGGGTAAGATATTATCTACCGTGTATTTTGACTTTAATACACATAATATCTTTGAATACTTATCTACTCAGCAGCAGAATCACTTGATAGTTATCCACTTAGCAGTAGAAAGTTCTTCACCAGCAGCAGAATCATTCAGCGGTAGAATGTTTAACGCTAGCAGCAAAATCAAATGCTCTAGCAGTAGAATGATACTTAAGAGTATTTCTTGAGCAGAACCCGATATTAATCTTCTTGAATATTTAATTTCCAACAATATATATATGGTGTTTTTATCTTCAATTTCTTGTTGAGATTTATAACCAATTAGTTTGTTCATGATAAAAATTTGTTTAAAACATAGCCATTAGTTAAGAGATTATTGTGGTTATAATTTTTTGGTTAACATGTACAAAGTGATAAACTAAGTATATGCAACTTGAGCTAACATCATGACATAAAGAGTATGAAATTTATCAAGATCAAGATTAGTTACTAAGGGAGATTAAGGTGATGAGAAGACAATATACTTGATTAACCCAAGATTAGTGTTTCCAAAAACCCTTACTAGAATATCCTAATGATACATGATCTTAACCAAACAATCTCTTTTCTTTCCTTGCTCCCTTATGTGTGTCGACTTGTATGTGTGAGATGAGAGGTGATATTTTTTTTTCTTCTTCTAACTAGTTACTAATGCATACATGGTCATATATTTACTAAAGGGTTTTCAAACTAGAAATAGTGAGTCAAGGATTATCATTGGCTATGTTATTCATGGTTAGGTCAATTGGGGGGCTAGGGGGACCATTTGTAGTCAAGCCACCATTTGAACTACAACTCCATGTTTCAAGGATTGTGTCTTGCATTTTTTGTGAGTGAGGATATTGGCTAGTAAATATTATAGGACAAGAGGGGGGCGGAATCATGGGTAAAAATGGGAGTAGAAGAGTTAAGTTGGTGCAAAAGTGTATATATTGTATGTATTTGGTATTAAAAATAGGTATTGGTTATCGGTTTGGTGATTAACATAAATTATACGTAATTAAACGTAAGAAATAAAGAATTTACATTAGGCGTAAGGAAATATTTTTGAAACTTTGGTAATAATTTATGAAGTATAAAAATGCGTTAGAAATAATCGTTAGGAGTATTGGGTATATCGGGTGTTTAATTTAAATTGTGAGTAGCGTTTGTTGAATTAACAATCGTAAGTAAATAAATAAAAAGGAAATTGTTTTAGGATTTAAAATTTTGAACCGGAGTAGGAGCAAGGTACTGGAACGTTATGACTTAAAATAGCCTAAGTCCTAGTGAACTTGAAAGATATTTTCAATTTTACGTTGATTCGAGTAAAAAATTATACGTAAATTGTATTTTTGTAAATTTCAAAGTAATGACTTAGAGTTTAGAATTAAATGTTGACGTGGAAGATTTTGGGTTGTTATACAAGAAGTAATCGAAAATATAATGTGAATATCACTTGTGTTTATGTAATAAAATAGGCCACAAGGCCCAACTGCTTTTAAGAGTGTGTTTGATTTAGTAAGAATTTATAATTACTTGTATTAATAAATCTTATAGGTATTAATAACTAACTAACGCGAGTAATGTTCTGTCATTGGTAAATGTGTTATGTTTTGGGCATTGTGGGAAATGATAATAGATACTTACCTTGGACATTGACTTGACATTATTGGATTTATATCAAATTACTATTATAACAATTGGACATATATCGAACTCGAATAATTGGACAAATTATTAGACTAATACCGGATCGAAAATGCTAAACTAAAAATTATTTAACTAATAACAAACTGTCAAACTTGATAACTAATATATGTTCTAAACAATGGATTCAATATTTAATATTGATTATTCTCGTTATAAACTTGTCGGGAAATATTGCTTTGAGGAAATTGATTTCTATTTAAGTCGCAACGACTTGTGAAAGTGTATAAATGGACATGTCATGCCGAAATTTATAAAACTCTCTAGACTTATACTTTGATTTCGAAAAACCTTCTATCTTATAAAACCCGACTATAATCGAAACTTGTAGTTTTATTAACATGAAAACATTTACCATGTGATATACTAATTTAAGATTTCTTTTAAAACTTAAATTACCTTTCAAAAACTTTATTGATTATTTTCAAACTATTTGGGATTATTGGGTAAACACAGAAACGTATTAATTAACTTATTTTGTTGACATTTTCCTTTGTCACTGTCTTCCTTGACTTCGTTTGTCATTCCTTTCTCGACTCAAGTTCTCGTCCGTACTTTTCTCGACTGTGTCGGTTTTTCTATTCCTATTTGGCGTGAGTATTCTTGAGTCTATGTTTTCTTACCACCACACAAAATGTTAACACTAAACTTTTTACAAACTTTGATACGAGTAATCCACGAAAACTAAGACGCTTGTCTTTTGAAAACTCTTTTACTTTACGAGACGTATTCTGAGAGAACTATATATATATTAGGTTGTGCCGATCCAGCACCATTGTGCCTGTACCCTCGATATCGTTGTCTTTTTCTCTTGATGCCAGTTGTGACCATTGTGATATTTTGCGTTGCTGCATGTTAAGGTGAGTTCATGGCCACTACCTTTACTTGTTTTATAACTGCTTTGGGGGAGAATACATGCTCATTTTTAATTAAACTCAATGACTGTTTATTTGGAATATGCAAACTAGATTTGACTGTTTGGCTGAAATACTAGATTGTTTACACGAATGCGTTATATGTATACATGACACACACATTGACCAGGTGTACTGGACAGGATCGGGCGTAACGGTCACATTACCGGGCGTAATGGTCACATTTCCGGGCGTAACGGACACACTACCAGGTGTACTGGTCATTACGAGCGTACCGATTAACCAAATATTATAAACTAGTGTTCCACATTTACGAATATTTAAACCTATGAACTCACCAACCTCGTGTTGACACTTTAGCATGTATTTTCAGGTGTAAAGTGATAGCGTACTATTGGAGGCTTTGGCATGGCATGGCATGGCATGGTCATAGACAACTATAATAGATATATATATGTTGGGACCGCTTTATTATTATGGGCTTGTTTTCTACACTATATTTTGAATGATGTAAACTTAATGTTATTGGTAATGAAATTTTCTTCTAAACGGTTAAGGTAAAACCGTTCTTTGTACCTAGTGTTGTGATACCAATTGAGTAGCACCCCAGTGACATGTATGCTTCCGCTAAACCATATTTTGGGGGGTGTTACAATTAATCACTTACAAGTGAACGTGAATATAGTGAATAGATCTATTGGAGGTTGACGACCCATTTGTACTAGCCTGATAGATAGCTATAGTGCTAGCCGGATTGATAGACAAATGCACTTTATTTGAGACTAAATAGGAAGTTGACAAGCTCCTACCCGAGGGCATCATTACTACATTTAATTATGTTAGTAATTTACATCACTCTTGTGATGTCCTACTGTTAAGGTTTGCGTGTCATAAGGCTTAGGGCAATATACTGTACTGCAATATTATTGTTTTACCACTACTTAACTTTTGTTCAACCAACTTATTATTATGCAAACACTATGGATTCACTCAACCTTTGTGTTGACTTTTTTTAGCATGTTTATCTCAGGTCCATAATGAACGAGGATGGCATGGAGGGGCACGGATACTGATAGAAGGCTAAAATCTAATTATCATTTGAAACTTATTAACAAACTGTAAAACTACTGGGACCTCATTTTGTAAACTCTGATATTTATAAAAATTCAAATGATAAATATTTCAAAACGACTCAATTAGAGATCGTTTTCTATTATTATAACTGTTGGGCCATCAAGTAACACCCAGCTTGAATACCGCTGCGTATCCCGAAATTGGAGGTGTTACATTGCAAGTATCCCATAATTCAGCCATATTTTCATCAGTCAAAGATCTAGAAACAGTACCTTTAACAAACCCTAACTTCCTCTTCGTTGACAGACCAATTTAAATTGCACGACGCCAAGCCCTATAATTCTGTGAACCTACAAGCGTCTCTTGTACAGTAAATGATCCTGGCCCATCAGAAGGATGCAAATACAACGGATTTTGAAACACAACAAGTTGAGACATAGAATCAGTTAAATTAGTAGTCGAATTAGAAGCAGACATCTTGAATTACAAAAATCCCCAATTTCAAGTGAAAACCCTAATTTTCAGAAAGTAAACCCTAATTCATGTATCAAGAAAATTATGCGGAAACCAAACAAGAAACGAATCAATTACACACTAGAAACACACTAGCAGATTGTGTAATGATCAACAGTTTAAAACACTATTGATGTTATACGCTCTGATACTATGTAAACAACAATGGTGATCAAGAATGAAAGGGAGAAAAACACTGATGAGAGGGAAAGATTAATTTGTTTATTGATTTAAAATGATGCCATTACAAGAGTATATATACAAGTATATTGCATTCTAGTCCCTATACTATACATATTTACATACTAAGACCTTAAACCTTTTCCTTCCCTTTTACCAATCCCAGCTAGAGATCGACCACTACAATCTATAAGTCAAAATGTGACTCTTTGGCTTAGTATATAAGCTAAATCGGCACACGTTGATGAAAAGTTCAGCAAATCAAAATGACGTCATATAACATATTTAATTACGAAATAAAATCTTCTTTAATGATACAGTCGTTGTTGCTTACTCTTGGTTAACACAAATGTGCTACATTACATATCCTTTTCTCATTCCTTATGCAACACATAACAATCTTGTTCTCTCGTTACTCAACAATAACTTCTATATAATGGGAATCGGTCTTTACTCCTCAATTATGGCAATCGAATATCTCTCCTCAATCACCACAATTCTCCTTTATTCTTGGCCTGATTTATAGAGCTTGATTATAGGTTGAATTCTTGTTTTGTTTTGTATTTATATTCTACATCTTCTTCTTTTGTAATCATTCACTCAACTGAAGATTGTCTCTAATTAGCATTATCATAATGAAAATTATTATGGTATCAGAGAAATCTTAAAAACAAAAAAAAAAAAAAAAAAAAAAAAAAAAAAAAAAAAAAAAAACGTACAACAAACCAAAGAATCAAATGGCAGGCGATGAAGGTATGGGAAGCAAAACCAATGAGCAAACCGTGAGTCATGATTCACCGTATTACCTTCATCCCTCCGATTATCCCACACAAATGCATGTTAATGACGTGTTAACCGATAGCAATTACATCGATTGGTCACATGAGATGAAGAATTTCTTGTTAGCCAAGAAAAAGATCGGCTTCGTAGACGGGTCGATCAAGAAACCAGAAGAAGAATCATTCGATTATATGGCATGGATGAGGTGTGATGCAATGATTAAAGGCTGGCTAAACATAGCCATGGAGAAAGAGATTAGAACCAGCGTGAAGTATGCTTCCACTTCACAAGAAATGTAGACCGATTTGAAAGAACGGTTTGGCTAAGAAAGCGCTCCCCGAGCCTATGAGTTGAAGCAGTTGTTGACAAGCACCAAGCAAGATGGGATGTCCGTTTTGGCATACTACACCAAGCTCCGTGTTTCTGGGATGAAATTCAATCAGCTTTGCCTATTCCGAAATGCAGTTGTAATGGTTGTGATTGTAGAATAGGAAAGAAGCTTGTTGACATGAAGGATAAGGAAAGACTTTATGAATTTTTATTGGGTCTGGATGCTGAATACGGTACCATTCAAACCCAGATTTTGGCGATGCAGCCCATCCCATCTCTTGTTGCTGCTTATCACTTGGTTGCTGATGATGAACAACAAAGAAGCATCACAGGAACGAAGAAGGTGGTTAACGAGGCTTCGGCCTTTTTCAGTCACACGTTTCCGAGAAACAAACTCACAAACCGAAACCTAAGCAAACCTCCGGTGAACCCGATGTGAACCGATGTACCTTCTGTGGCAAAGACGGTCATTTCAAAGACGGTTGTTTCAAACGTATCGGGTATCCCGATTGGTGGCCAGGTAAGGGCAAGCAAGAGAGACCGAAGCCAAAGGCGGCTCTTGCAAAAGTTGAAGAAAGCCCGATACCGGGAATGACCGTTACCCAGTACCAACAATTCATCCAGTTCTTTGGAAAGAAAGAAGGCGTGGACAAAGAAGACACTGCACCTATGGCTAATATGGCAGGTAACATCGGCGAGGAAGGTAAATGGATTGTCGATTCGGGTGCAACGGAACATATAACATATAATGATGCCATACTTAAAAACAAAAGAAAAGGGAGATATGAACCACCCGTCACTATACCAAATGGTGAAGCCATAGCCGTAGAGGGTAGAGGAGATTACACTCTACCTAACAGAATGACGATTAATGAAGTTCTTAATGTTCCCAATTTTAAATGCAATTTACTGTCTGTTAGTAGACTTTCACAAGACTTACAATGTGCCATAACATTCTTCCCTAAATTTTGTGTTATGCAGGGCTTACGTTCGAGGACATTGATTGGAGTGGGTGATTGTCAAGGTGGTCTATACAGGTTGGGAATGGTGGGAGCCAAGAGACAAGCAATGATGACTACTTACAGCACATGGCATAAGAGATTGGGCCACCCATCCAGCTCTAAAGTTCCTTATTTCCATTTTCTTAAAAATGTTTCCATGAACTCTAAAGATTTTTGTGATTCTTGTGTTAAAGCCAAGTTTACAAGGTTACCATTTCCCGTTAGTACCACAAAAACCTATGCATTCTTCCCCGAATCGGATTTTTTGAGGAACGTATCGAGAGAGAATTTGATTTGGTTAGACAATGTGTGGTTGGTAAACAAGGATCGGTTTTTTCGCAAGGTACGGAATGTATCGTCAAATATTCAATATGATTCCACAAGATCTAGTTTCGTTCAAGTAAGGGATTCTAGCCAATTGAAAGGATCTTCTGATCAATCCAGAGATCATTTTGATTCCATGTTTCGACCTTATACACTGTCATGTATGGGGCAAATACCGAACACCCTCCCTCACACGCGCAAGCTATTTTTTGACCATCGTAGATGATTTTAGTCGTGCCGTTTGGGTGTTTCTCCTTAAATATAAGGATGAGGCAAGCACGTGTCTTATATATTTTCACAAAATGGTCCAAACTCAATTCGAGAAAAACATTAAAAGTGTAAGGTGTGACAATGGAGGAGAGTTCACATCGAACCGCATGCTCGAATTTTATGCAAGTGAGGGTATCATCCTTGAAACAACTTGCCCCCATACACTACAACAAAATAGTGTGGTTGAGCAGAAGCACCGGCACTTGTTAGAGACGGCGCGAGCATTGAGATTTGAAGCAAAATTGCCAACAAGGTTTTGGGGCGAGTGTGTTCTAACGGCCACCCATGTCATTAACCGAATGCCTTCCGCCGTCATTAACAACAAAACACCTTATGAGGTGTTGTACAACCAAGAACCCGATTATGACTTCATGAGGGTCTTTGGTTGTCTCGCTTATTACAAAAACACCAAAACCAAAGGAGACAAGCTCGAAGTGAGAGGGAGACCGGGAATCTTCTTGGGTTACCCACCAATAACAAAGGGATAAAAAATATATGATACCCAACATCACAAAATTATCATCTCAAGAGATGTCAAATTCTTCGAAGACATCTTCCCATTTGCAAATCATAAGTTTGAAAAGGAAGAAATCTTTGTCCCACCACCAAAGTGGGATTACCATGAAGAAATAAATGAAGAGAAAATCACATCCCATGAAGAAACTGTAACAAACCAAAGCCCCCTTGATCATTCTTGGGACGTTGAGCCCATTTCCAATACCAACCAACCCGAAGCTCAACAACCCAAGACACCTCCACATGTCATTGAGCCCACTTCCGATTCCGAGCCCCCACCAAGCCCTCCTCCGAGTTATGTCGAGCCAATTTTGAAGCTGGTCCAGAAAACATTGAGGAAGAAATTGGGCTCAATCCTGAACACATGAATGAGCCCAGACCGAAACGGGTCAGGATCCGACCACAGCACCTCAAAGACTTCGATGTTCAACTCCCACCATCTATAGACCACACGCAACCCACTTCAAATCAGGAGTCCTTGACAGTACACCCTTTAGCACATTATATTTCATATGAAAAGTTTAATAATACGCATAAAGCTTTCTTGTCGGCCATTACCTCGGGTAATGAGCCAAAACACTATAAACAGGCAGTACAAAACCCACATTATGTAGAAGCTATGAAGCGAGAGATTAAAGCTCTTGAAGAAAACAAGACTTGGGTTCTTGAAAGTTTGCCGGAAGGTATACGAGCGATCGACTCGAAGTGGGTGTACAAAATCAAGTACAAGCCAAATGGGGACGTGCAAAGATACAAAGCGCGGCTCGTTGCTAAAGGTTTTACACAGATGGAAGGGGTAGATTTCCACGAAACTTTTGCTCCGGTGGCAAAATTGGTGACGGTTCAAACACTTCTAACCGTGGCTGTCAAACGAAGTTGGCATATGCATCAACTTGATGTAAACAATGCCTTCTTACATGGTGATTTGCACGAAGATGTCTACATGAAAATACCTCAAGAGTTTGCTAAACCAGGTGATAATAGAGTTTGTAAGCTAAAGAAATCGCTTTACGGTCTTAAACAAGCATCAGGGAATTGGTATCAAAAGTTTACCAACTCGCTCATAGGAATCGGTTTTAAGCAAACAGGGGTAGACCACTCTTTATTTACCTTTAAAAGTGAGGGTGTTTTTCTTGCTACTCTAATTTATGTAGATGATGTTATTGTTATTGGAAATGACTTGAAAAGAATTGAAGAAGTCAAGGTTTTCCTCAACAACAGGTTCATCATTAAAGACCTTCTTTCTTGGAATTGAAGTAGCTCGAATAAAGGAAGGAATGGTTCTCAGTCAACGAAAATACACCCTTGACATCCTAGAGGAAACAGGCATGACCAATTGTCGACCAACTCCATTTCCAATGGAACAGAACTTGAAACTCGACAAATGTGATGAGGGGCACGGATTGATGCACATTAGTACAGAAGAATGGTTGGGAAACTTCTTTATCTACAAGCTGCAAGACCCGACATTACTTATGCAGTTAATGTCTTGAGTCAATTTGTCAGCGGCCCAAGACAAAGTCACATGGAAGCTGCTAATCGTGTTCTACGATACCTCAAAGCCACCCCGGGGCAAGGAATTCTCATACCCAAAGAAGGAGGGACTAATCTCACAGCATATTGTGACTCGGATTGGCTAGGATGCCCTTTCACCCGCAGGTCTAGGACCGGCTACCTTTTACTCTTGCGAGGGACTCCCGTATCATGGCGATCTAAGAAGCAACCCGTTGTCTCGCGATCATCGGCGGAAGATGAATATCGAGCAATGGCACATGCAGTGAGTGAAATTCTATGGATGCGATGGCTACTTGAGACACTCGAAATGCCTCCCACCGGACCCACTCCTTTATTTTGTGATAACCAAGCGGCACGTCACATAGCTAACAATCCCGTGTTTCATGAACGCACAAAACATGTCGAGATGGATTGTCATTTTGTCAAAGAGCGCGTTGAGTCAAAAGAAATATACCCCGAGAAGATCGACACAAAGACACAAATTGCCGATATTCTAACGAAACCATTGGGAACTCATCAATTTCGTGCTCTACTTGACAAATTGGACACTCGGGACCTTCATGCTCCATTTGAGAGGAAGTAATGGGAATCGGTTTTTACTCCTCAATTATGGCAACCGAATATCTCTCCTCAATCACCACAATTCTCCTTTATTCTTAGCCTGATTTATAGAGCTTGATTATAGGCTGCATTCTTGTTTTGTTTTGTATTTATATTCTACATCTTCTTCTTTTGTAATCATTCACTCAATTGAAGATTGTCTCTAATTAGCATTATCATAATGAAAATTATTACTATATACCTAGTACAATATATGTCTCGCGTTCACGCTTATGCAATTTTTATTAACTTATATGACACAAAAAAGGAGTTATTCATAGTTTCACCTCTGCTATCCAAAATGTACAAACATACACTATTACCAAAATAACACATTACTGCAAACATAGAGTGATGCACATATAACCTTATGTATTTACGTTGCTTGAAATAACTTCTTCAAGGCGTTATTTTTTGCAAAGTAATTTCCTAATGAATTACTCTTTCTTGACGGCTGATCAGGTGGTGATAACACCTCCTTTTGATTGTCGACTTGATCAGAAGAGATTACTATGACCGGTTCATCACCTGATATTTCTCCTTGTTTCTGCATGTAACCCCATTTCTCTTGAAAAAGGTAGAAAAAAGCCATGAAGGAGACCTGAAATGTGAAAATAATACTCCAAACTCTAGCACTCATGGATGTTCTTTTGTGATATGCTCTTAGACCTGTGTAGGTGTTCAAAATCCCAACTAATGAAGTTGTTGTGCCAAAAATCCAGTGAAAAACATACCAGAAGGTCCTTCCTTTAGTCCCCCTGCATGCAAAGCAAAGGCGTGTTGTTATTGTTTGACATGGATTTTGGGCTGTAATTAAGAATAAAAATGCTACCTCTTAGGCCTGCAAAACCCGACCAATGTTTGCACCAGAATGGCACCGTAAAGTGCCAGACCTATTCTTTGGTGAGTGTTGTTGAATGAGTTTTCAAAGCTGATTATAGAGAGGATTGCTCCAGCAAATGCAAGAAGCACTGCAAGTATCTTGTCACACACATTAAGAAGTGAGAAAATACATATTGACACACAACAAATATATAACTTGTGCACTCTTCATCTCTTAGGAAAAAAAGTGCAAAGCTTGCTAGTTTTTTTAAACATACTGTAAAAATGTTTATGTGAATAAAAGTATAAGGTAACAAACATGTTCAAGCTATATTCCGAGAACTTATAGGCGTCAAAATTTATAAATTTTTTATAAGACATAAGATTGTGACGGCAGTCAATTTCTTCACATAAGAGGTTGATATGATGAACTTAATCCTACATTTTGAAGTTTTTTTTGGGAAAAAACAAAACTGTTTATATGAGTTAATTAATTTGTTCTCATGAGACTTTTTCCACGCTTTTGATAGTGCTGTGAAGTACTATTATTATGTGCTATGTTCTTTTTGTGAATCTGGACAATCATTATCATCTCTGTTTATTAGTTTTCATATCATTCTGGTGACTTTAAGTGTTTTCAAAGTATATATGGAGTTGTAGGTCAATAGCTTACGCAAGTCTTGAACTTAAATTAATGAAGCACTACCTTTAAATCATGATAAATCTTTTGCCACTATAATAAATCTAGCCCGAAAATTTTTTTGTAATCTTCAAAGATTTGAACTCAAATTTCGCAATATAGAAACCAACTCACAAAGTTTTTGCAAAAGGTACGTTGCGGCAACAACTTTTTGCAAAGAGTTAACAGGTTAGAAACATTTTATTGCTTAAGAGTCCTAAAAAGATTAATGAAACTAGATTAAAGGTAATCTTGTTGATGTGGTTAGACCACGTACCTAAACTAATGGGGGTTATTCTTCATCATCACTTGTCTCTTTCTATGTTGATATTACATTTGTTTACATTCTCATTGTTGTTTTTATAATAATATAGTTATTTTAAATTTCTACCAATGCATAGCAATGATGGCATGACAAAAAGATGAAAACATTAAATGATAAAGGCATGTGATTTTAAAAAAGCATACAAAATTTATTTAAAGTGTAATGGGAAATTCTGATTTGAAATGGTTTAATAACAACAAAAAGAATATATATATGAACAAACAACAAATTAATCACCTGCAGAATAGCATGAATGTAAATAACAACTTTAAGCTTTCTAGGGCTGCATTCTTCTTTGTTAAACATTCTAATTATGAGTACTCCAAGAGGCATCAGAAATCCCATAGAAGCCCACAATAAAATCCCATGAATCTTTATTTCGTATATCACACGAGGACTCATCGTCTGCATATATATATATATATATATGAATGATCACAAAACCGGCCAACAACAGAAAAGCAAAAGTGAAATCGAAAAACATTGAGCAAATGAAAGAAGTGATAGTCGGTACCTTTTGGTGAGGAGAGTCTTGTTTAAAGTACTTGTGAGGAATGGTGAGATGGTTTTCATTGGATGAACATATAACAAATGGTAGAAGATCAAGTGCAAGAACACTTGCAGGCATAGTTGAAAGAAGCACTTTCTTATATCCATGCATTGTGGTTATACTAGCTCACCAACTGTTCAAGACTTCTTTATATGCCTGAGATTTGACAAGATCTTTCTCTCTCTCCCTCTCTTTCTAGATATGTGACTTTGTACCATACTTAACTATATTGATGAGCTTAAGACTTTTGAATGAGGTAAAAAGCAAAAGAGGAAATATTATAATCATATGAATTGTCAAAAGGTTGATCATGTTTGCCAATAGTTTATTTAAACTAGTAATGTTAATTAGATTAACTTAAAATTGTGCCTTTAAATCAAGTTAATGAACACTAGGTTGATCATAAGAAACTAATGAACTACAAATTGTTCAATTTGCAACAGCTTAAATAGACTACAAGCAGTCGATGAAATTGTCGTGGCTTTAGCTCGTTGTGCAACCTTTCAGACCGGCCTGTATTATTTATGTATATATAGCTCTGGATTAAACTTTTCTTTCTAAAGTTACTGACATTTCGTATTATATCATATTTCATTATATTGTCAATCATCTGAAATAGAAAACTTCGATCCCAATATCCTCTTCTATCTAGAAGTAAAAGTCGATCGGATATTTTGATTATATATATTGGGTTTTGAATTGGTGGCAGATCTTGCTAAAAGTAAAATCCTCTATTAAACACACTTTCGGTAAGACTTTAATCAACTATGTAAGAGTATTAAACTTTTCTATGTACCTACATTTATACATTTGTACTTGAAAAAGTTACTAAAGCCTGAAGAAATAACATATCCTGTCTCTTAGTGGAACATGTTAAACAATGATGAAAACACAAATATAAAAATAGACAGACATGGTATAGCGCAATTTTGAATGTGGTTTAGTTAGGGCCATCTCTTTCTGACACTCACCAACCATCAACCCAACTTTGTCTTTGCATTATGAACACCATTGAAAATACATATATCCTATCATGATTTTGCTTTATCCCATATATACATATATCATCAGTCAAATCCCTCATACATGTAAAGCAAAGTTAAAGAGTTTGTTTGTTTAAGTGGATGGAGCTTTTACTTTGTGCATGTAAACGTACGTGCCTACTATATATATGCTCCAAGGTTTCAATATAAGACAAATTTGATTAGTAGCTTTTAGTAGGACAAAAATGGCGAATTGCATTGAACATACGAAATATTAATTGATCTTTTTGTTTGGAAACTACTATACAGTCCATTGTTTTCAGATCAACGAGTTTAGACTCAACATAAGCGTCACGTCCAAAAACATTTCGACATTGTCAAAGTTACAGACAAGTCAATATTTTGATCGGGTAACCGTATAAAATTCTCTTAAATATTCAATAAAGCTTAAGTAGATGAAAGAAAAAAAAAAAAAAAAAAAAATCTCCCTGGTTCTACTAGTAGGAGTAACATAACACCGCCCAATATTTATTCATCGATATGCAAGCTTCCTGTTAACTTTCTATTTCTAGGTCCAAAATACAAATTTCTTACTGTCTGAATCATTAGCAAACTTAAGTTGTTTGGTATTTAATTTTTTTCTGAAAAAGGAGATTGATTGAGTGGAAGTGGTAGGGGAACTTGAGAAATCATGCATACAACTACTCAACAAAAAGATCAGCTTCAACAACTTTTGAGTTGCATTCATCATCACCTTTCACCTATATCACTTTTCATTATATCAAGCACGACAAACGTTACCGGTTGTTTGGTTTGTTAAGTAATCATCTTTGAGCAGCAATCACCTATTATCATATGCGAAAGATCTACAGCTCGGTTTTGCTGGAAATAACATTGACCATATCATGTAATTTGTTGATCTTATGTATTCTCAACCCAATTCCATTTTGTTAGATGTGCTTATCATCAAGTAATGGAATTTGTCAATCTTTTGTTCTCTCAATTCTTAAGTATGTGATACAAGTATTCGGACTTGAGTTTCATATTTTTTGGGATGCAGGAAATAAAGAAACAGGCGTTGTCAATATTTCGATTTCAAGATTTTAAATCAGAAAACTTCAAAGGTCTTCTTATTGGAAGATGGTTGCACCAATATCTTATAAAGCAGAGATGTTTATACTTCTTTTTTGGGTAAAGGGTTTTAACCGGTAAACATAGATGTTTATACTTCTTTCACTAATAATTGCGGTAACTTGCACTTGTGATCACAAAATGAGTTGGACCTGGTACAAAAAAATTCTTCACACTGAGATTCAGTTAAAGAGTGACATTTATTTTTCGGTTGTTTGACGTGCTATTAAACAGGACTAGTTTGATAGAAATCGGCAGATGTGACTTCTCCACAGAATTTATTTACCAAAAACAACTTGCAACCACGCTTTATAGCTAGCATCTTGCCTAAATGATTTAACAAAATATAACATAGAATCGCAAACTTGATAAACTGAGGCATAAACCACATAGAAATTCAGTTGCACGCCAGGGTTGACAGCGACAAAAATGGTACAGAATGGTAAAAACAGTAAATATCATAACAGATTAGAATGATGCATGATCCTTGAAGTTTTAAAAACAAGAGCTCCATTCTACAATATCCAAAATCTTTAACACCCACAAATAACCGACCCTCAAAAAGAAGCAAATACGTCTTATAAAAGTTAAAACTAGAAGTCTAGAACACCTCTTACTTGAACAAACTGCAAAACCGATAACTCAAACAAACAAGTTGGGCCTTGAAGCCTTGTATGTGGTCTTAAGCTTCCTGGTTGGGGGTCTGACCTTCTTGAACACCAATGGGAACTTGATCTTGGAGTTATGAAACTGCTTTGTGGACTCCCTCTTGCAAAGCTTGGCTGGAATGGTAGCTGTCTTAATGACCTGGATGCAAGGATGGCGCACCCTGTGACGAGATGCCATCTCAGTATACATCTGCTCAATAGAACCGTTGAGAGTTGTGTCCCTGTACTCCTTGTACATGTTGTGGTATCCTGTCCTTGACTGGTATCTTAGCCAAATGCCATAGTTCTTAATGGTTGTTGGGTTTTTCTCAAAAATCTGTTCAAAGATAGCAGAAGAATCCATTAGGGTTTGAAAAATCGCATTAATATGAATTATCATGCAACTCAAAATAATGTGTGCAATCAATCTGTTGGCTTAAAAAAAACCACCTGTTTCAAGTTAGACGTTTAAAAAATAACACTACAGTACCATCCACCTTGACATATTTAGAGAAGCTATACGACAAATATCATCAAGACAAGTAAAATCCCTAAAAAAAGTGATGAATCGAAAAAGTAACAATTTAACCTTGGAACTTCAAATAAAAATGTTAAACTTGGAACACAAAACGAAAATATTCTATTAGCTTTAAATTTGAATTGGAATAAAAACATAGGCTAAAACTTAACTAAAAACTATGATATTAACATAGAAACTCTTTATTTCTAACTTGTTGGCTGTCATTCTGTCAAAATAACCAGAACTTCATAAAAGTGAACTTTAGTTTTAAGGTGTATTCTGTAACAAGGGAATGAAATGAAATCAAAGCAAGCCTATTTAATTTTCTAGGTTTGAACATCAAATAGTGAAAGCACTCAAACAAGGGAAAATTATAAGAACGAACATTTATACAATACATAGCACACAAACATACAAAATCTGAATTAAAAAAAAAATGTCCCCAAATCCAGCAATAATCACGCCCTAAATCCAAGCATGCTCAAGGATTTCCCATATGATCTAGCAGATCCGCAACTTTGACCAACATTTTCAAGATATTGACCCGTTTTGGATCACATATTTATTGGACAAGTAGAAAATTTGTGAGAACACTCAACCTCAGGGAGTAATGTTGGCGGATTTGAGGGCATTTAGCAATTTCCCCAAATTTGCATAAAATTATGCATTCTTTGTGAAATTGTTCATTTTCTGATTTTCCATTATTAGAATCAGTGAGTTTGAACATACGAGAAATTAATTCAGAAAAACATTCCTTGCGAAATTGAGTCAGTGTAACTTCAGAAGCACAGAAATCATAAACAAAATGATTTTAAAATATGAGGACAACTAAAGCATTTAAATGCCAAGAACATGAACCGGATTATGTTTAGTTGGTGGGTTTCGGAATGAGGGAAAGGAATGACAACAAAGTAAGGTCGTTATATTTTGGAGGTCACGTAGATATCAAATGCTGAAATCACTCAAATGGAGATCAGATTCCCAATTATTATAAAGAAAAATCATCGAAACAAACATTTACATGGAACTGCACACAAATGTACAGAATCTAAATCAATCAGCAGAAGGTCCCCAAATCCCATAAGAACTACACCAAGGACCCGTGCATTTTCACGAATTTCCTATTTAATACAACAGATTTGCGATTTTGACCAACATTTCTGAGGTCTTGGCATGTTTTTCACCAAGTTTTCACATCCGCATGCATTATCGAAAGTCAAATATCGCAAACTTATCGGACAGGTAGAAATCCCGAGAAAAGGCTAGAATCCATGGAGTAATATTTGCGGATTTGGAGGCATGAGAAGATTTCTCTAAATTTTGCACATTAGTATGCCATCTTGTGTACATGTCCATTTTAGAATATTCCCTTATTATAAAAGTCATTCAAAAAACTAAGATTTTTTCTAACCAAGTCAGTGTATTATTTCCTGCACAAGTGTTTGCATTGCTTAACTTTTGGCATAAATATTCAATTTAAAGACCCACATTTGTAACAACATAAATAAATTGACAAAAATAGTACTGGTAATTATAACAAGGATAAACTGCATAAATGTTCCCATGGCTTTAGAAAAATTAAAGACTTAGCCCCTTGCCAATACCAATTACAGATAGTCCCTAAATACACTGTTTGCCTTCACATTTGGTCCCATAAGTATATACCTAATTTCACTTTTAAAGCAAACACTGTTCCCATAAGTATGTAACTAAATTCACATTTGCTTTCTCATAGAGGAAAGGACTTGATACGAAAGCAAACAATGTTCCAAGATACCAACTACGTAATTAATATAAGCTTAAAGACTCATACTTTAATTCAAGCAAATTCCAAGAAACACTTGTAAAGGGGTGCATTTTATACCATCTATATTCCACTTAGAAAATGTATATACCAAACTCAAGATAATAACCTTGAAAATGTGATGGTTACCATTTAGAGTCCCTTTAAGTCACCTATATCATATGCAATTACATCAATCAAGAATCTAAGGGTGTCGATGAAACTCCAATATGTGGACCTTATGCACAAGTTAAGAAACCCCTATTAAGTGTAGCAATGGTTCAAATAAATAATAAGTAAAAGTAAATCATCAGGCTATAACTGTTACAAAATGCGAAGAAAAACTAACTTTTGATTTTTTAAAATAAAACAATCAAAATGGGAAAGGTGGATTAAAATTGACTTCAAACTATGATATAAATACACAGCTGCGTTGTATGTTATGTGAAGTTTGACTATCAAAAATCAGCACAATTTCTAATTAGGTGGTTTTTGAGACAAGATAACGAAGTACCAACAAAGTAAGCTTGATTAAGTTTGTAGGTTTAGATATAATTTTCTTTAAAACCCTACCAAAATATGGCTCCAAATAAATATGAGAGAAAATCACAAATACGATCATTGAAACAAGAGATTGAACATAAAAAATTGTACAAAATCTAAATAAAGCAAAATGACCCCAAATCCCACAAGAATTAGGCCCTGTACCCATGCATTCTCACGGATTCCCATTTAGTTCTAATAATTTCGAAGTTTTGACATGTTTTGCGCATTTATTTAACATCTTTACGAGAAGGCAAATATCAAAATTCGCAAAAAAAAACACGTAGCAAATACGAGGAAATGCTCGGATCCAAGTAGTGTTGGCGAATTCGGACATTTTGCCATTTTCTCTAAACATTGTCTTTATTGAGCAAATCTCTTGCTAATACATCCATTTAGAAACTGTCCTCGATATACACAACAAGTTGGTACCCAAATACAGCTTCATTTAGAAAACAACTATTCTTACAAAATAAGTTACTCCGTATTATATCAATCACAACAATATAGTTATAAATGTTATTCCAATTGTTCTCCAGTTAACTAAATAAGCGCAGTACCGAAAAACAACAACACATTCAATGAGCAATAAGTAATAATACATATCATATAGGCACTTAATTAAAATGATCACAATAACAAACATGTATCAATACATATATAGTGTACATAAGGTGTTTGTTTAAGCTTATATGTGGGCTTATGAGGTTATTTGTGTTTCAGCTTATATTTCATAAGCTCCAATCTTATTTTGAGACTTGTGGGCTTATGAAATAAGCCTGAAAATTGGGGCTTATGAAATATAAGCCGAAATCAAATAAGCTTATAAGCCCACATATAAGCTAAAACAAACCCCCCCCCCCCCCCCCTAAGAATAAAGTGAACAATAATTGTTACCTCATTAATAGCAAGCATCTGACCATTACTTTTCTTAACCTTCTTAAGCTTCCTCAAAAAGTACCTATTTATTTACAAACACACAAAAATTTAAAACACTTACAATAAGTATTTAGTATTTTCGTATGGATGAAAACAAATTGTAACAAGCTAATGATACCAGAATTTGCTCTTAGCACGGACTTCATTAGTAGCCCAAAGTTTCATACGATAAATCTTGGGATGTTCATCTGTTTCTGTTGGTAATGCTCTTCCCACCACTTGAAACTGATGAAACTATTTTTACAATAACCAAACAAAACATACATTTAGTTATCTTTCATTTTTGTGCTTAAAAAATAAATGTTATGATTTAGATTAGTTTGTTTACCTTGTAACTCATTTTGATGTGTTGTTTGTTGATTGTTGAGATTGAAGAGTGAATGTTGGCCGCAGACAAATGGTGTTTTTAGGGTTTATGTTATGAGATGATTGACTGGGCGAATAGCTAGGCCTGTGTTTATATGGACTGGGCTTACTAAGGTTAGTGAAATGGGCTGAATGTGAGACGACCAAACGCATAACTTATAAGTATTTTTTATTTTTTTTTAACTAAAACTCAATTTGGTTTATAATATTGTTAAATTTTGGATTATAAAGATAAATGATGAGAAGAAGATTAATAGACGAGAAGAAAAAATTTGTAAAGAATGATAAAATTTTGCAACTGTATGGAAGAAGGAAGGAGGGTGCGTGGAAGAAAGACAACATTCGTAGTAAACCTTTGTAAGAGATTCACAAAAGAAGGAGGGATTCAAAATAGGATGAAAGGGGTTCATGGGATGAAAGAAGATGTTTATTTAAAGGTAGTTTTGAAATTGTTTTTGAAAAGAGTTTATAAGAACATAGCAAAATTGGTATTAAATTGAAAAGCATCGTAAAATCTATTTGCGAAAATTGGTATTAAATTGTTTTTGAAATTTTTATATATGAGATTAAAAGACGTTGGTGGTGTAATTTGTATGAAAGAGAATGTTAGAGTAGTGCTGACAATTTCGCCAGTTTAGTTAACTGAGACACATATTGAGCAAGACGGCACACATGAGAATCAATATCCACACTATATATTAGACAATAATATGATTGTCTGCATGGCACAATAAAAGCCAAGACATCTCCACGTCACCAATATTAAGTCCACGTCATCTCTACATAGGTAAAAGCAATATCTGACCAACAATTCATATTCAAAATCTCACAAAATCAAATCATAAACAAAAGTCCATCAATTCCTCTTTTGATTCTCTTTCTCGGAATGTAAACGAAGATTTACAAAATCAAACCTTAAACACAAGTCCATCGATTTAATAATTTGCTAAACCTTCAAAATTATTTGATTGGATCATCATCAAACAGATGTTCACACAAATCGTTTTTTGGTTTTTGTGTTTATGTGTTAAAGCATTAGGTGTAGTCACCCAAGCCAAATGGAAAATGTTGTGCCACGTCATGGCACATCATTATTTTTCCCTTTCATTTTCCTTATCGCTCACGCCCAAAAACCCTCTCCTTACTCACATGTGATTAACATATATCTATTTAGTTATGATTATGAATGCGTTATTATGAAGTATATAGTGAAATCACACGTGATATTGTTTATTGAACTTGCAAGTATCATGGATCATATGTGATTATGCATGAAATCACATGTGATTGCAAAACGAGTGTACATATAGAAAATCTCATTAGTTATTTCTTTTGAAAAACGTGAGTAAAATAAATTTTGATCTACAGTTTCAGATCCTATGAGCACACATAAACCAAAGTTTAATCAACTATATCAATATACATAGTGACTTTGAATCTGACATATCGGCAAAAGTATCACTTATCATAAACATTTGATTCTACCAACAATTGCAAGTGATTTTGCGTAAATCACAAGTGATTGTTCCTAAATCACAAGTGATTTTTCCTAAATCACAAGTGATTTTGCCTAAATCACAAGTTATTTTGGGTAAATCACAAGTGATTTTGCATAAGACATAACTCAAAATTTAGAAAGTAGCCATTAGCTTCATTATCTAACAAATTTGTGAGCTAGATTTATGAGCTGATGTATGATAAAACCGACTTCAAAAGCTTCATCGAAGTATGTGGAATATGTTCATAGAACCGTTGAAAATTTAAGGAAGAGTGGGTAAGCTTAATTAAAGATTTTGGCCTAAAAGAACATATGTGACTGAAGAAGATGTTTATATATCAACTCCAAGTTCGAAACAAGAAAAGAAATGTTGATGGTATGGAAAGATCGAAATGTGATTGTGTATATGTTTCATAAAAATCTGATGACATATACAAAATCACATGTGATTCGATAGTGAAATCACATGTGATTCTCAAATGAAATCACATGTGATTTACATTATAAATAATTCTGAATTCATTTTCTTTCTTGTGTATTGTTGTATTAAGGTACTGCGCAGTATAGAAGATGGCTCCGTGGTAGGTACTTGTAGGCATTTCCTTCGATTTGGTTTTCAATGTCACTACATTTTATGTGTTTTCAAGACTAGTGACAATGAAAAGATTCAAGAAAGGTACAATTTGTGCCAGAAATTGTTGAAGAGATTCAAGAAATGTATGATTTTCTTGAAACAAAGGTGGTGCAAGAACTGTACGTCGGAAGGATAGAAAAGAAAAATATAATTACACGTAGTTTGAAGCCGAAGAGGACATGTGAAAATTTTGGAATGGGTATTAATGTGCATACCCAAAAAAGTTGTTCGCTAGGTCCAAAGAGGAAGTTGACTGCACAAGTGATGAATAACACTGCTGCAAGATGATTTTTTATCTACTACACAAATGCATACAAGTTTTTATTCATTTAGATTATTGCGAGATTGTTACTTGACTTAGATTTTGAGTGTCGATTTTTACTTGAATAAATGCTTTGATTGAATTCAATCTTCATTGATAATTTGTTCAAAGTTTTTTGCTACACTTGCAAGTCTATTTGCTACGGCACATATTACAAAATCCTATACTTAAGCAATTGTATGTAAATAATATGTAATTTAACCTTAAATCACATGTGATTTAAGGTGAATCACATGTGATTCTATGAATTACGTGTGACTGCTATTCAAATCACATGTGATTTGAGAAATAATCACAAGTGATTCATGTATTACAGACAACATGCTGAAACAATTAAGAAAATGTATTTAAGTCATTCATTTCGCAAAAGTCAGTAATCTAACTAAATAAATTTCTATTCATAAACATATTTATAGATATGAAAGTTAAAAAAATATTCTTCATATACATTCGATTTGGTTAGATACTAACAAAATTCTTGTTCCATAACTACGCCTGATAATTCAAATACTAACAAAACAAAAGAAGACATTTTGTGCGTGATCTAACTGCAACTTGCATAATACTACAAAACATCTTAAAAACAAACATAACTTGCAGAACATTTGTACGTAATCCAACTCCTACTAACAAAATTTAGACTTTTTTATTCATAAGAACCACTTGGGGATGCACATCACTTTCACTTTTATGTATTTCTTTCTCAACATCCGCCTGAGGCTTTACCTTTGGTTGAGGATTCGCCTACGTTTTAAACTTCTTTTTACTAGCATTCTCCTTGGGTTGTGCTAAAACTTCCTTTAGACTTTATATCTTGGCTCTTATCTTTAACATGATAGTTGGCTTCAACTTCACTTATAGGAGACCATTCTTGGCGAATCATAGTCTTAGTAAGCCTAAACTACTCGAGTGATTCACTAACATGAGCTCCTTTAGGCTAAACATCCCTAGCCTCAAGCGACGATTTAGACCATTTTCTTATTTGTTGTGTTGTTCGCCGTTTGGATACTTCTTTTTAAAAACTACAGGACCTGCATAAAAAATAAATATTTGAAGATTACAAGAAAGTAACTTATTAACTTATGAATAATATCAACCTAAGTTACAAAATAAGAAGTGAAATAAATTGTACAATATAAACTACTTGTAAACGTTTTTAAATAGTTTACAGTTATATGCTCAAATCACATGTGATTGTACTAGTTAAACTACTCACTGATGTAAGCATAACTACTGTGTAATAAGTAATTGTTCATATGTAAAGTTCAGAAATACTAAATCACATGCGATTTGGCAAATAAAGCGAGAGAATCCACATACATGTTACTGCATTAAGCAAGATAGCTCACATAATTGAAATAAAAACAACATGCTAACAATGCACCAATATAACAGATTGACCACATCAGCTTTAGACGAACATTCATAATTAGCTAAGTTACTCAAATTATACCAACATAAATAAGATAATAACTAAAATAACAACTTATATTCAACCTACAATAAATGTTTTAATAAAAAACTGACTCACAAAATAAAAACAAAAGCATAATATTTGACATATCCGACATTCAAAACACACATGTCTAATGCGCAAAAAAGTGACATAAGCATAAGCAAATCATATCAGATATAAATTATAATATAATTAGCCAAAAATTTGATTGAACATAAGTTCTTATGAAAACTAACATATCTAATTAATCATTATTTTCACTGGTTTAACTTCTTAGTATCGGCACAATTCAAACGAATCATTGTGATAGTAACAATGAATCATGAATTGATACATGCTCATCACACACATCAACGAGTAAACATAAATTCCAGATAAAAGTACTTTCAGGAACATTGGTAATTGCGCCTAAAGCTTTTTCAATAAAAAAATGTTTTCACAAGATTACTGAGTTCGACATCATCTTTTAAACAAATATTAACATCATCTGCCGGTTCTTACAACCTATATTATATCAGTAAAAGTAAAAAATCAATAACGAATCACGCGTGATCCTGATATTTCACAATAAGGTTAAAACTAAAACAACAAAGAAGTGAATCTGCAACCTCATTAACAATCATGACAAGGATAATCAGTAAATGTCATAACATAAATCAGTATGAACCCTAAATCTACACAAACACATCTATATAAACCCTAAGTCTACATAAACACGTCAATATAAACCCTAAACTAACAAAACTCTGAATAAAATTTCAATAAATATCTCAAACATGGATAATAGATGCAATTATTGAACAAATACATCAATATCGAGTCTAAAAATTACCAAAAAGTCGTCATCTCATTTGCGAATAGATATAATGGTTGAATAGATGAACCAGGCCTAAAATTGCTAGAAATATCACTTTTTATATCCATGAATTTAATTGATTATGAAATTGGGGGTGAAATGGTTGAGAGACTACTTTACCCCTCCGTTAATTTTATATTAATAAGAATGATTGTATTATTTAATTAAGAGTAAACGTCATAAATCATCCCTGTGGTTTACCGGATCCAACAAAAATGGTTCCTGAACTTTTTTTTTTTCCCAGATCCAGTCCCTGTGGTTTACATCCGTTACGGGTTTGGTCCCTTGACCGGGTTTTCCGTTAGTTGACCAGATCATCACACACAAATTGGAAGGCCAAGGAAAAAGAGGAGAAAGACTGCTTCTGAACTTGCAGATATAATGGTTAAAGGATCCAAATTAAGCAGGGCAGGAAAGAGTCTTACTTGCAAACTGTGTAAGCAAGTTGGTCACAACCAAAGAAATTGCAAGGGTCAAACTGTTGGTGGTTCACAGAATGTTGGTGGTTCAGAAACTGCTGGTGGTTCAGAAACTGCTGGTGGTTCACAGAGTGCTGGTGGTTCAAAGAAAGCTAGTGGTGGTTCAAAGAAAGGTAGTGGTGGTTCAAAGAAAGCTAGAGGTGGTTCAAAGACTGGTATGGGTTCACAATCAACACAGCAAACTACACAGAATGATGGTGTTGGTACACGGCAATCACAGTCTACAAGGGTGAGATCACTCCCTTCACTCCTACAAGCATCACCAAAAAAGATGACAAAGACATCTGCAAGTAGACTCAATTGAATTATGTGATGCTTATCTTTACTACTTAGGTCATTTTGTGTTTTTGGTAGTTTGGCCTATTTTGTTATGGCCATTTCATGTTAACTAAGACTTGATGTTAAGACAATATGTATGGATTAAGTTGTTATGTATTTATAAATGATTATGGTCTTATGGTGTTCTGGTCTTTTGTTCTTTTGTTTGGAATGGTTATGGTTTTATGCAGTCTGGTAGCATATACTTAACTGCACATACCTAAATGCAGATACTTAACAAAGTCAAAGGCAAAGTCAAACATGCAGTTTCTTATACCTAAAGGGTTATGGTCTTTTTCTCTTTAGAAGTCAAATTCAAATGGCAGTTTCTTATACCTAAATGGTCTTTTGCTCTTTAGAAGTCAAAGTCAAATGGCAGTTTCTTATACCTAAATGGTTATGGTCTTTTGCTCTTTAAAAGTCAAAGTCAAATGGCAGTTTCTTATACCTAAATGCAGATAGTCTTTTGCTCTTTAGAAGTCAAAGTCAAATGGCAGTTTCTTTTGTTCTAAATGCAGTAACTTACCTGCAAATATCAACCAAGCCTTTAATGGCATTTAATTTTACATTGAAGTATGTGATGCTCTTTACTTTAAATTAACATACACACACACAACATTACACCATCACAAAACCTGTCAAACACTAAACATCATACAGACTGCTCCATAATGACTTCCAAGCCAAATGTTATTGAAATATCCTCTTATTCATCTGAACTCGTGTCTCCTAAACCTTATTGGAATCTACCCTACACCACTGGTACAAGCTTTGGTAAGAAAATGGCTAAGGGAAAGGTTGTTGAGTCAAGCTCTGATTTCAGCTCCTTTAATGATAGCTTTTTTAATGATAGCTGGGTTTCTAGCTATCATTCATCTTCTGAAGATGAAGCTGTCTCAAAAAAAGCCACAATCTCCAAAAAACCTGCTCCAGTTCACACTCTGTCAATCCCAGGAAAAAGGGAACAAGTTCTAGGCTTAGCAAATCACGAAACTTGGGAAGAAATCCAAGCAAAGAAGAGAATGGGAAAAGGCCCAATTGAACTCACTAAAGGTAAAGGGAAAAGGACCATTGGCTAGCTATGTATGTCTTGATGTTATGATGGTACTGTAACAACTAGTATGTAATCAAACTATGCATCTATGTATTCTCCTGCTATGTAATCAACTATGCATCTATGTATGCAGTATTTTGTAATGTAGTAACAGTTGGTTTTCAAGTTGAAGATACTATTTTTCATTCATGTTAAACCCAAAATACAACTTGAAAAAACTACTACAATGTCTTGCTAAACTACACCATTCTTCCTTTACCAAAATACAACCTGCTAAGATTCATAACCTACTGATTCAATACATGAACCATATCACTTTAAAACTAAATAAAGGGAAGAAAAAAAAAACAACCAGCTGATAAACACCAACTTCTTTATTCTTTTAGCTTCAACATATTTTTCTTCTACTTCTCCTTGTAGTCGATTCATTGAATTTAATAAACCAGGAATGATTTGTACAACCCTATCACACATAGGAGGATCATACCAATCTATTATCCCACAATTTGATACCTATTAACATTGAGAAAAATCAATTAGGTTAAATGATCCCAAATTGGGGGTTTTTTAAAAACTATGAAATTGAAGACTTACTCTTTTACTACAACAATAAAATCGTCTGCCTGGGTTATGCTGTGTCCATGAAGTTTTGATCATGGCTTGTGATCCGCAGTGCTTGCATCTCACCATCAGTGTGTGTTTGTGAGTGTGTTTTGATTGTGTATCGAAGCAGAAAATGAAAACATAGCGTATAAAACATTTAGGCATTAAGAGAATGACTAAACTACCCCCCCCCCCCCCCACCAAATATTAGCCACGTCACGATTATTAGTGGTCAACTGACGGAAAACCCGGTCAATGGACCAAACCCGTAACGGATGTAAACCACAGGGATTGGATACGGGAAAAAAAAGTTCAGGGACCATTTTCGTTGGATCCGATAAACCAAAGGGACGATTTATGACGTTTACTCTTTAATTAAAGTAGTCTTTTTATTATAAGTTATTGGATCAAGTAAGGATAGTGGGGATGTACCTTTAAAAAAAAACTTTATCTGTAATGAACCAAACTCATGCAGGTTATTTATTTTTCATGTTGATTTCATAGCACTAACCTGCGTATTCAGGCGTGCCATGAAACTAGTTTGAAAATAAATATGGGCAAATCATACCAACAATCTTGGTATCAGTTAATTATTTGGAATTATATTTCCAAGATGAAATAACAATTGTACCAACAATCTTGGTATCAGTTAACACAAATGAATTGACCTAGTGCAATACCATCATTGTTACGCTGGTGGTAATAGATTGCAAAGACGCAATTGCTTTGGTGGCACCCCATTGACGCGTCGTTTCCCCATAGCACGCGGCTTTCATGAACAAATGAGAGACGGTCGACAGACCAACCGACTTGCGAAGGTCGTGTGTGTGTGATTTTTGTTTTTGTGAGGTATATTTATGTTAAAGTAGGGTATGTTTATGTTATAAAGTTGGTTGTCTTATTACACAATGTTGATGATGATGTTTGTGATGTTGAAAAGCTATGGCACCAAGTTGGTAGTGGCGATCACAGTCCTTATTACCACGAACATTATAGGTTTGAGAGTTGCATGGCACATATGTTATAAACTCATTCAGGTAACAGTTACTTGTTTACAGGTATAACATTTGTTCATTCAATGAGGATCTTTGTGCATCAGTATGGGCAAATCACCAGATGCAATCCTTATAAAAACATAGCTATGTTCATCAATTCTATTCCATTCTGAGCCACAAGAAAAATAGTTTAAATGTCACAACCAAACTCTGGTAACTGCGACACTAGGTGTGGGGTTTAAATGAAATAAGTTGCCTGACTGAGTGAGTTAGTTACCCAATTCACAGTACATACAGTAAACTTTTAAGTCAAAATTGTAGGAGTTATGAGCTACCATGTAAATGAACACTATAACCACTATAACCTTTTGCACCAAACTGGGCATTCTATATGAGCAAATGTGACAAGAATGAAGCTATACTGAAATAAGACCGACATATCCAGCATACAGCATCAATAAAAATGAAAGAATGTATGCACATGCGACAATGACAGGTTCCTTCATTCCACATGCTTCAAGATGGTAATGCAAGGGAACCATCCTGAACAAACGATGCCCAATTCCGTGCAGGCGTTTGGTGGTCTTGAAGTAGGATACCTAGCACATCAGGGTAAGTTTAGAATGCAAGTGAATTGTTGAGTCCATTTACTTGTAAATGGCTCAAGGCAAAACATGTCGAACACAAAAATTAGTAGAGAAATGATAAGGAGACCTAAACATTGTGCCTAATTTCATGCCTAAACTTGCATGGCACCAACCTATTGGTTGCAACTAAGGGACCCACTATTTCACAAGCCAATAAGCCATTGACACACATGTTTAGGCATGAAATTAGGCATATCTTTAGTCCTCAAAATCATTTCTCAAATTAGTAATGAAGGTTACATTTCAAAGGGGCCAAAGTCATGTAAAGTGTAAAATTTATTGCATACATACAATCTTAAAATCATTATTGTATTTTTGAACCTATTTAACATATTAACAATAAAAAATATTTGGTTTAAGAGATAAAACCAAGTGTTTGCGGGTTGACCCAACCAGGCCATTTTTAACTTCAGCTGTTTTGACCCGTTACCCAACCCGTCCAAACCCACTCATTTTACATTATGAATTACAAAATCAGGTGTATGCGACACAAATGATCTCAAGGTGCCCTAAGAGACTACTTATTTCTCAAAAATTTAAATTATTGACATCTCTGTTATAGAATTAAAAATCAACATAAATGGTTAGAAACTAATATGTGCCTAGGGGGGAAAAAAAAGGCACATATATAAAAGCAATTAATACCTGCAATATAACAGATAGTGCCTCCAAAACAATGACTCCAGATGATATAAGTAGCGGAAAGAACATTCCTGTACAAGCAGCCATTGCAGCCAGGCCTCCACCCAATGCCAAAGCTCCAGTATCACCCATAAACACAGAAGCCTTATAGCGGTTATGAAATAGGAAACCAACACAAGCTCCTGACATCGATGCGCCAAAGACTGCAAGATCTGTTTCAAATACATAGATTGTGAGAAGCTCAATCAATTCTTTATGTTTAATAAAACGCCCAAAAACTAGAATAATATAATGATGATCATATTAAAAAAGTAACAATGATCTTCATGAAAGAGAAGAATAAAAACAGCATATACTAGTAACCTGAACATATTGGAAGAACTGCAATGGACATCGCTATAAATGCAAGAGCAGCAGTTCCTCCAGCTAAACCGTCAAGACCATCAGTTAACTCCATCCCATTTGCCATTGACACAAAAGAGAATGACGTCAATAGCAAATAAGAACCTCCCATACAGACAAGCCCCAATGGTAGAGGTAGAGGAACCACCATTTTGCTGCACAATGAGAACAAGCAACTATGAGATCAACTAGCAGGGGCACATGATTGTCCTCCAATTGCTTTAGCCTAAGTAACAAGCAATTGGCATAAGAGAACACAAGTGATAACATTAAATTATCTATACACATTCAAGTTACAAAGAGAAACACAAAGATGCAATAAACCAGTGTTTTCATTGTTTAAATCAATTGCAGACTAGACATTTTGGTGCCCAAGACTTTGCTCACAACGGATTTACATTACATTATAGTTCTGCTATAACCGGAAGATGCATGACAAAAACTAATATTACAAACTTAAGAAAAAACTGGATTCAACTTAGAGTTTAAAAATATAAGATAAGGAGAAATCTATAGCAAGGCAGGCCTTCTCTCTGAGTTGGTCATCATGCAGATATGTGGAGTTTATAGACTAATGTTTTGTATTAATTTACAACACTTATTGCAGATTAGATGTTTTTGGTCTATAAAAACTTATGTCTGCCAACTAAGATGTGAGCATCAACATATCGAGAAGATGTTCGCAAACACAACCACAAAAACTAGATATACAGTAACATGCTAATATTCCAGAAAGACATAAAACTAAAACAATGTAGAATGACACCACAAAATTGATCTCTTAAGGAAACATACGTGAGTTACCATCAAAATAGGTACAAGAAAGTATACATGCTGTACGGCGATGCTATATTCCTGCTACATAACCAAAAATAGAACAATGTTCCAACAGCTACCTGCGCAACAGAGATCAATTTCATTACTAAATTTGCTTTATAAGGAGAACATAATTCTCATAAATAAAATGAGTTGGTAGAGGTTGGATTGGGTTGACCTGCAAATTTATTTCTTCAATTACATAATTTAAATAAATAATGTGTTAGCTATGACTTCCGATGACAAAAACAACATTGTTACAGCAATAATTACTTTCTAGCAAAAACAATTTAGGAGGTCATAAGCATTGAAGAATTAAGACATTGGGCTACTTAAAACTCATTTGACCCGTTCCCCTTGTAGTTAAAGTTCTTAATCTGACTGTTTGACTTGTTTGAGTAAAATACAGCCCAAACATAATAAGAAAAATATATTACCTCCATCAGGATTCTTATCCATGAAGATAAGCCTACCTTCTTCCTTTGCACCATACTTAAAAGGTCATCTATAAATCCAATTGTCGCAAATGCTATAGTCGCTATTGATGCTCCTAAAACTTCTACAGAAGAAAAACCAACTAATACTTCTGCAACTATTACCCCGATAGGTATAAGAAACAACCCACCCATAGTTGCAGTTCCGTGTTTGGAGGAGTGCCTAGCTGGCCATTTGCTTACAAATAATTGCATCTTTAAAATACGAAATAATGGAACACAAATATAGCCAACAGAAGCCACTAAAGCTGCAGAGGCAGTAAAAGGGAATATCAAGTGAAATGGCGGTAACGGAAGTCTCACTATGCGCCATGCATGGGAATCCAACAGTATTAGAAGCACTGTCAAAAAAGTAACAAGCCCTATATTGTTGAAAATTCCATATTTGTACCTGCAATGAAAACATAAGTCAAGTTAAAAGCTTAGATGATTACAAATTACAAGTATGTTCGACTTGGAACAATAACTATAGACCTTGTCACAGTTCAATCCCAGAACACTCATAATAGCATGTTAGTAACTTCTATCCAGATTTAGATGTCACCGCTGACTTTGTACATACATGGAGAATTGTTGAACTACTATATACTCTTTAGAAACAATTTTTGACAAAAACCATATTTTTTAAAATTTCAATAACTGACGACAGTAACTTTGTCCTGAATCCACAAGCGCCCAAAACTTATATTGGTTCGGAAGCGAATTGACCTCAGGCTCTCAAAGGTATATCTCCTCATAGACATAGAATTTGAAAAGAAATAAACCTACTGCTAAAATGTCACTTCACAAAATAGTGGGCAGATCCTATCTAGAAAACTAGAGGTCTTGTAGTTGAAGGTGCAATACAATTAGACAATTAGTAATCTACAATGGGAGGATAAACAAAAAGATACCAAGAAAGCAAACCATAAAACTTAAGAAAGGACTCACGAAATGACAGTCATAATCATACTACCAACCAAATCACCAACTCTAATAAATGATGGTCCAAATTCCAAAACAACCAAATATAGTTTAAGAAAGCTATGTTGCCTCTAATTCTTAAAACCAGTAATGACCTCTCGATAAGTAAGGATTGTTCAAACCCTTAGACTTCACCCACTCTCTGGTAGCTGCTTACTAAAACACAGATATATCTCTGTTTAAACAGACTAACTATTTTCAATCAGATGGTACAGTTTCCAGTTGTTGTTTTGTCCAGGTCAAACCTCCAATCAGTATTCGACTAAATCAAAAGTTTTAGCTAGGTATAAGCTGGTTTGGTTAAATCATTAATGTACAGGTTTACTGCTAAAATCATCCCTGTGACTAATTCAATAGCTTGAAAACAACTCTATTTTAAATGAGGTCATTCCTTGAGTGGCTAGATCTAGAGGTGCTCGGTTGAAGTCCCGAATTTCTACTACTTTTAGTAAATTACCAAGATCCGGTAAAAGATGGACCACAAGTTTTGCCTGATCAGATATGGGCAATAGTGGTCTCAGAAATTAAAAACTTTACAAATCACCATTTGTCAGACAAAATTAATAGATCAGCTTTATCCTAGTATCAAAAATTACTACCGAGATCTTATGGTTGTATGGAATCAGTTTTGACCAGGATAACTGCGATAACATATAGTGGATTAATTTCAGTAGTACTTGTTCGATCCAACGTGTGTGACGGATTCGTCTCTATAGTGAAAAAAATAACCTGTAAACTACACCTCAAAAGATGCAGAGTAATATGAGACACAACGACATCCTCATCAAGAGTCCGTCAATACCAGCTTTGAAAATACTTTTCTGACGTAGTGTCATATACCCATAAAGGAATGACGATCCATAACAATTTAAGATGTAATGAGTTCATAGGTGACATCTTTTAATAATTTAAGTAATAAAGTGAGCAAAAAGATGGTAACGATCATATGGGGAACTAGAAGTAGCGTGGATGGAAAAAAAGCATTAGAACCAATCTTGAGGTTTGTTTTCTGATACAATCAAATGGGTATACTTTATACTTCGTAATTTACATACATTATAACCAGGGAAAAGGGAAAGAGTGGGCCATCTCCTCTAAAGAATAGCCCTGTTATATGCATAATATGGTGTGTTCAAAGATGTAACAAACTAACAGTTACAATATGAGTGTGTTCATATTCCTGGAAATTATTTTGTAAAGTAATATATAAAATGACAAAAGGTAATTTTGCTAGAATACATATACTACCTGGCCTCAAGAGGGCAGGGAAAGGGGGAACAAAACAGAAGAATGTGATTCTTAATGTTAAACTACTACACAAATGGGTGAAGAGTGCAGTTGGTATAAAACAACCGATAATTTCAGCACATCAAAGATTTTGGTAAATCTGTGTTCTATAAAGCTCAGATTACCTTCTATTAAATCTAAAGAAATTAATCAACATTTCAAGACTTTGAAGGAGAGAGGAACACACACAAAACAAAAATGCAGATGAGCACTACATTACCAAGTAGTTAAAACAAGTTCCAAAATGTATGTATGTTAGCTTGTTGAAAGGGTATGTTTCCCTTTTTTTTTTCAAAGCCAGACTTCAAGACAAACCACAAAAAGCGTACATTTTGACATTTTGTATTAAATCAATCATAGACTTGTAGTTAACTAGCTATAGCAAGTATGTCATTATATTTTCACGCCAGATACTACTAGTTTTCCTACTCAATTATTGGTCTATATTTAATTATCATAAACAGAGAGCAAAACCATCGTTAACCATCTTTTATTACTCACTTATTGGTCCTGTTGCTAAAAGATTTCCATGTCACAGTTCCCATCTTTTCCAGTTTCAAACATACTCAAGTTGCAATTGCAATGACATTATCTATACTTAAGATTTCAATTCAAACGGGCAGCATTAGTTACAGCGTTCAACAAGATTTCCACATAATTCTCTATTCCTTCTAACCTCTACTTTTTTTTCTTAAGGACTGAAAATCCCATGTGATGAAGCATTTTGTGATAATTATTTCCATGGCTGAAAGAATGCATAGCACATTATCAAGGACAGCCATTTGGTAACACGAATTTTGTGAAGTATCTTACCTGCTTTTCTTCCGAGATCTACCCAAAATTGCCTGGGCACTTGCTGTCAAGGCATCATCAGGTGCACGAAACCGCTCACTTGATGTTGGAATATCAACATCACTGATTGGATTTAGTAAAATATCTCCATCACTTTCTTCACCTTCACTAGACGAAAAGGAGTATCCAACAGACCCATCACTGTCAGCTCTATCATCTAGTGAATAACTAGATACAGAATCCTATATAAACAAAAAAGTAGAAAAATCAAGGCATGATAAATCTACATTGGGCATAGATGAATAATCTTTGGCATGAATCTATGTCCTATAATGACATCCGAATCAGGACGGATTGCAGTGTGACTCACTTTAAATTGTTTTTTCACGTACAACAACAACAACAACAACAACAACAACAACAACAAACCCAATCCCGCCGGAGCAGGGTAAGGGGGAGGTAAAATGTAGACAGATCCTACCCCTACCACCAGGATAACCCCGACAGTAGAGAGACTGCTTCTAGGAGGACCTCAGGCCTGTGTAACTGTGCAGATTGTTTATTTCACGTAGATTGTAAATTTTTAAAAACTCGTAGATGCTTACATAATTACGAAAAATCTTGACATCCAAATCAGGACCAATAGCACCTTTGACATTTATATATCTAGCAGTATTACGTTGTATACTATATTATATGAATTGTGCTTCATGTATATATCAAGGATTCCTAATTGTCCGTATCGTGACTCATTCTCAGCCAAATGGCCTATGATGCATCCATTCTACATACAGGATACTTTTGGGAACAAACATTAAGATTCTATATCATTATAATATATCTGAGACAATAAACGCTACACGAAAACCTAATTTCATCTGCTGTCTTCATTGTCGCTAGTCATATTAGATACACCAAAAATCCTAGAAGGCTTAAAGCATTGGATCCTTAGATCATACATGAACTATCTTATTGGTCCACATTTCAAACACCTTGGTCTGATAACTTAGTTATACTCTTTTCATAAGTTCATTCATCCACCTTGTACCTGAGCATAGTCTACTTACGCGTTCTCAGGTGGCCTATCAATCTAACAACTGTGGAATCAAGTCCCAATGTGAACAATGACTATATCAGATAGGAGGTCGTTAAAGTCCATCCCTAATGCACTAGACTATAAGAAAACTTAAACGATATAAATGTCACAAGCCATTATACCACCACCTTGCCTACTAAATGAGCATTGTCAAATATTTTATTTCTAATAGCAGTTCAGCAATATAAAAATTGATAATCATTTCTAAATGTATACAACTAGCCATTATATTCTTTTGTGCGTATCTAACTTTTTTCGCTATTTTACATACGAACTTTTAATAAAGTCTTTCGCGTGTCTCATTAACGATAAATTATGACAAGGCACAACTTAATCACCATTTATCCGTTATTAATAGTCATAATCTCCATCTCTACTACTTATAATGCATGCATATGCATTCCTTAAACTTAAAATGCTTAAAAATGGTAACATGATCTACAACTAAACTAATATTTTAAATATTGTTTAATCCTTGAACTTTTATCATTTTTTGTTTCTAACCCATGAGGCCATGAACTTTTTTCTCACAATGACAACGAATTGAACCAGAATCATGATTTCGCAAGTATAATTATTTGACGCTATACACCTTCTCTTTGCGCGGGTATTCGTCTATATATCCTTAATGATATACACAAAGGACATTATTATTAGAATATAAAGGCTAGTTGGATACATTTATAAATAATAACCCAACATAAAAACCTTAAAAAAAACAAACATATAAAAAGGGTATTAACTGTTAAATTAATAATAAAAACAAAAGAAGAAGTACCCAATCCATGGAAGCAGCAACAAGAAGAAGAAACCTGTCGTTTTTAAAAAAGGCTCCATATTTCTTGATTCTTGAAGCCGATATCTTCAAGTAGAAATGAGGATTAGAATGAAGGGTTTTATTATAATTAGAAGTAGATCGAGTTGATGAAGGGTGTTGGTGTAAAAATCCCCCTAATCGAGGGTAATTAAGAGATGAACAACAAGTAGAATAAGATCTCATCATTATTTGATTATATATATTTTTTCTGGTATCTATTTATTTCAGGCAGAAAATGAGGGAAGGAAGATGACAAGCACGTTGCTTTGAGGTTACCGATGGAAGTTGAGACTCGGTTTCTAGTTTTTCAAACAAACGGACTATCAAAGAGTATATTCTTGCAATTAATTAGTTTATTCTTTTCTCTATTTTTTTTTTTATTCGCGCAAAGCATGTGTATAAAGTGAAATAATTATATTTGCAAAATCATCATACTGGTTGAAAAGTTGTCAAATTTAGAATTGATCAAGTTTAAGGAATATTAAGAGGGAATTTAAATGATACACATATATTCTTTGTAAGTAGTAGAGATAGATAAGTGATGGTTCGTCAGTTTTTGATTGAAACTAAACCGAAATTGAATTTTTGGATTTTGCATAAGCAGAAATAGAAACCGATTGATTTTTGGATTGATCGGTTTGACTTTACCCACATTGATGTGTATATTTAAGTAAAGACTTGTTGCACAAAATGATGAGTAGGAAATAATTCTGTATAGGGGTGGAAACGAGCCGAGCCGCTCGTGAAAATCTCGAGATCGGATCGGTAAAAAGCTCGAACGAGCCGAGCCTAAACGAGCCCTAGAAATATATACATATATATATTGTCTATACGTATAAACGAGCTTAAAAGTAGTAAACGAGCTCGAGCCTTATGTAATTAACGAGCCGAGCTCCATTTTAACTTTGTTTTCTTTAAAAATCATACAAATTAGTCGAGCCCGAGCTCGAGCTCGAGCTTGTGAAAATTTTCACGAGCCGAGCTCGAGCTCAAATATTAGGCTTGAAACGAGCTCGAGCTCGAGCTTTCTAGAATATAAACGAGCCGAGCTCGAGCTCTGGCAGGCTCGGGCTCAGGTCGGCTCGTTTCCACCCCTAATTCTGTATATGCAGAAGACTCTTTCAACAAATTATGACATTTTATTAAAACTTTTGCTGGAATCGGAGATATATAGTTGTAGATGAGGATAGAGCTGGAACTAAAAACTAAAAATTATTTTTATAAGTTACATGAAATATCATTTGATTTTAAAAGATTATTTTATTTTTAAATTTTTTTATAAATTCTATCTGTAAAACAAAGTTTATATTACTAGTAAGTAGCTTAAAATTTTCAAAAAAAATAAACATATTCTCGTAATCTTTAAAGTGTTTTCTGTTTAACCAAACCATGTTGGACCTTTTTAACCAAACCATGTTGGACCTTTTTGAAAATACGGACTTCATTTTGGCCCAATAAACTATAACTCAATCATGTTGAACCTCTGCAAACTAAAATTAACATACCATCAAAAATCAGTTTGAGTTTCAAGAATTACAACTATTATATCTATACTACATATAATGTAGAGATCAATATCTCTCCTCTTAGTCTTAAAATTCAGACTTACAAGAAATAAAGCATGATTTACAACACTTTAATGCACACAATTTTCAGACTTACCACAAAATAAGCATAGTGTACAACACTTTAATGCACATGTTAAAAAAGAAAACACCACATTAATGCTATTAAAGTGGTCAAAGAAACAACTAAAAAAAACAAATACAATTAACACAAGCATTTAAATCACCCCTTTACTAAAATGTGCAAATATTTTAACACAGTGTACAATCTAATTCTAAGCCAAACGCTTAAAAATAGTTGACCTCAGACCTAAATTAGTCGTCCTTGGTCGAATAGTAAAAAAAAATCTACTGTTCTAAACACAACCCCACGGCATCACCAACAAACATAAAAGATTTACAAGTTTGAACGAAATAAAGATCTCATGTTATAAACTTTTTCATAAATCTTAAAAGATTTACAAGTTTGAACGAACCCACCATAGGTCTATTAGAAGCAATACTTCTTTTAAATATCCGAAATTTTAAAAGAAATAACCAAAACAAATCTGTTAAGATTACTTCTTCCGTTCGTTTATAGAAAAATAAAAACAAAACATAAAATAACAACACCTACCCGAGACCGTTCACACGATCTTGAAGCCATATAGAGACTTTAAGGTCCTTGTGTTGTTCGAATAAAAAGAATCAAAGAGTAGTGTTTGTGTCCTTGTGTTGTTCAATTAAAAAATTGATACAGTGGGTTTGGGTGTTCATTTGTGACAAGAAAGAAAACAAAGAAATAAGGGTTATGTGTATTTGATTTAGTTGTGAGAAATGTTAGGTGAAATTTTTTGCATAAGTGAGCGGCTGCGTTTTTGTGAAGGGGTGGTTTAGGTTAGGGGGAGTGAAATTAGGGACTCATAAGAAGGTGTTGAGGTTATTTCTTTTTGGACTTGGGTTGGACTCTAAAGAAGCTTGACCGAGTCTTTTATTGTAGCATTGTTTTATAATATTATTTGATCAATGATTTTGAGCTTGGTGGACTCAACTAGAGTATTGCTATTCAGTCGTACAAATGTTATTCTGCTTATGATTTTATATAATTTTGTAAAAAGTGAGAAGTTTTAGGTTTGTTTGGGTTTGGTGGAAGGTAGAAGTAATGAAAATGATATTTGTACTTGACTGAGTTTCGAGCTTGGAGTGTGTCATGTTTTGAGTTTTGTAGTAAAGTCGAGTTAAAAGCTTGGGACTTATCGATTGAGATGCACTCGGTTTTACACTTAATGATTGTTTTTCAAGAGTTGGTAGTGTAATGAAGGTGATTCTAAGCCGACAAAGTTTCTCGCCTTTTGATTCGACTTGATTATAAAGCTAGAAACTTGGCAAACTTTTAGTCGAAATTCAACCAAGTCTTTATTTTAACATTGGTCTTTATTTTGTTACTATTTTTTCTTTAGAAAAAAGATATTATGTGAAACGTAGATAAGGTTATCATCACAAACACGCAACACCGTCGATAAGTCATAAGGTTATCATCATGAATAACGTAAAATCGAAAGACGTTTATTTGCCTAGAAATTTTGCGATGATAACTTTATCTAAATTATACTACGCATTTATTTTAAGTCAATTGCATCTATTTGTTTTTTTCTAAAGTGTTGAAAAATTATATGCGCTTTTCATATGTGTAGGAATTACATTTAGTATAAATCATATCTTGAATATGTGCACAAAAAACATATAAATGAAAAACATTTGTTCGCCACAAAGTACGTAAAGTTATTGCTAGAAAAAACATATAAATGAAAAAAATTTGCTCGCAATAGAAATTAGTCACAGGGTACCCGCGCAATGCGGCACGGGTACCCTGCTAGTATAATATAATGCAGCGTCAAAAAACAACACCAGTAACGTCGTTTTGGACTGCCGCCTTTTTGGTCCGGCC